>JAQISU010000045.1:600000-975000 GCA_029339505.1 Unio delphinus | reverse complement strand
AGCGTACTGTTAAAATAATGCTAATATATGCGAATTAAATGTGCAAGGTGGGATCACTCCAGTATTGGTATATCGAATTACTTTATACATTAAAAGCCATGTTGTTTTTAATGGTGTGTGTGTGTATGTGTGTGTGTGTGCGCTCGTGCTCATACATACACATGCACACACACGCACACAACCATACACACAGAGCATGAAAAACGTTATACTTGCAACGGAGTCCGGATCAGATATCAACGTCAATATCTAATGGCGCTAATTTGGAGGAAATATATATTGCTTTATAATATTTATATTCGAATTTCACATGATATACTGTATACCAGATTTATATCTAAAATTTACTTTGTCTTCAAGTTTACTAAAATTCAACAAGAAAGTACATTTACTGCCGAAACGACACACTGGATATTGCCTAATAAATCTAGTTAAATCTTTCATAAAATTAATATTGATGAATTACTTTCTTTTTCTTGCTAAAATTCAAAAATCAATACATCAATGTGCATCATATAGGAATAGAAAGCTGACAAGCATAAAGATTAAAGTAGGACTGTTATTCGAGAAGTCCTGAAAATGCCGAATCATTGCAGTAAATTCTCAGATACTAGATCAGTTCTGATAAAATGATTTATTTCCTTCTAATAATTATACACTGATAACTGATAAGAAATGGCTATGTTGTTACCATGACGACACAGTCAATACTATATCCAAAGAGTTCAAGTTTGCTCGTAAAAAGTAATTAACCTTAGTTAACGATTCTAAATTTAGTAGAAGCATTAGCACAGAGCCTATGATCTATCATTTAGATTAAATATAAGTACCAAACTGAGTAAGTATCTTAATAATTGACACAAAGAATTATGCTCTAATAATATTCCCTTAATGTTCTACAAGATAGCATCAATCTGTGTTGGTCTAATTTGGTAGATAAATTCTTCTTATTATGTTCTACATTTGAATACTTATTTTCATGACTGCAGACAACACGATTAATTAAACACGCGTGAACAACACAATGAACATTTGTAGAAATTTAATAAATTTAAGAAAATGCAGAATGTTGTGTCTCAGTTGTACCTGGTAAAAAAATTAGCTGCGTTGCAAATCTTGAACTTAATAAATACAGTAGGAAAGGCAAATATATTTAGTTCCCTTGAAAACTGAATTTCTCATTTTACTGGATACATGACATTCAGCTTTTATTCAAACAGATATAAATAGTTACAAAGTAAAAAAACAAATCTTAACAAATAACAGAATTATATTTTAATCATGATTTAACATTGTAAAAGTACATGGAAGACGTGCGAATAATAAGACTGTAGTTACTTTCCGATTTTATTAGCTAATAAAGTCTTTTTTTCATGTGTCACGTGATGCGATTTAACCTATTTCATGTTTGCTACAAAAACTGGGTAATTATATTGTGTTGTATATTTTCAAGTTCAAATTCTGCCGTTGCATCATGTATTCAATTAATGCCCATAAGAATTTTCCTTCATAATAAAGTGTTTATAAGTGTTTCTCCATAGTAAAATGTTTATAAGTATTTCTCCATAGTAAAATGTTTATAAGTATTTCTCCATAATAAAGTGTTTATAAGTATTTCTCCATAGTAAAATGTTTATAAGTATTTCTCCATAGTAAAATGTTTATAAGTGTTTCTCCATAGTAAAATGTTTATAAGTATTTCTCCATAGTAAAGTATTTAAAAGTGTTTCGCCGTGGTAAAGTGTTTATAAGTGTTTCTCCATAGTAAGGTGTCTATAAAAGCGTTACTCTCTATAGTAAAGTGTGTACAAGTGTTTTCCTCCATAATAAAGTGTGTATAAGTGTTCCTCCAAAATAAAGTGTGTATAAGTGTTCCTCCATAATAAAGTGTGTATAAATGTTCTTCCGTGGTAAAGTGTGCATAAGAGTGTTCCTCCATGGAAAAGCGTGTATAAATGTGTTTCTCCGTAGTAAAGTATGCCTAAAAATGTTTCTCCACACTAAAATGTGTATAAAGGTGTTCCTGCATGGAAAAGTGTGTATAAATATGTTCCTCTATAGTAAAATGTGTATAAATGAGTTTCTCTATGCTATATTGTGTATAAACGAGTTCCTCCATGGTAAAATGTGCCTAAATGTGTTCCTCCATGATAAGATGTGCCAAGGAGTGTTCCTCCATGATAGAGTGTGCCTAGAAGTGTTCCTCCATGATAGAGTGTGCCTAGAAGTGTTCCTCCATGATAAAATGTGCCTAAAAGTGTTCCTCCATAATGAAGTGTGCCTAAATGTGTTCCTCCATGATAAAGGGTGCCTAAAAGTGTTCCTCAATGATAAATTATGCCTAAAAGTGTTAATCCATGATAAAGTGTGCCCAACAGTGTTAATCCATGATAAAGTGAGCTTAACAGTGTTATTCCATGGTTAAGTGTGCCTAAAAGTGTTACTCCATAGTAAAATGTGCCTAAAGTGTTCATCCTTGATAAAGTGTGCCTTAAAGTGTTACTGCATGATAAAGTGTGCCTAAAAGTGTTACTCCATGATAAAGTGCCTAAAAGTGCTCCTCTATGATAAAGTGGGCCTAAAGTGTTCCTCTATGATAAAGTGGGCCTAAAGTGTTACTCCATGATATAGTATGCCTAAAAGTGTTACTCCATGGTAAAGTGTGCCTAAAAGTGTTCCTCCATGGTAAAGTGTGCCTAAAAGTGTTCCTCTATGATAAAGTGGGCCTAAAGTGTTCCTCTATGATAAAGTGGGCCTAAAGTGTTACTCCATGATATAGTATGCCTAAAAGTGTTACTCCATGGTAAAGTGTACCTAAAAGTGTTCCTCCATGGTAAAGTGGGCCTAAAGTGTTACTCCATGATATAGTATGCCTAAAAGTGTTACTCCATGGTAAAGTGTACCTAAATGTGTTCCTCCATGGTAAAGTATGCCTAAAAGTGTTACTCCATGGAAAAGTGTGCCTAAAAGTGTTACACCATGGTAAATTGTGCCTAAAAGTGTTCCTCTATGATAAAGTGGGCCTAAAGTGTTACTCCATGTATGCCTAAAAGTGTTACTCCATGGTAAAGTGTTCCTAAAAGTGTTCATCCATGATAAAGTGTGTCTAAAAGTGTTATTCCATGATAAAGTGAGAAAACAAAGCTATTTATCTATAGAACGGAAATCATAAAAACCAACAAATTATTTTGACAAATCCGATAATATCGTTTACTTCTCACGGAGTACTTTCTTGTAAGAAGATATCTGGAAGCCATGACTATGAAAAAGGCAAATGTGCCAGAGAAAGGCGTCCACAGAAGGTGGCACTCTGGAACATGCATCATAAAATGGAAAGACAAAAGACCTTAAACATTAGAAATACACAGACGTTTCGAAAGCAAGAATGGTATTTGTCATAAAATCACCCAGTATATTACTGGCATTTAACCTTTGGGACATAAAAAAAATCTGATGTTCTATTCCTGCTAAGACTGGAATGAAGACAAAATATTTAAAATAGTACACTACATGTTACGTGTCGAGTAAAAACTTAATCTAGCTAATATAGTTGTTTTATTTTTAAAATAACGTTCAGCATTGTTTAAAACTGGATTTTTTAAAAGGGACAACTCCCATGGAGAAGATAGCTGAATTGGAACATGTATAGGCTTGTAAATTTATTCCAAATGACTGGTACATATCATCATCATTAGATGCCATCTTCTAACTGGGTATCGTTATCATCTTCTAACTGGGTATCGTTATCATGCGTAAGCATTACGTGGCCTGTAACGTCAATACGAAAAAGACACAGGTATTTTTGGCTGATTAATATGGTAATGTACCTATAAGACCATGTCATGAATAAGTGATGAATGGTAATTTACCTACAAGGGCAACAAATGAAAAAGGAATTTGTGATTGGTAATGTACCTAAAAAGGCATAACATGAATTAGGAATTAATGGATGGTAATGTACCTATTAGGGCATAACATGCATAATGATTTAATGGCAATTTAACTATAATAACATCAAATGAAAAAGGAATCGATGGATGGTAAATTTCTTTCCTTCAAGGGTATCAGATGAATAAATAATTCGAAGTATATATATATATATATATATATATATATATATATATATATATATATATATATATATATATATATATATATATATATATATATATATATATATATATATATATGTATATATATGTATATATATGTATATATATATATATATATATATATATATATATATATATATATATATATATATATATATATATATATATATATATATATATATATATATATATATATATATATATATATATGAAATGTTGCATAAAACCCCTTTGTCTTCATTCAGAATGAACATGTCTTTTGAACTTTTAATTGCAAAAGCTAACAGGCTTCTTTCTTATCCTACGCACAAAACATCCGCAAAGGTTGGATAACGTATGTTATGTAGAACTTATAGTAGTATGTGGAAACCATTTGTCGTCTTACAGTTAGTTGATCTTTTGCGTTGAAACCATTTGTCGTCTTAAAGTTAGTTTATTTCTTGTCTAGAAACAATTTGTCGTCTGACAGTTTATCTTTTGCGCGGAAACCATTTGTCGTCGTACAGTTAGTTTTTCTTTTGCGTGGAAACCATTTGTCGCCTTACAGCTAGATGATCTTTTACACCTAAATCCATAGCCGTTTTCCTTCCCCCAAGTACAAGCCAACCACTAAGTTTTGTTGAGTTACGTCATTTATAGCAAACGCTATTATCAAGAAACTACTCTTAACAATGTCTTTCAGTCACGGATATTTGCTTAGACCTCTTAACTAAAACAAGAACGCATTACACCAACTGGAAATAATCGGCAAAATCTAGCAAGTGCAGATGAAGGACAACTGGAAACAATCCAAAAAGTCTAATAACTGTAAATGAAGGAGAACGGGAGATGTTTTGCAGAAACGATCTTCCTTCTTCCAGTCACAGTGACCCTTATATGAAATCTTTTGTTCATGAAATTGCCTGGGCTATTTATAACATATCCACCAAGTTTGGTAATCATAGATGACAAACAGACAGGTGTGTCTAACTGACGATCCATCAGAACATGTTGTCTTATTAATAAATCTAAGAATACCATGTTTGTCTATGCATATAACATGCACAATACAAAAGTATGGAATCATATAAGTATTAAGACCTCTAGAATTATACAGTAAGCCTCCGATATAGGTACAGAGGACCTTCAGGATTATACAATGATCATCCGATATAGGTACAGAGGACCTTCAGGATTATACAATGATCATCCGATATAGGTACAGAGGATCTTCAGGATTATACAATGATCATCCGATATAGGTACAGAGGACCTTCAGGAATATACTATAATCTACCAATATTAGTATTACCAACCCCCATGATTTTACAGTAATCTTCCCAAATTGTTGACCTGCCTAATCACAATAGTTACAATCGTATTAACAGTTCACCTGCATTAGAAACATAATTCAAGAAAACATTATATTTAATACATAAATACAAAGCAAATAATCCGAGAGTCTAACTGAAATAAATTACCATGTTACAGATTAAAACAAATTACAAAGTTACATTCTCCACCACTCTGACTATCAAAACAAAGCACGCATTCCTACCACTTCTGAAATAAGGATTACACAAGGTGAACAAATTCTCTTTCATTTTCTAAAACTAAACATTGAAACAGTTCATTAAAAGTAGTGTTTCAATAAATAGTTTCTTATTAGATTCATGTAGGTTGAGAAAATGAAGAAAATTAAAATTCACATTTAATAACAAATGCATTACAGTAGACACAAAATCACAATATTTTGAGCTGATGTGGTTAAAGGCGTCACACCTATATTTTATACGTAACGTATGATCAGATAATCGAAAACTGTTTCCGTCTTGTCTAGTTAAAACATTTTATACATAAGAGTTTTTCAAAATCATAAATCAATTTTACAATGCCTATAAATAATTTCTATTTCATTTACATTTCCAAAAGTTCGACTTTTGAATATAAGTATATGACCATACCCATGCATTGAATATATAGTTACACATATTACCCGAGTATGGATGGATCCCTACATGTGCTTACATGTTCCATCTAACCCTGAGTTACATAATTCAAAAGATTTCACAAGACATTTACGTAATTTGCCAATCTGCATTTATCATTTTAAACCTACACATAAAACCTATCTTTATATATACATACAAAATTGGTAATCGCCTTTAATCACCATCAACACTTTTTCTTATTATTAACACTTTCATTTATTTCTAACTTATAGTTACAATACATTTAGTGCACGTTCCCAATAGCTTTTATAAAAAAAACAAATTAACATCGGAACAAAGATTCTTCAAATAATTTGCTGCAGTCTTTCGTTTTAAAATTGTAAGATTGCCCAAAATTGTGAGATTGCCCCAAATCGGGACATCATCGGGATCTTGATTTTATCGCACACTCCTATCCACGAGAAAATTAAATACAAATTTCATTGTCATACATAAATGCACGCATCCAGATTTCCCTATTTCTTGCGTAAAATGGAATCATCCTTTGTGATGTACTCGAGACGACAGTCCCACATTAACGACAGCTAGTAACATGACAGTACAAAGGGATTTGACAATTCTAATTTACTAGACCTTGAAATAACTGATTAATAATGGATTTTATTGTTATTTTAGTATGATTGGTAACATCAAGACACGTATGAATATAAAAAATAGCGCACACCAGTTTTGTACGTTTGAAGGAGTGACGTATATAAGGTTAAGTTATTTGCATTTCAAACATGTACAGTGGAGAAATGTTGGCATGCCTCGCTGCTACTTTGATGTAATGTGGCTGACATTTCTTTGGCTCTATTTTACAGATGGAAATTGTACATAGTCTAAACTAAGTGATAACTAAAATGACTGCTCCATTGTGATAAAACAAATCAGCATCGATTAGTCTAAAGTACACTATCTTAAGCAGGTATTAAAATAGGAAAGCTGAATTTTGCCAAACTAAACATTACATGTACCAGCTTCTGAAAGTGCAATGGATAAATTAACGAATATATAAAAGGTATAATAAAAAAGTATCGGCTCTTTTTTAATTAAATTTACATCTGAAGTCCAGGAAGTGAAAATGACTAAGTGGAGATAGCAAGCGTTTGAAAGGTGCACACCTGAAGCAAGACCAAGCTGTAGACTTTGTACACCAACATAAAGGGAATTAAATGTTCTTTGAACAATACCTAAGATATGCAATGTCGTTTTTTTAAAAAAAATAACCCGTATAAAGAGTGAGAAAACCGGGGGTAATTATTTACCTTTATAATTCTAACCCTATGCAAAGTACGAAACTAGAGCGCCACCATAACTTCGGATTGTGTTCTACGTCACTTCTGAAACACATCATGGGTAACAATAATACACCTAATAATATGTAGTTTTGTATTATGCTTTACAACACTTCCTAAATACATCATGTGCTACAAGTGTCAAAGGTGAATTATAGCAAGTGTTAATGAGTAATTATAATCCGATTCTCATTTATTAGACCAATTGTCATTTATAGGTAAATCAGTTAGAAACCATGTATATAAACCATAAGCAAATGTACGTCATTGAAGCGACCAAACACTTGTCCTCGATGTATATTTTTGTCTCGTTTGTGTATAAAACGTTGAATATGTTTTGAATCCGCAAGAAATTTCATACCTGTCGCTTCTCGGAGGCTAAAATTTAGTACATGTAATTCTCTAGGAGGTTAAGATTTCGTACATCTCGTTTCAGTTGGAGGCTAAGATATCGTATATCTCGTTCCAGTTGGAGGCTAAGATTTCGTATATCTCGTTTCAGTTGGAGGCTAAGATATCGTATACCTCGTTCCAGTTGGAGGCTAAGATTTCGTATATCTCGTTCCAGTTGGAGGCTAAGATATCGTATATCTCGTTCCAGTTGGAGGCTAAGATTTCGTATATTTCGTTTCAGTTGGAGGATAAGATATCGCATACCTCGTTCCAGTTGGAGGTCACATTTCGTATATCTTATTCCTATTGGAGACTAAGATATGTACTATTACTGAAAAGTTTTAGTTTCCGTACTAGTTTCCGTTAGTTTCCGTACATGAATGTAGTGGTGGTAGTGCAGAGACAAGAAGCGATCGTTGCAATGGGTATGATAGATTGCATGTCATCGCTTACACCATGTTACTCCTTTTCGAACTAATTGTAAACCGGGTTACTAATACTGAATTTGTGCAAGCCTGATTGCTCCTTTTCGAACTCCTGCAGGTTGGATAACTCTTCTGTGGGCCAGGTTACCCCTTTTTGAACTCCTGTAGGTCAGGTTACTCTTCTTTTCGATGTCATGTAGGCCAGGTTATGCCTTTTAGAACTATTGTATGCCAGGTTACTCCTTTTCGAGCTCATGTGGGCCAGGTTACTCCAACTAAACTTTTGCAGGCCAGATTTCTCCTTTTCGAACTCCTGTAGTCTGCACAAAGGTACGGGAATTTGTTACGTCACCTTAAACCAGACGACATGGGGATTCATATCACATGACTATACGTGCATTTTCGAGGCGTTCGAAGAACTTACAGTTCTGTGTTTATTATGTCTGCGTGGTATATTT
The DNA here is from genome assembly GCA_029339505.1 of Unio delphinus. NCBI lineage: Eukaryota > Metazoa > Mollusca > Bivalvia > Unionida > Unionidae > Unio > Unio delphinus. The sequence continues at coordinate 966,344 of JAQISU010000045.1, read as the reverse complement.
AGAAACCATCGACATGATTTTAACGTATAAATTCTGAACTATTTGACATATGTACGTTAACCAGTCACATATTTTTTGTTGACAATGTTACATAAGGTACTCAAATCAGCCATGCGTGTTCATGTTTTTTTACGGTCGGTCGATATTAAAACACATCTGACATGGAAAAACTACCTACCCCGATAAAAACCGGCAATATAACGAATATTACCTACTTACATGCAAACGGAGAGATTGTTCGAGCATCCGATTCCAAAACACTCAAGTAACACAAAATACAAAATTCAAACGATTTTACTTCGAAATGTTTTATATCTTTTAGGAAAAAGCATAGTCTTTAGCGTTATACGTAATGACATTGTGAATAATAACCAAAGACAGAAAATTATGACGTGACGTGCTAAAATAAATGAGGCATGATTATTTATGCATGACGATAGGTAATATTTTAAATTCCCAAAGCTCTTCAAGAATTAAGTGTAAATCTATTTTCCGACCTCCTGGTGTAAACTCGTATGGCTAATTAGAGCTAGCATCAATCATATTACTGACCGGAAACCCAATCATCGATATCATAGAACCTATCGCAATTTAACCGTAATCTTATTCCCATGAAATTGGACGTTTCCGGTAGCCAGACATTGCTTAAATGATGTTTCGCACGTCAGAAGTTTCGCTTCAAAATCGCTAATTGTCATGGAATACGTGTCATTAAACGCAATCACAAAAATGAAATCTCCAAATAAGCGTCGATTTATTATAACCACCCCACGTAATACACGTGTACGTATACCATGTGTTGACTTGTAGTCTGTCTGGTTCTGTGTTTATCGTCTGACAATAACCTTCCGCAAAATGTTTTATGCTAAACTCGGTCTGATTGGTAGCAATCGATTGGAATTTGGAAAGTCTGTCAGCATTATTTTTCCTGTCAAAAGAAAACCAGGTCAACGCTTCTTATTAACACGTGTTAGTCGTAACTGAAATTTCTACACTATTAATACAAGAAATACAATTAATCTGAGTTAATTTGTTTGTGCTATATAAATCCATATCAACTCCATCTTATCGGGTGTTGTCTTCACTTTTTCTTTCACATGGATCTGTCATTCACAAATTAACATATAGTGCTTAGTCATCACCAGGTTTATGCGGTCTAAATATCTGCATTGAGCACTAAGAATTACATTTAAGCGGTCTTTAGTTTACACTGCTCTTTTAGCGATGAGTACTAAGAGTTGCACTTAAGCGGTCTATAGTTTACACTGCTAGCATTGAGTACTAAGAGTGACTTTAAAGCAGTCTATATTTTGCACTGTTCTCTTAGCATTGAGCACTTAGAGTGACTTGTAAGTGGTCTATATATTACTTCTCTCTTGGAACTAAGCACTAATAGTGACTTTAGTCTTTAAGCGGCATATATTTTACACCAATGTCTTAGAACTGAGAACAACGAGCGCTGTTTTTTACAATTCTCCCATAGAACTGAGCATAAAGTGATTTTAAGCGGTTTCCAGTTTTACATTTCTCATTAAATATTGGGCACTAAGAGTGACTCTTTAGAGTGACTCTATGTACGCTGAGCATCAAGAGTAATTTTTAAGTTGTCTCGGAGCCCAGGAGTGATTTCGCTCTGCTATATCAAGCTGTTGTCCATGTTTATCATGTACCATCAACTAACTTGCCAGAAAGAAATATTCCGTATGAAACTTCCATGACATCCGCTTGTCTTTAAAAGAATTTTATATGAACTGAAGTTTATCAGCAAGCAAATATTTTTCACAGTTCCTTCTAATTATTACAGCATCAATGTGCAATGTCTCAGTCTCTTTTGTTGACATCTAAAGTAAAATCAAAGTTGTTTTAAAAATGTTGATTTTCTTTCTCTTGAGTCGAAACTCTCCTAAGGAAGCTTTCAAACTTTAAATGCAGCATTATCAGGACTAAATGGTAAATTCCATTCTAGGAACTTTGGTAAAAGCTTAAGTGTGTATTATTATTAGTGTCCATATTTGACAATGGTCTAACTTTTCAACCACATATACAAACAATAGAGAAATCTAACTTGAAGCTTTCCGTCCTCATGCTAAGGATTTCATCAACAGACTCATTTGATCCGTATTGACTTAATATCGCTCGATGGAATTGTGAGCGATGTTTGCCGATGTTAACCGATTGTCCCAAATATGCAGCAGGTTGTGAGTGTGAGGGACAAGGTATTAGTCAGTGACATCACCACTTTATGGGGGGAGGGGAACGGACATTGAAAGCGAGATTTAATGAACATAGAAGACCAAGGTCAAGGTCGTCTCAAGTATCCCAGAGCATCCACAATATTTGCCCTGGCCATATTATAACTTATATAACTTAGTAAAAATCATAGATCGAGAACAAGCCCGGTTTGAACGGGCGGTGGCGGTTTAAGGAGTCGATCTACAACAGTGCTTTATTTTCAAAACTACAACGCAATGAATCGGTAAAATTACTTGGATCAGGTAAACAAAATGGAAGCCATTTTCTCTCCTGCAAACAAATCGGGATCAATGAAAGCGAATAAGTATTTTTACACACTGAAGCTCACAATGTCATCAAGAATAAAGATGGCGGTACCAAGTGGTAACGATCTTCCATTAAAAGGTAATTGGGAAGACAAATATCATCGATTTATGTTAACCATTTACAGGGAAAAGACTTCAGCTCTAATTAGCACCAAAAAAACATAAGCAGATCAATACGTTTATATTTTTCGCTATTGAAACTAACTCTCTGTCTTTACTTTCTTGTTTGTGAATACACTTGATTGCATTTGAATGTGTTGAATACCTGGGTGAAAAAAGTCCACAATCTTTACTGGGGATGTGAGAAAGCTAAAACCTGAATTCTGATTAAACGAATTTGGCTATCATTAAAAGCATTATGAATAGAGGTCAGTTCTAGATCTGAAACAAATGATTTCGATTTCGAATTGCCGATTTCTAGACATTATAGCACGTGCCATGACATTGTCTTTAACAATTCCGTGGAGAACAAAGCTGACAATGCCCAGGTGATCGCAAACTCTCCCACATTATGCTTTGGACTTCATAACAAATCGATAAAGTTTCTCTTAAAAGGTTGACTTACACTGAAATACTCCAGAGCTCAGAACTATTTTTTCATGTATATGTATGTATGTATGTATGTATGTATGTATGTATGTATGTATGTATGTATGTATGTATGTATGTATGTATGTATGTATGTATGTATGTGTTTGATGTGATTGGTGTCGAACAGGGGTCGGCAATCTAAGGCACGCGTGCATAGAGTAGCACATCAATAGGTTTCGTATGGCACGCAAAGGGATGCCAAAAATCTCGATTTTAACAGTGTTTCTCTAATATTGGTGGCATGCGCTCGTTCATTTTGTAATTAATCTGGAAAAGAAAGTGGCACGCTATGTAAATTAGGCTGACGACCCCTGGTGTATTCAGTCAGTCTTCATAAAGTAAGCTGTAAGCCCTGTTTTCTTACTATCCTAAATAAACCCGCCCCCCTACACATCAAAGGAATTAAACGATAAAAACAATCAGGATGTTACATGTATACTAATGAAATCGCCTAGGATACGAAACTACTATCATAAATATAAAGATTTATAAACTATCGCTTGTGGTGGAACAAAGTCAAATCACTCATTGTAAAAAGCAAGCGCTCCTTTTTCAAAGAAGGCAAGGCCTTAAACTCAGATAACAGATCTGTCTGGAATCACTTGAGAGATCTAACTTTAACGAAACCTGCACCTCTAACTACATAGCACTAGTTATACCGGTGAACTAGATATTTCAAACCAAATGAACCGCTTTTTTATACTAATATATGTTACAAACCCTTTACAGGTCTAATTCTACAGATCTCAGTACTGACAAACGGACTAAAGTCGTGAATGCAAGAGTATCTGATCGTGTTAGTTTCAACATTGCATTAATAACAATAAATTACACTTGTGATGTTCACAATAAAATTGAGACCACTCCGGTGGCCTAGTGGTTGGATTGTCCACTTTGGGACGAGTCATACCAAAGACTTATACAAATGCTTCTTACAGCTGCCTAGGTTGGAGCTCAGCATTAAGAGGTTATGTTAGGACTGGTCAGCATTAGGAGGTTAGTGTTAGGACTGGTCAGCATTGAGAGGTAAGTGTTAGGACTGGTCAGCATTAAGAGGTTAGTGTTAGGACTGGTCAGCATTGAGAGGTTAGTGTTTGGACTGGTCAGCATTAAGAGGTTAGTGTTTGGACTGGTCGGCCTCGTGTCAGGAGGATAATGTGACTGTGTGGGAACATGATGCTTCATATCTGAGGGATATGCCCCAGTGCTAGACATCACTATAAAGAGGCACACTGCAGACATCGTAGTTATATGACGTACATTATGATTAAGCGACGTTTGAAATCCTAATCGGATGGTCTAAATGGAATTCACCCCAAAATCCTGAAAATGTCGGTTTTAATAATCTTAAGAGTCGATGAAAGAAATAATTAACTGTAGTAACAATTCTTGGAACGATTGAAATTCGCAAACGAATTCGTGATTGATAAGTGAAATGAAAAGAATGACTTATCCACTATCAAGCTATATATGATCTATATGAACTTTCAAAATTATTGAAAATCATGTCAGCGAGTATCATAACAAATACCAACTCCTCCATAAATGACAATCAGGTTCTCAGTAGAATCATTCATGTCAAACTGCATTGATAAAACGAATAGACTGGTGGCTACTATCAATCAAATCAGGCTGACTTAATGGCGTATTCTTCATTGATTTTAAAAAGCGTTTGATGTATGACCATTCATCAAAAAACGTTCAGCCGATAAAATTTCGTCAAACTCAGTTGCCTGGTTCACGTCGTATCTCACCAACATACACCAGGTTGTTTGCAGGGTTAAATATACCTCCGAGCTAAGTCATATCTTAGGTGGTGTTCTTCAAGGATCTATCTTAAAGCCTCTTCTGTTTTTATAATTTATCAATGACAGCCTTTTATCCAGCACACTCTACATTGCAGTCATCTGGTAATCTTTAGACTCCATTAAAAATAAACTTCATAGCGACCGCAACAATTTATCCGTTTGTTGTCATCAGAACAAAAGCCATAGTAATATCTCTAAAACGAAATGTATGGCAACCTTTACAAAATCCATAGTAATATCTCTAAAACGAAATGTATGGCAACCTTTACAAGGCAGCGCCTATCTACTAACATAGTTTACTCTCTAAACTAAAAATGGGTTAGACTTTTCTATTGCCAAAAATAAAAATAAAAATTCATGGTATCTACATTGATCAACATTTCAGCTAGAACGCACATATCGATCAACTATGTGAAACGGTATTCCAAATAATAACTATTTAGGCATTTCTATCAAGATTTCTACCTCCCCCTTCACTTGAAATTTATTTTTCGGGGAATATACTACCACTGATAGATTATGGCTTTACCAAATGGGGAAACATCATCCAAGTATAACCTGTACAGAACTGAAAACTCCAGGAAAGGGAAACCCGAATAAGACTGAAGCAACCCGAATGATACTGAAATTTCCCATTATGACTCTCTCGAATGTTTTGTTTTCACGTCTGCAATAGCTACCCAATCAAAAACATTTTCTTAATTTAAGGAATCATGGCATACACCTCTTTAAACGGTCATTCTCCTGATTATATCTCTAACCTAACTGAACTAAGATCATCAAATTCTGAGCGTTATCTCCAATCGACGACCAACAACGATCTCCAGATTTCGGGGTCGAAAACCAATCATTACAAAAGCTCATTTATGTTATCAGCACATAATGTATTGAAGATACATAATTCAAATTCCCTTGACTTTTTACAAAAATATCCTTAAAGAAATTCTTTCTTGACCAACTGGAAAAGCATATGAAATCATCTCATTAGAAACCTTCAACATTATGTCCATACATACCATGTCCAGGTCTTATTCGAAGTATGTAATACGTACGACATATTAGTGTGCGACGATACTTGAGCATGTGTATGATTTCGTATTTTTTTTTATTTTTCTTCATTTTATACTTTTAATAACCAATTACAAAAATTGAGGATCGCGTGGCAGAAAGGGTCAGTCATGACTAAATGTATTATCCTCGTTAAAGAAAGTTGTTGTTTTTTCGTCTTCTTCTTCTTCTTATTATTATTATTATTATTATTATTATTATTATTATTATTATTATTATTATTATTATTAACTTTATTATTATACTTATTATTATTATTATTATTATTATTATTATTATTATTATTATTATTATTATTATTTCATATTAGAAGTAGTAGTGGTAGTAGTATATTATTATAATTTTTTATTATTATTATTATTAAGCTTGTTCATATTCCTTAATAAATTGACATCAAAGTATAAGAATAAAATAAAGCAATGAGCCAGTCAACAGATCAGATGCAGAAGATGATAAAATATTTAGCCTCTGTGACAAGCACATACGCACCCACTCTATGACAATGAAACATGGATGGACGTTTAAAGGCACCCACATTATGACACAGAAACGTGGATGGACGTTCACAGGCACACATTCTATGACACGGAAACATGGATGGACGTTCGCAGGCACCCACTCTTTGACGAGGAGACGTGAATGGACGTTCGCAGGAACCCACTTTATGACACAGAAACGCGAATGGATGTTTGCAGGCACCCATGTATGACAAGAAAACGTGGATGGAAGGCCATACGTATCCACCCTTTGCCAAGGACACATATGGAAGTTAATAGGAATCAACTCTCTGACACAGAAACTTGGCTAGACGTTGACACGCACCCAGTCTATGACATGAAAACGTGGATGGAAGGTCATAGGCACACACTTGATGACATGGAAACTTGAATGGAATATCATAAGCACCCGCTCTTTGTCAAGGAAACGTTAATGCAAGTCAACAGGCACCCACTCTAAGACAAGGAAACGTAGATGAAAGTTCACAGGCACCCACTCTATGACAAGAAAACGTAGAGGAAAGTCAACAGAAGTCAACAGGCACCCACTCTATGACAAGGAAACTTGGATGAAAGTTGACAGGCACCCACTCTATGACAAGAAAACGTAGAGGAAAGTCAACATGCACCCACTCTTTGACCAGGAAACTTGGATGAAAGTTCACAGGCACCCCCTCATTGACATTGAAACGTGGATGGATTTCCACAGGCACCGACTCTTTGACGATAATACTTGGATGAAAGTGCATAGGCACCTCGTAAATAAAAGGAAACATGGATAGAAGTTTATAGGCACCCACTCGATCATGAAATGAAATTCAATTTACGAGTTTTCATCACTGCGAAATGTTCTCTCAAATATTAACATTTTCCCATCAGAATGAGACTTTTAATATTTACTAAAGCTTGATTTGTAAAACTTAATTTTCATTGACCATCTACTAAGGCGTTAAAGTAGTCATGGCTGAAGAAACTTTGAACATTTGCTCCGTGAAGTTTTTAACTCTTTTCTAGGAACAAAAATAGTTTAAAGTCGTTATATTTATAAACTTAGAATTATGTATTCATCCATTTTGATATATCTTAAATTCATTATTTCTTTTTTAAAAATTCAATAGGAGAGAGAGAGATTTCAATTTGATGTAAAACTATGCAAAACTATATAGAAATGGGACAAGGGAGAAAAGCTCACGCAATAAAGCGGAAAATGGTGTCAGTTAAGTCGTTGACTTCTGTAAGTTACCAATTCACAAATGTAGAACTCAAACATCTACCAATCCCTTCTGCTTATGGTCATATATACCGCAGCACGACTAATATTGTTACATGGATAACGTTATCGCATTTTTGCACTGGAATACAACCGCGACAACGTTTAAAAAATATAGTATTGATTAGTTTATAATTTTTTTAAAAGTCCGAGGTGCGTTAACATTAATCAGCACAAAAGTTGAAAAGGAGCCAGGGCAAAACTATTTTGATGTGCAATTATTATTCGATTTACTTTTTGTCAGCACTTCGTAATCTATAAGAATGGCAATTCCAATAAATATGGGGTTGACAGCAGACAAATGCAGACACTTATGTTGCAGTCTTCTCATTTACGAATGAAACAGACCAGTTAAAGTTCTTAATTTGCCAAAAACACGAAATTAATCTACATTAAAATGAATGAATCCACGGTAAAGTTGATAGGTATCGCAAACACATCATATTCCTGTCATTTTTTAAACAAATGCCTTGTCATTTCCCTGAAAACATATTGACGCTGTCGTTCGCAGAAAATGCTTAAACAAAATAACAGTTTTACCATTTACAATCATCGGATATTAACTGTATTTTGGACAATATAAGATTTCAGAAAGCAATTATACAGCTATTTTTAACCATTTGTAAATAAGAATCTATCTATTTCATAGCACGATTAAAATCGGAATCCTGCATTATTTGTCCAGAGACACAAAGAGACCAAACATGTGCAAATGAAAACCAAACTCAAAATAATCTCCCCTAATCATAATCACATTCTTTACCAATAGTTTCAGAAATCTAGCGTTGAAATGCTTCACTTCTTCATCTTAATATCCGGAGACGTGCAGGCCGGACTCGTGTTTAGTTCCTACCCAAGTGATGTGAGTTGTTTCTCATCAGAAACCTTTCACACCGTCGGATGACAAGTGTCGTTGATCAGCCTCATGTGACGAAATCGATTCAGCCATGTTTGGTTAGTCCATGTGACTGACGATATTGGAAGCTATCACTACCATATAATAGGATTGACTTGATTATAATCACTGTATCGAACGAAACTGTATATTCCGAAATGATATGACATTTTATTAACCGCATGGCAATGTGATCACAACCATAGTAAAATCAGACAAAGCGGTTGCTTAACCAGTGCAACGAGAACACGTTTGGACTGTTTGTTTTCGTTTTTGAAGTTCTTGTTAGACTTTCTTTAGCTTTTTATTTGTGATTTATAGAGAATGGTACTGATTGGATTTATGAAGCTATATGGCTTACCAAAACATTTACAATAAAACAGTGCTGGCGAACATATAAGCTCGAAAATCTAAACAGGTGTAAAGGCGGTTACAGTTCATGTCGAAAAAAGAAATAGAGCAGGCTCACTAAGACAAACATTACATATGTGAATGGTTTCGTTACAGAAATAAATGCTTCAATTCCAATCAAGTTTACAATTGTGAAATGTGAAAATATTTTACTTGATTTCAAAACATTACACTGAGTTGCCTTTAAAGTGTTATCTAAGTCGATGTGTATCCAATTTGTGTATGGAAGATAAAATCTCTCTCTCTCTCTCTCTCTCTCTCTCTCTCTCTCTCTCTCTCTCTCTCTCTCTCTCTCTCTCTCTCTCTCTCAATATGGTTTACACCAGAGACGCTCAACATGTGTGTTTGGTTGGGCTAAGCCAGCTTTAAAACGCGTTTTTTTTTTTTGTTTTTTTTTTTTGCCAAGAAACTTTAGTTCTTAGTTGTCCGGCTAAGAGAATTTAGTGTCCAGCCCAAGGACAAAATTAGGCAAACACTAATGGTATTGCATGTGAATCGAATCCGGAACTCCGACACTGGAGTCCATTACACTAAAGATACCGCGCATGCAATAAAACTATGGTGTTTCAGAGAGAGAGCGCATCTATGCTGAAATATGGAGGACTATGAAATTGGCGAAGATTGTTCAGGAAAATTATTCTCGAGTTAAAAATAACTTAAGAAATCAATGCAGAATAATACTGTAAGAAATTTATTGTAGGATATTTTGTTAGTTCTGTCCACACCATAATCCTCATTGAAATAACAAAACTGTTTCTCTGAACAGAAAAATGGCACTAAGATATATATTTGACAATGGAACATATGCCTCGATTTTATAATCATTCATCTGCAACTTGTTACATGTCATCCATGATTTCACATCCGAAATACGCTTCTCAACTCCTTGGATGGTAGCATCAACTTCAATTGGGTGGCTAGATTTGTATATTTGGGTGTAATCAGCGTGTATATAATATATGTCGAATCAATCTATCAGCATATTAAGGTCGGTGTTGCCTACAGTTGGACTAGACTTATAATTGAGAATATAAAGAAAATATTGAATAACTGATACATTTCATTGCGTAGTTGTACATTGCACCCATGAAATGATATGGAACAAGCACATTTCCTTGTATGATATGCTCAAACGTATAAACTGAGTTTATGTACAACAAATCGAAGCAGTAGATATTTTACGGTTTGCCATACGATAATGTCAGCTGTGAATCTGATAAAATCGAGATCTGCAACATAACGGAGACCTGACAAACATCGATAACAGCTCGTGTTATGGTGACCTTTGGAATTCCATGTTCACTTACTTTTAGTATACTATCAGGTAGAAAGCTGCATTTTGTGTTGAAAAAAGTTGTCGTTACTAATGGCATTTTGTATTGGAGAGAGTTGTTAACTAAGTATCTGTTTCAAATAACGTTGTACATTTTCAAAATTTGGAAAGTTGTCATTTAATTCGTGAATTATAAGGTCAACATAACATGACCTCGTTCTGGTATATATCAGATAAGTAGAACGTGACTTGTAATCTGATTCTTTGAACCAATATTACAAGAAACATTCTCTTTCTTAAGTCAAAGCACACACGTACATAAGCAAACGACGACGACGACGAAGAAGAAGAAGAAGAAGAAGAAGAAGAAGAAGATTATGAGATTTGAACCAAGTATTATTGCTATAGATATCAGTAAAGAAATAGTTTTCATAATTCACTCTATTAAATTATCAAAATTATTCACATTGGAAAATTTACAAAAGTCAGTAGCTGGCAAAAAATGTAAATACGGTATACATGTATAATTGATGGCAGAATTATTTTCCTATACTGTGCTGTTTGATGACCTCTACCTGGAGATATGTATTCATAACGCAAGAAAATGAATACCAACCAATACAGTGTTAGGTAGATTACATGGACGATTTGCTATTTTTATTTTTTTTAAATTGTCGAAAAAATTGCATACTCCGACAATTAATATGCGATCATCCTTAAAAAAAATAAGATTGCAATATGCTGGTGCGATGCTATGAAATATTCCATCATCTGATCGAAACTCCAGAAATATTCGTCCGAACGTTCTTCTGGCCCCAATTAAGTTTTCGTCGATTTTATCTGTGGTCAATTCTATACTTAGACACAGCTCTTTTGTAACATTCGACATTAATTGGGTAATTAAGTAATGACAATGAAATGAGCCAGCTGATAAAAAGAAAGCGCTGTTAAAGAACGGAACGGGTGTGGGTGTTTCGGCTTATTTTGCCTATTAGGCACCATGACGGTCAAAACTACAGCGAGCGAGATCAGAACTAGATATCGTACTGTCGGCAGAGAATTCTTTAAACACGTCAAGAAATATCACCATCTGCATCAATCTCAAACAAGATAAGGCGCAATGCATCTTGCATGGCTGAATCTAATAGACGCGTGCCTTTACAGAAATAAATAAAAATTTTGATAGATATGTTTTTCTTGGCATGAAGAAAAATCTCTATCAATAGTCGACTACTCTATTAAGAAATAATGTAGAAAACATAATTTAGCGGTGGTGTAATTGTGAATGCATTAGCAAATAAAAACAGCGCCAAAACCGAAGAACGCCAAACTGGCACTTTTCGAGTAAGCAAACTCCGATCTCAAAACTTACGTGTTCATTTTATCGCCAGTAAACGTTCACATCATTTAGTGTCTCATGCAGATTATATTTTCATCGTTTCCTGTAATCCAACCTGTTGGGTTTTTTATATCGTAAATGAATCTGATGTTACAGAAGTTGTATGTAGGGTACAACATCGTGGTACGTCAACGTGGCACGCGAGATTCAACATATATTATATGGGACAGGAAACATAATAGTGACAAATGTCAGTAACGGGTTTTAAGCAAAATAAAGAACATATCTGTAGAGAGATTTATATACAACCCAGCAGAAACTATTTCAAGTTATTGCCTACAGCATACATACCTCTAAAATCCTAAAGACATTGGCAAGAAAAGAATGGAAGTCCACATAGTTTTCATTTTCTGATAAGATAAAACAATAATATGTTTTGGCAACCACTCAAGTACGAATCTAAATCACCAACTTGGCACATCGAAAGCAATGGTATATTAGTTGCGATTTATATATTTAATTGACATACCAAGGAGATATATACATTTTTCATTAAAAGAAAACAAGGCATGGTTCATTATATCACACACAAACATATATACATTTGCGCATTTAACGGTGTTAAGACTGATAACATGCAGCTGTGTATGGACCGAGTAAATGAACTCTTCAAACCACTGCTCAGTGTGTCTAAAATATCGTTATATGCCTTTCGTGGCTATTCACAATCCACGTGGCAAATTGATGAGTTGATTGCTTTCGTTTTTGAGCTACTATTATTTCGTATTGATTAAATAAATATAACACACGCATGATTTAATTATCAATGATAGTTTTAATAAAGAAGGTAGGGCGCTACAAACACATGGTTCACATGTCTGCTCTCTCTCTCTCTCTCTCTCTCTCTCTCTCTCTCTCTCTCTCTCTCTCTCTCTCTCTCTCTCTCTCTCTCTCTCTCTCTCTCTCTCTCTGGGCCTTTGGTCTGTTTACTTTGACTATTTAATCGTCATGAAGAGAGAGAGAGAGAGAGAGAGAGAGAGAGAGAGAGAGAGAGAGAGAGAGAGAGAGAGAGAGAGAGAGAGAGAGAGAGTTTGGGGTGTTGTGCGGTTGGATGGAGGACTCCCTTTGGATCATATTTACTAAATAATAGTCGATTTAGAATATTATTGTTGGTTTAAGGAATAAAATAACCACCACAACAACAACAACAAAAAGCATTACATGCATTTCAGTAGTTGTGCCGCGTAACCATGACATTTAACGTATTGTGTCGACAGGCTGTTGCAACTTTGTATCATTGATTATATGACTACTGTAGAAAATTCCAAGTAAAAAGTTACGACGAATCGTGTATTCTATGTTACGTGGTGTAAGTTCCGTTTCATGGTTTTCATCCTGCCCAAATTATATTTATCTCTCACTCCCTATTGTATCCGTTAGATATGGGTTGGGTAGGGGAAGGGAAAGCATGCACGATTGTGATGAAATTGTGTCAACTATCATATTCACTTAAGAAACGGTGGTTATTAATATGTTTTCGTTATTTCTATATAATGAGCCATATGCGAAATTCAATATGATATACCAATATTGTTGGTAAATCAAAATGCTTCATATCAACACTTTAAAAGCAATGTTATATCTATATATTCATATGCAAGTAGATAAGTTAAGTGGTATATATATATATATATATATATATATATATATATATATATATATATATATATATATATATATATATATACCACTATATACCGTCGACTTAAATGAAATTTCGTTTAGTGTCAATGGATTTATCAACTAAATTATTACAGCCATAAAAAGATGGTCCCAGCGCCTTTACATTTGTTTTTATAAATTGGGAACTTTTTGAATGAATGAATGTTATGAAGAAAATTGAAATCAATTTTTACCCAAAAATGATTTGTGAACACATTTCATGCATGGATTGATACAGTGCATACTGTTGAGTTCGTCACAGTATGATTGGATCCGACAGACTTTGAATCGTAACATCGTTGAAATATTACATGTTAATTAATCTATTTTTTTTGTACTTATTTACTTTATTTATTTCTGGATTTAAACATAAAAATTGCGCAGCTTTGTCAATTTCGGCAATGAATGCTTGTAGTGTGGTCTGTGTCACTTGAGTTTAGTTATCTTAGCTTGCAGTCTAGTTTGGTTGGTGTGTCTTGATTTCTGTTGGTTAATTTAGGTTACAGTCTGGTTAGTGTGATTGGTTGCCTAATTTGCAGTCTGGTTTGTATCATTTGATTTCGTTTGGTTATGCAAGCTTGTAGTATGGTTTGTGTCAGGTGATTTCCATTCATAATCAGGACTCATCTTTTACCTACTTCTTCGCTGTTTTCATCATGAATGCAAACTGTTATATTTAATCATAAATGCAAACTGTTATATTTAATCATGAATGCAAACTGTTATATTTAATCACGAATGCAAACTGTTATAATTAATCATGAATGCAAACTGTTATATTTAATCATAAATGCAAACTGTTATAACTAATCATGAATGCAAACTGTTATAATTAATCATGAATGCAAACTGTTATATTTAATCATGAATGCAAACTGTTATATTTAATCACGAATGCAAACTGTTATATTTAATCATGAATGCAAACTGTTATATTTAATCACGAATGCAAACTGTTATATTTAATCACGAATGCAAACTGTTATTTATTCATGAATGCAAACTGTTATATTTAATCACGAATGCAAACTTTTATATTTAATCACGAATGCAAACTGTTATAATTAATCATGAATGCAAACTGTTATATTTAATCATGAATGCAAACTGTTATATTTATTCATGAATGCAAACTGTTATAATTAATCATGAATGCAAACTGTTATATTTATTCATGAATGCAAACTGTTATATTTATTCATGAATGCAAACTGTTATATTTAATTAAATGTTGTTGCCTCACAACTTGTACCCTTTGCTGACGAGTACAAAAGGTGTCACACCAAATATAAAATAGAAACAAGTAATTAAAGTTCAATCATTGATTATTTGCATGAGTCATGCTGAAAAATTCAGTCAATGATAATTTGCTTGATTCGTGTTGAGATCCGTTTTTGAAAATAAGTTTGACCTTGAAACCTCCTTGTTTTTTGGTTTTTTTTTTGGGTTTTTTTGTTTTTTTTTGGGGGGGGGGGTATTTTAAGTTCAAGCATTTTCATTAGTTCATTATAAATTCAGAGATAAAGTAAGAATTAATGTTGATTATTAATTATTGTTGATTATTAATTAATGTTGATTATTTTTCATCCTGATGGAAGGGGCTGAAGCTTGAAGAAAGAATAGAAAAAGACATACACAAGGAAATACATCATAAATAAGAGTGGATATGATTCCCAATGGTATTATTGCCTGTGGCAATGCTGCTTTAATTATATAAGTATAAAATATGTAAGAAATTTTTTAATTAGGATAGAATCATCGTGACTAACTTAATTTATGAAATTACTATATTTACACTAACGAATGGCTGCTGACATAAGGATATTTATTTTATGCTCAGCAATGAATTACTTGATTTTCTAGTTAAAATAATATTGATATTTCACTGCAGTGAAAAAATAACTGAAAAAATAACAGTGAAAAAATAATATTTTTTCACTATAGGAACTACATTTTTGGGTCAGAACATACTTACGTAAGAAATCTGCACTTTCACTGTGTCACAAACTTGAGATAGCCAACGTATGTGAGCATAAAATAAAAAGAATATTTGCTTGAAACGAGTGAATAACGGATATATTTCATCTCTTGGATAAAAAAAACTCTAGTATTTTCACTCGTGGCTTCGCCACTCGTGAAAATA
Source organism: Unio delphinus (assembly GCA_029339505.1). Classification (NCBI taxonomy): domain Eukaryota; kingdom Metazoa; phylum Mollusca; class Bivalvia; order Unionida; family Unionidae; genus Unio; species Unio delphinus. The sequence continues at coordinate 950,769 of JAQISU010000045.1, read as the reverse complement.
CTGAGTTTTTTATCCACTCGATGAAATATATCCGTTATTCACTCGTTTCAAGCAAATATCCTCTATGCATTCTATGAACAAATCCTCCTCTCAAATTATCGCAGTGTTATGTTTTAACCATTGTATTGTAGTAGAACTAAATACTTGGGTTATTCCAACCTTGTGCAATTTCGAACACGTTTCATTTTCACTTGTTTCTTCTCCATTATAACCATTTGTTTTACAAGCTTTGCTTTAAGAAAAGCGAAATGGACAATATTACACACATTTTGTTTCTGTGTCGTGATGCCTAGTCGTATTCATGCGCCATATCAAAACGAGCTCATTCATTCGACCCGGAACAAAATTAAAACTGGTTCTGCATTTATTACATACTTACTGTACATTTATTACATACTTACTGTACATTTATTACATACTTACTGTACATTTATTACATACTTACTGTACGCTTTATTACATTTATTACATACTTACTGTAAGCTTTCCAGTTATATAATTATAACGTCCATTGACTTCAAAGCAAATTAGAATTTATGAAAGTTAAATTCGCTACATCGGATATTGTACACGCGCGGACGTCAGGGAATGCAATTAAATAGTTCCAGTCAGGGGATGCAATGAAATAGTTCCAGTCAGGGAATGCAATTAAATAGTTCCAGTCAGGGAATGCAATTAAATAGTTCAAGTCAGGGAATGCAATTAAATAGTTCCAGTCAGGGAATGCAATTAAATAGTTCCAGTCAAGGAATGCAATTAAATAGTTCCAGTCAAGGAATGCAATTAAATAGTTCCAGTCAGGGCATTTATGGGACGAACACCTATTTCGAATCATCAATCATCTAAGTAAAATTCAATGGGAATGTGAATATTGCATTTTTTTCCATCTGACTTCAATTACATGTATTTTGTACCCTAAACAGAGTCTGAATGTGTCATGTGAGGTTACTCCATCTTTTCTGATAACACCATTGTCTGCTTTTGCCACAAATAAACTTTACATCTTATATCCACTTTGAAATCATGCAGTTGACATAATAATGGGGCAAATTCACCGCTAATATGTCTCCTTTACGTTGCCATAATAATGGGGCAAATTCACCGCTTATAGGTCTCCTTTACTTATGCTAATTTTCGATCTAAACTCAAAAATTCATTTTAGAGAGAAAGTCGATCGCTTTTTGACTTCCGTACAGTCAAGCGAACGTGATTCATGAATGTCAGACACAACATTAGCTATGTGATCGATGCTAATGTAACCATGTGAAAAAATGAAATTAAAAAAAGATTTATTTCTGCTTAAGAAAGCTCAACGAAGAAGAAGGCAGTGGTGGTGTTGGAAGTTATTGATGTCGCAAATTCCGCTGTTAAAATCGTGGAATTATGAAATGAGGGATAGGTTTTACATTCGAAAATAGATTGAACTTACCAACATAAAAACGTGTCAGTAGACTGGTATGGAGATATATTTACATAAAAACGTGTCAGTAGACTGGTATGGAGATATATTTACATAAAAACGTGTCAGTAGACTGGTATGGAGATATATTTACATAAAAACGTGTCAATAGACTGGTATGGAGATATATTTACATAAAAACGTGTCAGTAGACTGGTATGGAGATATATTTACATAAAAACGTGTCAGTAGACTGGTATGGAGATATATTTACATAAAAACGTGTCAGTAGACTGGTATGGAGATATATTTACATAAAAACGTGTCAGTAGACTGGTATGGAGATATATTTACATAAAAACGTGTCAGTAGACTGGTATGGAGATATATTTACATAAAAACGTGTCAGTAGACTGGTATGGAGATATATTTACATAAAAACGTGTCAGTAGACTGGTATGGAGATATATTTACATAAAAACGTGTCAGTAGACTGGTATGGAGATATATTTACATAAAAACGTGTCAGTAGACTGGTATGGAGATATATTTACATAAAAACGTGTCAGTAGACTGGTATGGAGATATATTTACATAAAAACGTGTCAGTAGACTGGTATGGAGATATATTTACATAAAAACGTGTCAGTAGACTGGTATGGAGATATATTTACATAAAAACGTGTCAGTAGACTGGTATGGAGATATATTTACATAAAAACGTGTCAGTAGACTGGTATGGAGATATATTTACATAAAAACGTGTCAGTAGACTGGTATGGAGATATATTTACATAAAAACGTGTCAGTAGACTGGTATGGAGATATATTTACATAAAAACGTGTCAGTAGACTGGTATGGAGATATATTTACATAAAAACGTGTCAGTAGACTGGTATGGAGATATATTTACATAAAAACGTGTCAGTAGACTGGTATGGAGATATATTTACATAAAAACGTGTCAGTAGACTGGTATGGAGATATATTTACGACGTTTTTCAGAAAAAGGAGCGGCTATATAATATATGATTTATATAATTTTACAATTTATAACTGATGCAATGACATTTATATATATATATATATATATATATATATATATATATATATATATATATATATATAAGTGCATCCATTAACTTATATAATAAATGATTTCTCATATGCGACAAAGAAATTTACATGAGCAAGATATGAATTTCAAAATTGTAACAGAATTGATTTTATTTCACATCCGTTAAATTCTTTTCACATTTGTGAACATATTTGAAATTCATCTCTACTAGTGTGAAATAGAATATTAATTGTACATATGTACACAGTAGTCTAAATGGGTGATAAGGTTTCAAGTATGTAAAACAAACCATTATTTACCAATATGTTTACAAGTGAAACCATTATGGCTTGATAGCACATAAGTGAAAAGTATTTCATGTCTCCAAAATAGCTTTGCTCATGTGAAATAAATGATTTTATTTATGTATTTAAATATATTTTAAAAGACTATTTCACAAGTGTTAAATATTTGTTACATAAATAAAACTGTTGTACGTTGTGAAAACGAACATGAAAATAAATTTCATATCTGAGCGAAAGAATTCACATATGTAAAATAGTCTTTATTTCACGAATTAATGACACATGTGAAAATAAGATTTAATATTAAAACAACTTGCCCTAGGTAAAATGCATGAAATAGGATCCCTTTCAAGAGTGCTCTTAAAACTCACCTTTCTCGACTGCAAAAACAAACTTAAAGACCTAAAAATGTTTCCTACCTTAAACATTTGCAGCATTTGTTTGTTTTCCAATTTCATGGTGTTTGCTTTTCCTTTTGCTTTTTGTATTAATATCAATATAGATGTTGTAAAGTGCTTAGAGCTTCTAAAGTTTAGGCGCTATACAAAGTCTTCATTATCATTAGTAGTAGTAGTAGTAGTAGTAGTAGTAGTAGTAGTAGTAGTACGCATGATATATGACATCTTGAAATACCCACCTTTCTATCAATTCATTTTCATTGTCACTCGTAAATTGATGATGACATAGATACCGCCTTTTTACGTTAGACTGTCTGCCAGATTGCTGGGCAATTTACTATATATCAGATTGCTGGGTAATTTGCTGTCCATCAGATTGCTGGGTAATTACTATCTACCAGACTGCTGGATAATTACTATCTATCATATTGCTGGGCAATTTGCTATCTATCAGATTGCTGGGTAATTTGCTATCAATCAGATTGCTGGGTAATTACTATCTACCAGATTGCTGGGTAATTTGCTATCTATTAGATTGCTGGGTAATTACTATCTACCAGATTGCTGGGTAATTTGCTATCTATCAGATTGCTTGGTAATTACTATCTACCAGATTGCTGGGTAATTACTATCTACCAGATTGCTGGGTAATAACTATCTACCAGATTGCTGGGTAATTACAATCTACTAGATTGCTGGGTAATAACTATCTACCAGATTGCTGGGTAATTTGCTATCTATCAGATTGCTGGGTAATAACTATCTATCAGATTGCTGGGTAATTTGCTATCAGATTCCTGGGTAATTACTATCTACCAGATTGCTGGGTAATTACTATCAACCAGATTGTTGGGTAATTTGCTATCTACCAGATTGCTGGGTAATTTGCTATCAATCAGATTGCTGAGTAATAACTATCTACCAGATTGCTGGGTAATTACTATCTACTAGATTGCTGGGTAATTACTATTTATCAGATTGCTGGGTAATTACTATCTACCAGATTGCTGGGTAATTTGCTATCTACCAGATTGCTGGGTAATTTGCTATCAATCAGATTGCTGAGTAATAACTATCTACCAGATTGCTGGGTAATTACTATCTACTAGATTGCTGGGTAATTACTATTTATCAGATTGCTGGGTAATTACTATCTATCAGATTGCTGGGTAATTTGCTAGCTATCAGATTGCTGGGTAATATGCTATCTATCAGATTGCTGGGTAATTTGCTATCTATCAGATTGCTGGGTAATTACTATCTACCAGATTGCTGGGTAATTACTATCTACTAGATCGCTGGGTAATAACTATCTACCAGATTGCTGGGTAATTACTATCTATCCGATTGCTGGGTAATTACTTTCTATCAGATTGCTGGGAAATTACTTTCTATCAGGTTGCTGTGTAATTACTATCTATCAGATTGCTGGGTAAATGCTATCTACCTGATTGTTGGGTTATTTACTTTCTATCAGATTGCTCAGTAATTTACTTCCTACCAGATTGCATGGTAATTCACTTTCTGCCTGAATGCATGGTATCTGGTTCGTTCGAGGATTTTCCTGGGTTCTTCCTCCACCAATAATACTGGCCGCCATGTATAGCCTATCTAGTGCTGAAAAATGACGTTAAATCCTACTACAACAACAGCAATAACAGGAACATTCCACCATATTTCTGCCAGATTGCTGTGTATTTTACTATCTACTATCATGTTACTTGAAGATTTGCTTTTTACCAGAAATCATGGAGGGTAATTTACCGGATTGAATGGTACGTTACAATGTATTAGATTGAAATATAATTTAGCCACAGGAATATTATTTTCTTTCACAGTTTGTTCGAAGGAGTTAATATACTGTAGAATGTTAATAATGGGTTAGTCACGTGTTTCTTCTGATCTTCTATATTCTTAAACTAGTCTCATTATGTAACGTACTAGCTTAGTTATCTGCCCTTGCAAAGTATTTTCAGTACGTCCAACAACGTTTTTGCCACGATCTCAACTTCTTGTTCTCAGATTTAACTTCTTGCATCCTTTCAAGCATTTTATTGGATCCTCGTCAATGCATACATAACTGAACTTACTGCACCCAGTCTAAAACGGTAACTAAACATCTGTAATCATTCTCAAACTGTAACTGAACATCCTATACCCAGTCTGAAAATGTAACTGAACTTCTGTACTCATTCTTAACTACAACTAAACTCCCTATACCCAGTCTCAAACTGTAACTGAACTTCTATACTTAATTTCAAACTACAACTAAACTTCCTGTACCCAGTCTCAAATTATAACTGAACTTCTGTACTCATTCCCAAAGTGGAACTGACCTTTTGTAACAAGTCTAAGAAGCAACATTACAGCATATTTGCACTTGCGTGAACAAAAGCGTCTAACATCAGTTATTACCTGACTTTTAACACGTACCCGTCGCTGCAATTATCGACATAAAACCTCTCCTTATGTTTTCAAGCTTATATAACATAAATTCACGGACATATACAAAGTCTGGTACGTGAGTTGTATAATCATATAATATGTATGCTTGTTTGTCGTGATCATTGTTCATTAACGCGTCTATCAAAACTTGTTATCCTTTATGTTAAAGCAGTCTAGCATAAATCGATTACTAAGACTAAACTGTTCGCACATCAACGTCTTCACTATAAAGTCTAGATATATTCACATCAACGTCTTCACTATAAAGTCTAGATATATTCACATCAACGTCTTCACTATAAAATCTAGTTATATTCACATCAACGTCTTCACTATAAAGTCTAGATATATTCACATCAACGTCTTCACTATAAAATCTAGATATATTCACATCAACGTCTTCACTATAAAGTCTAGTTATATTCACATCAACGTCTTCACTTTAAAGTCTAGTTATATTCACATCAACGTCTTCAATATAAAATCTAGTTATATTCACATCAACGTCTTCACTATAAAATCTAGATATATTCACATCAACGTCTTCACTATAAAGTCTAGTTATATTCACATCAACGTCTTCACTATAGAATCTAGTTATATTCACATCAACGTCTTCACTATAAAATCTAGTTATATTCACATCAACGTCTTCACTATAGAGTCTAGATATATTCACTTCTACGTCTTCACTATAGAGTCTAGATATATTCACATCAACGTCTTCACTATAAAGTCTAGTTATATTCACATCAACGTCTGCACCATAAAGTCTAGTTCTATTCACATCAACGTCTTCACCATAAAGTCTAGTTATATTCACATCAACGTCTTCACCATAAAATCTAGTTATAATCATATCAACGTCTTCACCACAAAGTCTAGATATATTCACATCAACGTCTTCACCATAAAATCTAGTTATATTCACATCAACGTCTTCACTATAAAGTCTAGATATATTCACATCAACATCTTCACTATAAATCAAGATATATTCACATCAACGTCTTCACTATAAAATCTAATTATATTCACATCAACGTCTTCACTATAAAATCTAGTTATATTCCCATCAACGTCTTCACTATAAAATCTAGATATATTCACATCAACGTCTTCACTATAAAATCTAGATATATTCACATCAACGTCTTCACTATAAAATCTAGATATATTCACATCAACGTCTTCACTATAAAATCTAGATATATTCACATCAACGTCTTCACTATAAAATCTAGTTATATTCACATCAACGTCTTCACTATAAAATCTAGATATATTCACATCAACGTCTTCACTATAAAATCTAGATATATTCACATCAACGTCTTCACTACAAAATCTAGATATATTCACATCAACGTCTTCACTATAAAATCTAGATATATTCACATCAACGTCTTTACTACAAAATCTAGATATATTCACATCAACGTCTTCACTACAAAATCTAGTTATATTCACATCAACGTCTTCACTATAAAATCTAGATATATTCACATCAATGTCTTCACTATAAAGTCTAGTTATATTCACATCAACGTCTTCACTATAAAATCTAGTTATATTCACATCAACGTCTTCACTATAAAATCTAGTTATATTCACATCAACGTCTTCACTATAAAGTCTAGTTATATTCACATCAACGTCTTCACTATAAAGTCTAGTTATATCACATCAACGTCTTCACTATAAAGTCTAGTTATATTCACATCAACGTCTTCACTATAAAGTCTAGTTATATTCACATCAACGTCTTCACTATAAAGTCTAGTTATATTCACTTGAATGTGTCACTATAAAGTCTAGTTATATTCTCATTAATGTCTTCACTATAAAGTCTAGTTGTATTCACATGAATGTGTCACTATAAAGTCTAGTTATATTCACATGAGTGTGTCACTATAAAGTCTAGTTGTATTCACATGAATGTGTCACTATAAAGTCTAGTTATATTCTCATTAATGTGTTCACTATAAAGTCTAATTATGTTCTCATTAATGTGTCACTATAAAGTCTAGTTATATTCACATGAATGTGTCACTATAGAGTCTAGTTATATTTTCAGCAATGTGTCACTATAAAGTCTAGTTGTATTCACATTATTGTGTCACTATAAAGTCTAGTTGTATTCACATGAATGTGTTCACTATAAAGTCTAGTTATATTCACTTGAATGTGTCACTATAAAGTCTAGTTATATTCTCATTAATGTCTTCACTATAAAGTCTAGTTGTATTCACATGAATGTGTCACTATAATGTCTAGTTATATTCTCATTAATGTGATCACTATAAAGTCTAGTTATGTTCTCATTAATGTGTCACTATAAAGTCTAGTTATATTCACATGAATGTGTCACTAGAAAGTCTAGTTATATTCTCATTAATGTGTTCACTATAAAGTCTAGTTGTATTCACATGAATGTGTTCACTATAAAGTCTAGTTATATTCACATGAATGTGCCACTTTTAAGTCTATTTATATTCTCATTAATGTGTCACTATAAAGTCTAGTTTATTCATACTAATGTGTCACTATAAAGTCTAGTAATATTCTCATTAATGTGTCACTATAAAGTCTAGTAATATTCACATTAATGTGTGTGTGTGTGTGTGTGTGTGTGTGTGTGTGTGTGTGTGTGTGTGTGTGTGTGTGTGTGTGTGTGTGTGTGTGTGTGTGTGTGTGTGTGTGTGCAATTAGGATTTTAAAAGTATCTTTAAAATAATTTCAGTGATATGGCAACGATGTTTACACTGTGGAAGTTTACAGTGATGTCTAGTACTGGGGCATCAGGTCGCATATATCTAGCATCATGTCGCATATATCTAGCATCATGTCGCATATATCTAGCATCATGTCGCATATATCTAGCATCATGTCGCATATATCTAGCATCATGTCGCATATATCTAGCATCATGTCGCATATATCTAGCATCATGTCGCATATATCTAGCATCATGTCGCATATATCTAGCATCATGTCGCATATATCTAGCATCATGTCGCATATATCTAGCATCATGTCGCATATACCTAGCATCATGTCGCATATATCTAGCATCATGTCGCATATATCTAGCATCATGTCGCATATATCTAGCATCATGTCGCATATATCTAGCATCATGTCGCATATATCTAGCATCATGTAGCATATATCTAGCATCATGTCGATATATCTAGAATCATGTCGCATAAATCTAGCATCATTTTACTCCCAGTCACATTATCCTGACATCAGGCTGACCAGTCCTAACACTAACCTCTTCATGTTGAACACCTAGTGAGGCAACTGTTAGTACCATTTTTAGAAGTCTTTACTCGGCTGGAAATTGTACCAACGATCTCCCGCATCCGATGTTGATGCTCTAATCACTAGACCACCAAAGCGGTCTCAAAAGTAATCTTTTTTGAGTCCTAGTAGTAGTAGTAGTAGTAGTAGTAGTAGTAGTAGTAGTAGTAGTAGTAGTAGTAGCAGCAGCAGTAGTAGTTCAAGTATCAGCAGTTGTGGTAGTAGTTTCATTTTTCAGCACTAACATATTTTAAGTAGGGTTTTATGTACTAGCTAACGAAACAATAAATACGTACATCATAACACGTAATGGACTTTAGAGGTCTTTAGTACAAATGTTGCCTAATGCAGAAGTTATCTATCAGTTGTTTTGAGAGAATAATTGATTTGGTCTGTTGAGGTTTAGTCGTAGTCCAATCGATGGGAACTGACTAAAACACCTCAAAATGTGTCGTAGTACACAAGTATTTGAATGACTAAAACACCTCAAAATGTGTCGTAATGCACATGTAGTGGACTGACTAAAACACCTAAAGTAATGCACATGTAGTTGAATGACTAAAACACCTTAAAAATGTCTCCTAATGCACATGTAGTGGACTGACTAGAACACCTCAAAATGTGTCGCAATGAACATGTAGTTGAATGACTAAAACACCTTAAAATGTCTCCTAATGCACCTGTAGTGGACTGACTAAAACACCTCAAAATGTCTCCTAATGCACATGTATTGGACTGACTAAAACACCTCAAAAGGTGTCGTAATGCACATGTATTGGACTGACTAAAACACCTCAAAAGGTGTCGTAGTACATAAGTAGTTGAATGACTAAAACACTTCAAAAGGTGCCGTAATGCACATGTAGTGGACTGACTGAAACACCTCAAAATATGTCATAGAATACAAGTAGTGGACTGACTGAAACACCCCAAAAGGTGTCATAGTATACAAGTAGTTGAATGACTAAAACATCTAAAGAGGTTTGTAGTGTACAAGTAGTGGGCTGACAAAACATCTCACTGAATGCATACATATCATTATTTTGTCTTCCATTGCGAGTTTAATGAAAGAAAAATCATTGACAGGCACAACAGTGTAGCAACTAACAATTTTTTTAAAAGGTAAATATTGTGTACTAGTATATCTCCTATTTTGCTACTTGGAATGGAATTAAAATATATAAATAATCAAATGGTATGTCAAATAATGTGACCCACAAACTAAATGCAGGTATCAGCAACGTGACAATCGTTTCCGGATATTAAACGGCACGCCTAGTCAAAGAAGCATTACTATGTCAAGGAAATTTCAATAAAAACAGGAAAAATTCAATGCAAACAATTTGTTGCCAGCGTGCATAGTATCAAAGCTACCGTTGTTCTATTGGTTTACAAAATCGATAATCAGATCAATAAAATAATGCAAGGTAATGCAGAAAAACAAAAATCACATAACGGTCTTGAATTGGTCACGTGATGTCCTATAGCAAAGCAACCAAAATTTCGTTACCAGCTGCGAACGCGAACGTCCTTACCTTTATATAACTGAAAATATTTATTTTGCAACTCGTTCAGAAGGCAAAACAAAACAATTTTTATTCACGAAACGAAACAACCCGCTATAGAGCTCCTGTGGACGGTGTAAAGGTATCTGGTCTGTAAGTTTTGCTCTTGAAGAAAGCTCATTAAAACTGAAAACCAGACAGCTTAATGATGACGTACACACGCACTATACTACAAAACACTAGAATGATAAATGCTACAAACATAACTAAAACTGCAGCGTTTTCCTTAAATACTTTAAAAACAATCATTTTCCACACTTTAAAAAGAAGCACAATTAAATCATGCTTTATATATTCTTTGCACAAATTTTAACAAAATAATATGCAGCAACCTTATTTCTACTCAGAAAGTTTGCACCGAATAACCACGGCATGAAACTGTACAATGTTTTAAAACTCACCACAGTGAAAACACACTATATAAGCCATATTATATCTTGACGTCATTATTCAAGGCGAATTTCGGGGTTCGACCCTATTTAAAAGCAGACTAGTGGAAACTGAAAATATATACATTTAATGGAACAGTTGTACACATTGGGGAAAGAAAGAAATATGGATGAGGTTAAGAAATTTGTAAAAATGCCGTGTTATCTATTTTAGAGTTTTTTTTTTAAAATAAGTCTCGTGCAAGGAGATGTTGAAGCCTGACCGAATAAGGCGAATTTAAGATCTTGTACGTGACATTTATTCCATGTCAGGGTCCTGTTTATTGTCCCAAGGCAGTTTATAATTATTTTTCTCCAGAATTAGTAGTGATTTTCAGTATATCTCTGATGGCATTTTATATGTTGCATTCTTTTCCGAAATCTCTCACCAGGTCTTCTTTTTACTCTCCACTGTAATAGGATATACAATATAAATTGAATCGATCAACTTGTTTGTTAGTGCAGGATTCCCTATTCAGGTCTTGGCATATTGTGTTCACGATAGAAAGTTCGCTCCGAAATCTAATCTGAATGTTCTCCGAAAGCAGCAGTTTTTGTTCCAATGATTTTACAATGTGGTAAAGAAATACATTCATGTTGCTGACAGGCAGAATCAGGGAAACCCAGTGCATAACTTCTTTATATATGTTTTACGACTGTAACTTTAGCTTTACCTCGTCAGATGTTTTTGAACATTTCGACTGTCAACATGCTGTGAACGACTTACGATCCTTAGCAATAAAGATTCTTGGAAAACATTTTACACGTACATTTCTCACATACTTGGTTCACTTGCCATACAGTCTGTGCAGTGTTTTTTTTTTAATATCTCAACATATATGTCATTTTATGTTGATCTCATTATTCCAAAATAAGGTCATTGAAATTCTTACTGAATAGCTGCGACTGTGAATTTTCTTTACCCTGCCTTTTCGAACATTTTCAAAACTAACACCGTGAATATTTTTGCGGTCATCTTTCGAACTAATTGCTCAAGGGACATTGGTATAAAAGAAAATGATATGTATGTCGGAATATTGTCAGTTTAAACCTCATGGGCTCGAAACAAATAAAAGTATGGTTATTGGTCAATGCATAGAGGGCTGGCGGACACCATACTCTTTACTAACACCCCCACCCCCAAGGAATGGAGTGATTTCAATATTAACCTACAGAAGTAAACAAACTCACAGATTTTGGAAAGCCTAATAAATGCAGATATATCTACTGACATAATGTTTCCAAACAAAATAAAGCAAATATCCGATCACACATTAAATCTAGGATTACAATACTCAGTAACATCTTTTCTCTAGATTTACTACAATTTCTGCATCCAGTAGTCACACATTCATACAAATATCCAACAAAAAGAAATGGGTCTACTTAACACATTCATACAAATATCCAACAAAAAGGAATGGGTCTTAACACATTCATACCAATATCCAACAAAAAGGATTGGGTCTACTTAACACATTCATAGAAATATCCAACAAAAGAAATGGGTCTACTTAACACATTCATACAAATATCCAATAAAAAGGAATGGGTCTTAACACATTCATACCAATATCCAACAAAAAGGATTGGGTCTACTTAACACATTCATAGAAATATCCAACAAAAAGAATTGGGTCTACTTAACACATTCATACGAATATCCAACAAAAAGAAATGGGTCTACTTAACACATTCATACGAATATCTAACAAAACAGAATGGGTCTACTTAACACATTCATACCAATATCCAACAAAAAGGATTGGGTCTTAACACATTCATACCAATATCCAACAAAAAGGAATGGGTCTACTTAACACATTCATACCAATATCCAACAAAAAGGAATGGGTCTACTTAACACATTCATACAAATATCTAACAAAAAGGAATGGGTCTACTTAACACATTCATACAAATATCTAACAAAAAGAAATGGGTCTACTTAACACATTCATACCAATATCCAACAAAAAGGAATGGGTCTTAACACATTCATACCAATATCCAACAAAAAGGATTGGGTCTACTTAACACATTCATACGAATATCTAACAAAACGGAATGGGTCTACTTAACACATTCATACGAATATCTAACAAAAAGGATTGGGTCTACTTAACACATTCATACGAATATCTAACAAAACGGAATGGGTCTACTTAACACATTCATACCAATATCTAACAAAAAGGAATGGGTCTTAACACATTCATACCAATATCCAACAAAAAGGAATGGGTCTACTTAACACATTCATACCAATATCTAACAAAAAGGATTGGGTCTACTTAACACATTCATACCAATATCCATCAAAAAGAAATGGGTCTACTTAACACATTCATACGAATATCTAACAAAAAGGATTGGGTCTACTTAACACATTCATACGAATATCTAACAAAACGGAATGGGTCTACTTAACACATTCATACGAATATCTAACAAAAAGGATTGGGTCTACTTAACACATTCATACGAATATCTAACAAAACGGAATGGGTCTACTTAACACATTCATACCAATATCCAACAAAAAGGAATGGGTCTACTTAACACATTCATACCAATATCTAACAAAAAGGATTGGGTCTACTTAACACATTCATACGAATATCTAACAAAACGGAATGGGTCTACTTAACACATTCATACGAATATCTAACAAAAAGGATTGGGTCTACTTAACACATTCATACAAATATCTAACAAAAGGAATGGGTCTACTTAACACATTCATACCAATATCCATCAAAAAGGAATGGGTCTTAACACATTCATACGAATATCTAACAAAAAGGATTGGGTCTACTTAACACATTCATACGAATATCTAACAAAAAGGATTGGGTCTACTTAACACATTCATACGAATATCTAACAAAAAGGATTGGGTCTACTTAACACATTCATACAAATATCTAACAAAAGGAATGGGTCTACTTAACACATTCATACGAATATCCATAAAAAAGGAATGGGTCTTAACACATTCATACCAATATCCAACAAAAAAATATGGGTCTACTTAACACATTCATACAAATATCTAACAAAAGGAATGGGTCTGCTTAACACATTCATACCAATATCCAACAAAAAGGAATGGGTCTTAACACATTCATACCAATATCCAACAAAAAGGATTGGGTCTACTTAACACATTCATACGAATATCTAACAAAACGGAATTGGTCTACTAAACACATTCATACAAATATCTAACAAAAGGAATGGGTCTTAACACATTCATACCAATATCCAACAAAAAAATATGGGTCTACTTAACACATTCATACAAATATCTAACAAAAGGAATGGGTCTGCTTAACACATTCATACGAATATCTAACAAAAAGGAATGGGTCTGCTTAACACATTCATACCAATATCCAACAAAAAGGAATGGGTCTACTTAACACATTTACATTCACTAGTAAAGAAGTAAAACATGGCATTTGTGTGTGTGTGTGGGGGGGGTCTTTTTGCAATCTGATAATTTCAAAACAAATTATATTTAGCCCACATATCTTTCACAAGATTTAGTTAGGCTTACATGACACTTGTCAAACATGTAATTAAAGAAAAAGAAATATAATTAGAATTATAATTGTAATAATCATCATTCATTTTAGACAGATACGGCCGTTTTATAAGAGAGAGATCATTTTTAAACATTAATCTGTCATGAATAATCAGTACACACTGTTGATATCATTAAAGTCGTAACAATTGTACTCGGGAATTTCCGTACATTTATTACTGACAGAAACTACCGAAGTACCGGTACAGGGAAAAAGTACGGTAGTACGTTCCATCGGTAAAAATATACCGCGGTAAATCGGTATACCGGTAATACCGCACACCTCTCGTATTTACCAACGCAATATGGAAAGCAGTTGCGGAAATTGAACATGATGTTTATTGTTGACTTTCCCGACATTATTTTGGTTGTCGCACCAGTCACTTTGCTTGTTACAATGACACAAATGTTTGACGTTGAGGCTGACTACTCTAAGAATGCAAGAAATGGTGTGTATTTTTGGCTGGATTTTTGTTTTAGTATCTTGCATACTCCTCCATTTCTTTCTCATTTGTATCAAAGAATTATTTTGTAGTCTGCCGAAAGAAGGAATATTTTAAAATGAAAATGTTTTGAATAAATCTCTAAAACCATGATTTGATTTCATTGTTACATTATTATGTATTGTAGCAAGATTTGTGCTTTTCTTCAACTCTGTCACCTGCTTTCTTAAGTCTTAATGTCTTGAACTGCTTCATATAAAATACCACTACACAAGAAGCCGCGGTGGTTTAGTGGTTGTTGTGTCGGATGCACGACCAAGTGGGCATTGGCTCGAATTCTACCTTTGAACCAGCAATACACTTTAGACAATTTGTCTCGGCACCAAATACACGACTTGTGCTGCTGTGCCGTAAAGCACCAAACGACTTTGCAGTTTCCCAATTCGCATGCCCAATGCCATCGTAGGCAGAAGTCAACGAACCCCTAACACCCCTTCCTTGCTGACAATGTGACACTACTTCGTTGTCCATTAAACTTGATCAAAGTTACTGGACATGCGTGGTGCTAAGCTGTAAACAGGTCCATTAGAATGATATGGCATAATCTAGATGGAACATGTACTCTAACAAAACAATCACTGTTGTTAGACTCACTTGAACATTTTCTATCCAACACTTGGCTCTTATTCGCCTTAGAAAACGTTAATTGTAAATGTTAGCTGCCGTCAAATCTCCTGACCAAAAGCACTAAGTACCGCAAATAGAATTTCGATAGGTTTTCAAAGATAAAATGAAGATTGAGTAAGTGCATACTTGTTCTTCTTTTGCAAGTACAATAATTTGCACGATACTTTATCTATGCATTTGAACGTATTCTTCCGCACAAGTGACAAATAAGATCATCACGTGATCATGCGAACTGATTACATTTTCTTGGAAGAGCTATCGAAAGAAAGATAACTGCACTTCAGTATTATGTCCGTAAAACTTCATACCATGCTATCGAGATTGCTTGATGGATTTTAGTGATTCGAGAATCGTAGATAAATTTCTATCATAATGGAGGTCTTTAAAAAGAACGTCAGCTGCCTTTTCAAGTTGCCTGCACATTAATTGATCGTCATTGTAGTCCACAGCATCATGCTAAATTCTAAACCTGCTACTTTGGAATACGTTTTCCTAGCTATTTAAGGATAAAATCCTATCATTGTGACTGTCAAAATAAAAATACATCAGACAATTTCTTAATGACAGACCATGTCTTGCTTATTTTGCTAATAATAAAATCTGGAAACTAGAAGAGATTTGTAGTTGGAAACAATCACGTCCTCGCTGTACCCACGAAAACGACTGAAAAACGTACCAACTGGAGGAAATCAAAATCGATAAAGGTGAATTAAAATTAAAAAAATTACGAATGTAATTAAAGTCACTTATTTTTAAGGTATTTATCTCATTATGCCTAAAGAGTTGGGACAATTAAAAGTGCGCAAAGGTCTTGGCATTCAACACTGACATTTTTTCAAACGACAGTTCTTTGAGAATAATATATCGAACTAGAAAAATATATTTGTTTTTGTAAAAACACCGCAGGCCAGCAAAAGTGAAGAAAAAAAATCAAGCAAAGGTAAAATAATGACATCAAAATCGAATTGCGTCATCAATATTTGCCTTAAAACATGCAACGAATTGAAATAATTGCCGTCATGGCCTGGAAATCAAATCAAGATATAAAAACAATTGAAAGTGTCTTTACGAATCTTCATTTTCTTCATGACGAAAATAATATATTAGCGATATTGTGTTTTAGAAAAATAATACCATCGGTTGAGAGTCTAATAAACGCATGCCCACAGTTATGTAAATGAGCCTACCAGATTTAATTTGTCTAACTTTGATGAATCATATCTAATAGTGACTAGAAAGTCTGTAAGACATGTCTTAATCCGAAAAGTAAAAAAATAAAATGTTCTGTTATGAATCTCTTGAACTTTGTCACACATTTCAAGAATATTACAGTCATCGTAATGAAAGACATTATGCAAATCCTTAACATATCATGCATTTCTATTTTTTAAATTTTAATTATTTTAATTCTATTCATGCAGAAACATATATTCAAACTTTCTTAATGATGTGGAGGTAAATGTGCTGTATCGTTTATGCTGCCTGTGGCATAAAATAGACAAGTTGTGATTAACTTGAAGTATTAAAAAGACAATTAAGTAATTCAAATCAGGTTTGAAGGTCTTAATTAATTATCAATTAATGACATAATTGAAAATGTTATACACTAACATATGGCATCCTAACGATATTTAAATTATGTGGCCAATCCCAAATACTTCGTCTTTACAACAGTTAACTCGGGTTGCATTAAATGCGAAAACTAAATACAGCTCAACCCTATTAAGCTTTCATAAGTTGTAGAGGCAAGCCAAAAATATAGAACTAACCTACTTTCAGATCCCCAACCTGTCTTGTGGCAACTCACAATCATGATCGCGGTTTTCTTTTTCTTTTTATAGACATCAAAGACCTGAGACGGGAGTCAGAAGAAAAAAAAATACCACACCCAACCTGTATCTTGTATTTCAAAAGAATCTACTCGGTACACGACGTAATCTAAAGCTAGCAATGAATATGCTTATCTCTATGTCCTAATTGGTCCCATCTAACAACATTGTAAAGCTGCTTATCCTCCCATTGATAATGGGGAACATAGTGTGCTCTTCTTTAGGGATCGCCAAACACGCAGATCTATTTACATCCTGAAAAAATGACGAAACGTTTATCTTCTTTTGTTTTGTTGATCACAACATACCGATTCAATCGAGAAACATGTTTTCATCTTCAATACATACTTTTTAAATTACTTCTCTCCTTTCTCATAAATGTTAAACGAAATACAATAATCATATTACCTTCCCATATTCTATATGACAAAGTTAGATTTAACACTTGTGATCACGTTTGAGTCCCGTTCGTTAGTCGGACTCTATTACGTTCTTAGAAGAAATCAATGTGTTGCTGGGTAATGGAAAAAAGAGCTGAATTCATCTTGCAGGCATGCTTCCATTTTGTCAAGTGAAGGTGACGCAAGGCACATTTTTCGGACCTCTCTGTTCCTTTACTTTTACCTGATGAAGGTCCAGAGCGGTCCGAAACATCTGCAATGCGTTCATAACAAAGGCAATCCGAAACATCTGCAATGCGTTCTTAACAAAGGCAATCTCTTCGTTATCAACAGGGTGTAATGCTCGTGTAATGCAATACCATTTTCCTGATCGGTCCAATGACTCTTCTCCGTGTCTAAGACGAAGCGATGATCTCCTCTTTTAAGTTGCAGAAGCTGTAGTGGCTATGTGGTAAGCTGGTCGACCTTGCTGTTTCGAATTCCACTATCATCATATTAGCTACTTGCACTGCACATTGTTCTTAGACAAGTCACTTTATCCAATTGTTTCGGTACTAAACAACATACTCACGTTGTAGTGCATTAACACACCAGACCGATGGCTTTATTCATCCTTTATAAGTACAGTGTATTCATTTTTGAAATGATCACCTCTCTCTGTTGTGCGGCCATCGAGATGCCTGCTCACTATTAAATGTATTCAGTTTCAACAGGGCTTACACTTCAGTTTAGTGTTAATTTCTTTGTATGTTTCAATATATTTGTAAACGTTTCTTTACTTATCCATTACTACTGGTAGTTCAGTAGATTTTCATATTGATATCAAACTATATCTACCTGCCATCGCTATTTTGTATGGATCATAAAATCAAATACAAAATAACTTTTGGCATGAAAACATAATTTCATCCTCTTTGTTTGTGAATGAAGTGCTGATAGAGTAAATACTAGTTTAATTACAGCATATTTCCTACTGCCATAAGCTAAAGGAACTAAATCGTACTTGGGAAAATACAGAAGCTTTCCAACTACACTAATATTCTAATTGATGAGTAATGTTTATACTTGCTTGGAAGTCGGGTCCACCTGTAAACAAAATAAACATTCATCACTGCCGCAAAATGCACCATAAGATCAGGGTGAATGTCATTTGTTTTACTGATTGCTCCTAACACAGTACAGAGACCTACATTTCATAATAAGCCGGCAGATCTGGATCCATGTAGTGTACAGCTTTACCCGACTTATACTAGAGTACAGACGGTGCCTATCGTCATACACATGCATTTTAATAGATAAGTTCTGCAAGTAATATTTCACTTGTGAAAGGATTATCAGCGAGTGTTTTAAGAATATCAGTGGCGTAACTTGAAATTTGGGTTCCCTGTTAACATTATGAAATGCCTTAAAAGCTGGCATTTTAAGGCCAACTTCATCCCCCACCCCCACCCACCCAGTTCAGTGTGGTATTGGGATCCGCGGTGTTTGTAGCTTCGCTATTTAAAAAAGTGTTAAACACTGTAGCTTTTAAACTTGCCATAACGCAATCTATCAGGCAAATAATGCATGTGCACGATCTGCCGTAAATGGATTTAAAAGCTCTGTGGGATTTGAATTGTGATTATTTCCTTTCCATCATATCGTCGACATCATTACCGTTTATCGCATCTTCGTTTGGCCCTTTGCAACAATTAACTTCATATACTCAATTGCTATTGCCCGTGTCTAGTTGTTTTAGTACTGCAGTCTCAACTATTTATAGAATTTAAAGGGAAAATCCTAATGGGTATTATAAGGGTGATTTGGGTCAAATATTTCCATTATCCATGAGACAATAAAATATAACCAACCAGAGATAAGCTGGAATGAAGCCATGTTTTTCCTTACAAACTGATAACAGCTCCAAGACTCGCGGTACTAATATAGTTCCCATAGCAAACCTACGCAAAGATCATGATATTAAAAACTTCACATTTCTCAATATTTATGATGAAACTTATATTTATCAGTATAGATGAAACTCGGATGTCAGCGTCTCTGTGGAGGAAAGGATAAGTCAATGCATTGTCTGAACCTATATATGTTTGAGACATGCGCTTTCAATTATACCACGAGTAAGATGCTATTTTCAGTAATGAGTTTTCCAAACTCAATACAGTTAAAGAACTGAAATTCCATCACGAAAATAATGTCTCTATTTTTTCGATACAACTAGGTAAGCTCTCAAAAGACATTTTTCCCTAACGAATAACTTAATTTATTAACCAATCCTGGCCAGCTCAACGCTTATATACTCTGTTACATGTTGACACATTTCCAGACTGGTTTCCCATTTTTCCATATATTTAGTACCATGTGTCCCACAAGATGTCACTTTTCATGAAAAATGGTGTTTTTCCCGAAATACATACATGCTTACTAGTCGTCAGTACGGGTGTGTATGACGAAGGATGTTCGTATACGGATGGCATACGCAGGATATACTGGACTAAGTGCTTTTAAGACGACGGCAGTTAGATGAGATCTTATGGTAAAACTTATAACCGACTGAAAGCTCAACATTTTTCAATGCCCCAACAAATGGCAACGGCTGACTGTTAGACGTAAATGAAATAATGATCTCGATTGAACAGGCTAACCACGGAAACATGCTGCATGTAAACTCTTGCTAATGTGATTTCAATGTCAGTAAATGTCACAAATAGATATAACAGCAAATGCAAAACATGTTGTTAGATTTGTAAATGAGTTCGATTAATTGCCAGATTCAAAGAGAGGAAAAGTCTTATAAAAATATTCTGCCCATCGGGGACATCTACTATCTTTAACTTTATGAGGACTGCCAAGTTCTCACTGCTTTAACGAATTGATCAGACAAATCCAATTTATCTGAGTTTAGTGACAAACAACATTAATCCGGTACATAACCGGAAGTTCGATGATTCTCTGCAGCGAAACTGGTTGTCAACAACATAATGTGAACAGATTTGAACACGGCATTACGTGCAATTTTATACATGGAAAGGTATCAAATACTTCAACTTGTCCTAAATACATCGTGTATTCAAATTATTATTTGATATCAATTAATCATGCGCAAAGGATTGCATGCCAGCGTTTGACAAGTGAAAACGAAGTTGTAAGTGTTGCACACACCAGGTGTAATAGTTATTTTTTTTTTCGAAATGCAGAGACTAAAATTCTTATGGAACTTTCACGCATCAACATATCAGATTAGCATGAAATACGATTCTATATAAGATATCACGTGCTCACACGTGTACGCCATTAACTTAATGTGTACGTCATTAACTTAATGTGTACACTTTAACTTAATGTGTACACTTTAACTTAATGTGTACACATATTTGCATAACTAATGTTAACAATTAAAAAGCGTCAAGATGGATGACAAAAACACGCACGTATTTCACTGGTTAAAGTTACATTCTATGATTTGTTTTTAGTGGCGGCGCGAGGTGGTTTCGCATCAGAACCTGCAACTTTTTTTTTGGCTACAACTTACAGATGACTCGTATATATATGCATTCAAAGGAAACACATCAATTAAAATATAATGGAAAATTAAACGTTAATTTTATTCAGCCTCATTTGTATAGACCAGCTCGGACAACAAACTATGCGACTGAAGATCTGGACATGTTCAGTTGGTAATTGGACTCGACGTACCAAGGAGTATAATACGTTAATATTACTTTAGCTAACTAGGCAGCTTCGGAGCGGCATTTCTATTGGCAGCGTGAGTCCTATGATATTAAAATATATATGACTCCGTGAAACTGTTGTCAACTATGGGTATATCATATATACAGTTGGACAAGACGATCTGACTTGTTAATGCAACAAAACTGAACGATAAACGATTTGACAAGTTAGTACAATACTGACCCTATCGACGATCGGACCTGTTAGTACTAAACTGACCCATCGACGATCTTACGTGTTATTCCAATAAGACTGTCCCATCGACGATCTGACCTGCTAGTACAAACCTGACCTAACAACGATCTGACCCTGTTAACACAACAAGACTGACCCATCGAAGATCTGACCCTGTTAACATGACAAAACTGTACCATCGACGATCGGACTTATTAGTTCAAATCTGACCCATCGACGATCTGACCTCTTAGTACAAGACGGATCTATCAGCGATCTGACCCTGTTAAGACGACAAGACTGACCTATCGACGATCTGACCATGTTAACACAACAAGACTGACCTATCGACTATCTGACCATCTTTACACAATAACACTGATGTATCAACGATATAACCCATGTTAAGACAACAGGAGTGACCTATAGACGATCTGCTTTGTTAATACAAAAAGACTGACCCATCGACGATCTGACCTGTTAATACAGCAAGACTTACCCATCGACCATCTGACCTGCTAATACAAGACTGGCCCATCGACGATCTGACCTGTTAATACAAGACTGGCCCATCGACGATCTGACCTGTTAATACAAGACTGGCCCATCGACGATCTGACCTATTATACAAGACTGGCCCATCGACTATCTGACCTGTTAATACAAGACTGGCCCATCGACGATCTGACCTGTTAATACAAGACTGGCCCATCGACGATCTGACCTGTTAATACAAGACTGGCCCATCGACGATCTGACCTGTTAATACAAGACTGGCCCATCGACGATCTGACCTGTTAATACAAGACTGGCCCATCGACCATCTGACCTGTTAATACAAGACTGGCCCATCGACCATCTGACCTGTTAATACAACACGACCGACGATATGACCGACCTATCGACGATTTGACCATGTTAGTACAAGACTGACCTATCAACGATCTGACCCTGTCAACAATACAAGACTGACTTATCAACGATCTGACCGTGTTAACACAAGACTGACTTATCGATCATCTGACATGCGATATGTGTTTTCGCCAAATAACTTCCTTCCGTGCATTGGAATTTTAACAATAAAACTTCATCACGTAATTTGAAACCAACCAGTTTAAAAGTCACAAATTTACGAAAGTCCAAATGATGCGCATAACGTTATCAACTCTTGAAATGTACTTGAATCCCACATTTGGCAATGGAGGTCAAACACAAGACAAAAATATTTTACCGTATAATGTTATTTAGAGAAGCGTTCATGGAAGTGAATAGGAATTTTTGTATCAATGGGAACTTTTGACTGATCTTTATAAACAGGTATTCGTTTTCGCAATTAAAAATCTATCCCAGTGTCGTACGTCCTAGAAAAGACGAATGTACCCAGCATACAAACTTGTACTATATACTTTCTTCTAACAGCCAAGTCTGGTGGTTGTCAGCAGACTCACAGAATATGAATAGATATAAACGTCACAAAAACTGGCAGGTTTATTGCATGGAATGTTTATTACTTTTCTCTTCGAGGAATTAAGTTTTCTGGCAGACGAGGATTTTATCCATTAGCATCCCTGTCTGTGCCGAAGAATCCATACAATCTCTGTTAATACATAGTGTGACCTTCTCTGGTTCATAGGACCGGATTAAAGCTTGGGGTAAGGGCGGTGCAGTTAAGATTGGGGGGGGGGGATACTGATACAAATTTGGGGGGGGGGGGATACAAATGTACCCTGAAAGCAATCCTTAAGCTCTCCTTTATTTGTTTATAATGTGTATAGCTATATTAGGTTTTGTATTAGATTTATATATATGGTTTATTTATACACTTGTAATTTTATCCACGGCAACCAGGGGTCACCAATGACAGGAGGGGATCAAGGCAAGCGCCTTCTCTGTCTCCCACTTAAATCATGCCATGTTCGTGCACACTTTATTAATATTATTATTATTAATTGTAGTAGTAGTAGTAGCAGCAGCACTAGTAGCATTCAAAGAATGGTTTAAATAAATTATATGAATAAGAATGGTGTTTTGCAATGACACATTTAAAGCTGTTACTGACCAAAAACGCTATGGTCTACTTCTAAAACATAGACGGGTAATGTAAACAATAACAGCGATTAAATATTTCCTTTAATTAAGTGAAAAGAACAAGGACTTGCATTGTTAAATACGTATTATAACCACAATAGGTGCCATAGTTAATTTGGTAGGTTTACATTCTATTATATGAACATAGTGAACGCAAATACTAAAGATCTAAATAAATGCTGTTTCCATAACATCAAAGGTGTTTTTGTTTCTTATGGTTTAACGCCATTTTTAAGCACAATATAGGCTATACATGGCGGCCAGTATTAATGGTAGAGGAAGAACCCGGAAAACCCCCGGAAAGAACCACCGACCCACGAAGAGATACTGGCAAGCTTTCTTACATAACTACATAAGCCGAATCTTAGACTTGAACCCACGCAGACAGAGGTGAGATGGCAGTGATCCGTAATGGAAAGCTCTTTCGACCACTCGGCCACTCGGGGCCCCTCTCCCCGGTGTGAGTTTAATGAATGTAGCTGTAGTGGCGATAATGTTTAGTTTACTATGATCTTTCTTGCTACATACAAAGTTGAAAATGCAACAACAGTATGGGACAAATATAATTATCTTTCACCTCTTTTAGTTCACTTACATGTGCGTACTCAAACATGTATATGTTATAATTTGTTTAACTGCATAAATTCAAATTTTAATTATCTTTTTGTATTAATATGACTTTATACGCATTTAATACCGGTTTTTTTTACCGTACGGAAGGAACGGTCTTTTAACAGAGATTATTAGGTTTTAGCCAAGTGGGCCCACTGGCCGAACGACTAAGGGCAACTTTACAGCAGTAGCCATGTGTGTGAATTTAACCAATGATTAAGTCCAGCTCTACAGCAGTAGCCATGTGGGCCAATTGGCCAGGTGACTAAGCCCAGCTCTACAGCATAACTATTTGAGGCCAAGTGGACAGGTAACAACGGCCAGATCTATAGCATAGCGATTCGAGGCCAAGTGGACAGGTAACAACGGCCAGATCTATAGCATAGCTATTCGAGGCCAAGTGGACAGGTAACAACGGCCAGATCTATAGCATAGCTATTCGAGGCCAAGTGGACAGGTAACAACGGTCAAATCTATAGCATAGCTATTCGAGGCCAAGTGGACAGGTAACAACGGCCAGATCTATAGCATAGCTATTCGAGGCCAGGTGGACAGGTAACAACGGCCAGATTTATACCAATAGCATGTGGGTGAATTTAATAAACCAAAAGTCTGTCCCATGCATGATATGACACGTTGACTTTGTCCATTATACATCTAGTTTTCTAGCTGTTAAATTTACTTAGTAACACCACTTTGGTGTGTGTGTGTGTGTGTGTGTGTGTGTGTGTGTTAGATTTTTAACGTAGCTTCAACAAGTTTTCAGTCATATCGCTACGATGTCTGCAGTGAGGCAGTTTATAGTGATGTCTAGTACTGGGACATCATGCCGCAGACATGTAGCATGATCTCCCACCCAGTCACATTATCCTGACACCAGGCAGACAAGTCCTAACAAAAACCTCTTAATGATGAGCGCCCAGTGAGGCAATTGTTAGTACCATGTTTAAAGTATTTGGTATGAGTTTGGCGGGGATCGAACCCTCAACTACTAAACCACCAAAGCGGTTGAGACCAGTTTGGTAAATCGTCTAATGTAATTGTTTGTCAAGCACTGACGATTTGGTTAAATCTTTAACCTCATTAAAATTCTGGGACAATTATCCTATAATATATCCAAGAATAATTTAACAATTAGTAGTTGGCAAGACATTCAAAATCTGGAGGAAAATAACAATTTGTAAGTCACTCAGATGACAGAAAACGGACTGTACAAAATTTTATTAATTTCACTTTTTCGTACAGTTCGTATACTGTAAGAATTTAAGTCAGGTGACATAAAATGGACTGTACATAATTTTATAGCGATTTCACATTATCGTACAGTTCTATGTGAATTGTCGAATTTTGAAACTTGAAAGATGTCAGTGTTCCGATTCAATGAAATCGACTGGATATCTTAACACAGTATTGAGAAAGAGAGTTGTGTAAAATAGTCAATCTTCAAACAGAAATGTTATGTAACGAAGTTCAGAGATTCTGACTAATGAAACAAATGATTGTCTTAGGAATTCTTTTTTTTTTATAAAAAAAAACCCACTGCGTAAGATTGGCCGAGTGAGATTAAGGCGACAACCTTGGACGTAATGTGAATTGAAAGTGACAACCTTGATCGAACTTCTTTAGTCCGAAACTTTCTGAGTAACGTTTGGCTCTGAGGAGAAAAATGATAGTGCATTCTTCGTTAAGCGAGAAAGGGACCAGGTGTCTGTCTTGTGAGAAGACAAGATTTAGTGCTGGATGCACAAGTTCTAAAGCTAACATCATTAAGGTATGTAATTTTAATTTCACATAATATTATAATTTTTCATTGTCTATGTATAGTTTATTCAATTTCATGGAAATGTGTTGATGCTAGAGTTGTTCTGCGCTTTATCTTATTCGATTTCGTGGAAATGTGTTCATGCTAGAATTGCTATGCAATTTATCTTTTTAATTGTAGTTATTAGTTCATTAACAGAAATGACTGCATGTGATCCAAATGTTCATATGTGCAGGATCTCATAGGGTTATATGAAATAAATATGAAATACTTTCCTTTATCTGTTAGGACGATACAGATTAACGTGAGTTAACGATAACTACCTATAATATTTCCTTTTGTAATGTTTAATTAATCTGGCAGTGAGTAAGGATATGTGTATTGTAGGCAATAGCAATCGAATATGTTGTCGCATACGGTACATTTTCGATAGAGTTGTCACGTGGTAATTTATGGCCAGGTACTAGCTTTAAGCAATGCCTGAATAGCTAGTGTGTTCTGAGTAACGTAAGTGATGGAATTTAATGTACATCTAGAGATAATTTAGTCCTTTAAGAGACTTGCCAGTCCGAAACGGAGTTTGAAGGAAAAAAAAGAGAAGTGACGAGTAAAGTCAGAAAGGGGGAAGTGACGAGTTCAGAGTAAAATCTGGAAAGTCGGAATAGGAAGATTCGAAGAGATAGGAAACGTTGGAACACGGTCGAGAGGAAAGCGATATAATGAGTAGTGGACATTGCACTCTTTTCGCCCCTCGTTATGATGATGGAATAATATCAAATTAGACACTGCTAATAAATCATGATGATATTATTTAAGTTGAATTAAATTGCAACTATTAATTTGTTTGATTAAATGTTATTTTTCTTGTCTAAGTGGGCTCGTATTGCATTATTATTTTTACAATAATCTTACCCAGTTCTCTGTTGATATCCCATCTTTTACTCACACCGAGTCATAATATCGAGGGAAGTCATTCCCTAGAAAAGGTAGCTAAATCCAATTAACTACCTCTCTTACCAAGAGGGAGACTTTACACCGTACGCTATTGGTTAGAGCGTCCGCCGCGAAACCGGGAGGTCGTGGGTTCGATCCCCGGCCGAGTCATACCAAAGACATAAAAATGGTACTAACAGCTGCCTCGCTTGATGCTCAGCATTAAGAAATTAGTGTTATGACTGGTCGGCCTGGTGTCCGGATACTGTGACTGGGTTGGACATCATGCAACATGTCTGTGGCATGATGCCCCGGTGCTAGACATCACTATAAACTGCCTCACTGCATACATCACAGCGATATGACTGAAAAATTGTTAAAGCTACGTTAAAAATCCTAATCAAACAAACAAAAAGCATCGTACACTATAAAACTGTCTGTACATATTTTGTATTGATTTCACTTAGTAGTACAGTCTGTACAAAGGTACGTCCGTGCATGATGACTAGAGTTCGTACTATATGGATTACACGTTGACCAAGGGTTGTGAACTGTACTCACTGACATTACCTTGTATTCTGAAGATGGCGGCAAGTTTGTTCTTTCATAGCATGTTTTAAGTGTCAAAGCGTTAATGTAAAATACAGAAGAAAAAACTCAGCCAGAAATTCAATATTATGATGGCATGTAACTTAATTGCTGGAAAATCAAATATGATATTAAGACGACTACATACGTTATACCAAATATGTCCCAATGCACTACGGGCTGAGCGAGCGTTCGTAGAACTACTTTTTAATGCGCGTTTCTCTATGTTGTGATTAGATCTGATCTGACAATCTTCACTATATTGCTGAGAATATCATCGAGAATAATCTAAGGTTTGCATTGAAAATGTCTTTTATTGAATATGTATTGAATGGAAAGTAATACCGATCTTACGTGAATAAATATTTATCACTTTTATCCTTATTTTTTTTATTTTTCCGCAGAAAAAGTTGAAATTGAAAATAAATGAACAGCACATCAACATTTTAAATTAATGTGATACCTGGGATGGGGTATGCCGCCTCAGATGAACAAAGATATCAAATTGGCATTCCCTGGTGTTTACAGAGTTTTCTAAAGTACACAAGGTTGCCAGTTAGAAATGAACCTGACAAGGGTGAATTCGTTCCTCTTTATAATTTTGTTATTAACAACTTGCAAAATTCTGGAGTCGATATTTGTTTTGAAAGTTTCATTTTGGTTCAGACGAAATGAGGCAATAATTAAAAGCCAAGTGTTCACTTCTACTCTTCGCTAAAAACAGTAAACATCTTTTTGACTCAAAATTCAAATGCCGTCATATCCAACCTCTTAATGCTTAATGCTGATCGAAAGTGATGCATCTGCTAGTATCATTTTACGTCTCTGGTATGACTTGACCGGGGCTCTAACCAATAGACCAACGGTATGCATTTAACGTCTTTGAAACGCTGTGTGTGTGTGTGTGTGTGTGTGTGTGTGAGAGAGAGAGAGAGAGAGAGAGAGAGAGAGAGAGAGAGAGAGAGAGAGAGAGATTATCTCTGGATTATTCATAACTTTAATCCATATGACTAGTCTTCATTAAAATAGAAACATTTCATTGCGCGAACGCACATTGACAACAACAAATCCATGGCAACAGTGATACGATTGTTACTCACGATTAATACGTCTATATAGTAATCCCATATTCACATAAAAAGCAAATGAATTTTAGTTCTATTTCATTTTTTTCTGTCTCAAGAAGTTTTAGGAGTTCTACATCTTTTTATATTATTATCAGTGACTTGTAAAAATACAGACTTGAGATTTCAGTTGTCCAATCTAATTAAAAATCCATGCAATAATTTAGCAAGAATGTTTTTATGTGCCAGAAATTTTAGCTGGAAAACGATCTTGGTGTATAAAGCAGGTGGTCGCATGTGCCAATCTGAGATGGCTTTTGGGAAAACAGAAAGCAAAGGCTCGAAAAGTTACATTTGATCTAATGTCCGTGATTTCTTATTGCTCACAACAAATATGTATCAAGCAGATGAAATAAGTGCGGTTTTGGAGTTTAACACAATGTTTCAGCTCACGATAAGCTATCTATACATAGCGGCCAGAATAATTGGTGAACCAGAGGAAACCCCAGTAAGAACCATTAACCTATGGAAAGCTCCTGGCACTCTTTCTTGCATATCAATAATTTGGCCAATCTTGAGACTCGAGCCCACGCTGAAAGAGGTGAGATGCCAGTCATCGGCTTTAGACCACTCGGCCACCACGGAGATGGCAAATCATCCATAACTAGCCAACGATCCATGCCTCTTACATCACACTTTAGTGGCAAATCGTCCATTGCTAGTCAATCATCTATAACCAGCCAACAATCCATGCCTAATACATGACACTTTAGTGGCAAATCGTCCATTGCTAGTCAGTCATCCATAACTAGCCAATAACCCATGGCTGGAAAATCATCAATAACAACGGTTGAACAAAACATTTTGTTCCTCCCTGTTCAGAATAACTTTCCTTCATTTGCATTAATACAAAGGGGGCCCCCGAGTGGCCGAGAGGTCTAAATCCCTCACCATTACGGATCACTGTCATGTCACCTCTGTCTGCGTGGGTTCGAGTCTCAGGTTCGGCTAATGTGGGTATGTGAGAAAGTTTGCCTGTAGCTGGAGGTTCTTTTCGGAGTTTTCCTGGGATCTTCGTCCACCATTAATACTGGCCGCCATGTATAGCCGATCTTGTGCTGAGAAATGGCTTTAAACCCAACAACAACAACAACAACATTAATACAACGAAAGCCGTAAATTAGGAGTTAGACTCTGTCTTTTGTATTAAGACAGGGAAAACGGTGCAACACGAATGACCTTTCGTCCTTTGTATTAAGATAGGGAAAATTGTACATCACGAATGAGACTCCGTCCTTTGTATTAAGATTTTGAAAACTATTTTCGTGTATGCCATGACGAGGTAAGCATTTGTTAAAGTTAGGGAACACATGCCAAAGAAAGCCACAGATATCAGTTATTGCATATATATTTAAAGTAACGTCTTTCCATATTATAAAAAAAGTGTTTTTCCATATTGATGTAGCTAGTGCTTTTTCATATTGAGATAGCAAGCGTTTTTCCATATTGATATAGCAAGCGTTTTTTTTTCCATACTGAGATAGCAAGCGTTTTTTTCCATATTCAGATAGCAAGTGTTTTCCATATTGAGGTAGCAAGTGTTTTTCCATATTCAGATAGCAAGTGTTTTTCATATTGAGGTAGCAAGTGTTTTTACATATTGAGGTAGCGAGTGTTTTCCATATTCAGACAGCAAGTGTTTTTTCATATTGAGGTAGCAAGTGTTTTTTCATATTGAGATAGCAAGCGTTTTTCCATATTTAGGTATCAAGTGTGTTTCCATATTTAGGTATCAAGTGTGTTTCCATATTTAGGTATCAAGTGTGTTTCCATATTTAGGTAGCAAGTTAAATAGCAAAAACCCAGTTAGTGTGCAAGCGTGGTTAACTCTAGCTGCACTCGCCCAGAGCAGGTAACTGATATATATATATATATATATATATATATATATATATATATATATATATATATATATATATATATATATATATATATATATATATATATATATATATATATATGTATGACAAAACATGCATACGTCCAGAAATGTTAGCGTTAAAATTCAGGCTATATTGTACAGAAAATCGCTACTCTAGTCCGTGATTTGGTGTTATTAGCCTACGAGGAACATTCTTGTAGACAGGTTTTTCAGCTAAATATAAATGGCATTGATTCATATAACTGCCGTGACAGCATTTAAGTTTATTGCACTCAACAACGAATGAGTGAACTGAAAAATAGGAAAAATGAAATAGATTTACCTTATAATAATTATCGAACACTGGAACCATGTAACCCAGAACTGCGTCTGTCGACTAGTCCACTCGGCATCATGCTCAAACGTAACTGACTGCAATCTATCGCTGTGTGAAATAAAATAACAGTAAACCCGCCCAGCAGCCAGTACGAATATTGAATTCGTT
Organism: Unio delphinus; assembly: GCA_029339505.1. NCBI lineage: Eukaryota > Metazoa > Mollusca > Bivalvia > Unionida > Unionidae > Unio > Unio delphinus. Next base: position 919,543 of record JAQISU010000045.1, on the reverse strand, counting down.
GTCATGGCAACTAGTTTTTATCCGAGATGACACAGCTTAAAGAAGACTGAGACACGAGATAACACTTGTCAGATGGAATCAGTACGGGCTGATGAAAATAACGGTTCATTTGAAAATAAAGCGGGTTTCCCTTAAGTCTTCACATAGAGCGCAACATATTAACAATGAAACTCCAGACAATTCAATATGAGATCTATGTAGATCAAAAAAGCAAAGCCTCAGATTTCAACTACAATAATTCAATTCTAGATCTATACGGGTAGATGGAAATGGCGACAGACAGAGATTACATTGTTGATCTGTTTGAATATATACGTGTGCTAAATGTCATACTATACTGTTCGAACTAAAATGACATAAATATTGTCGTATTCATATTTTGGGAGAGAGGAACATATTTTAAGGTATATTTATATTTTGCAGAGTGGAACCTGCCGATTTTTTTCTGTCGATGTGTTCATAGTTTGTAAAAGAGGAACATGATATTTGTTGTTGTCGTCCCGTTTGTATGATATCTTATGGATGCCTTATGTTTTTTACAAAAATCAAAGTATTTTTTATACTGATGTAAACTTGAAAGAGTCAAGGGAAATGAAGTATGCAAGGATTGAAAAAATAGAAATAATACTAAATAATGTTCTAAGTCCACGATGAAATCCAGTGAATGTGTTTGAGAGGAATAACGCATAAAACCGAACATAAAAAAACAAACACTTAATAATTTCAATATTATAAAAATAATTTTAAAAAACGTTGAGTAATTACAATATTATAAACAAACAAATAAAACGCTGAGTGATGACAATAATATAAATGCAAAAAGCAAACACTGAGTGATTACAATAATATAAACATAAAATAAACACTTAGCAATTACACTATTATAAATATAAATCAATTCACCTTAAACAATGCTAATACTTGACATGCTTTGGAGTACGGGAAATCAGGGTACGTAATGACTCTTTATCACAATATTAAAAGCTGGAATGAAAATCATCCGATGTTTACATATTAAAAACTCAATACCAAAGTTAGCTGAAACTGACCATTCCCTGGTATAAGTATAGATTAATGTTTAGATGGACTGACAAACAAGTGTCATAATTACTCTGAATGAACGCCATTAATTACATTCATTAAAGTCTCTTCAAGAGAAATGTGCTTACTGAATACCGATGCCCCAAAACGGTACCTGAATTGTCTCACATTTGATAGCGTTATAACCAACCGTTTTTAAAACCTGTTTTGAACTAAGATGCCACTGATAGACAGAGGGAGTGACAAGGGTGGCACGAAGTCTCTACCAAAGGGAGGAATAAAGGTGACGCAAAGCTCTTACCATAGAGAAGACAAAAGTTGCACAAAGCTCCTACCAAAAAGAGAGACAAGGAAAGGGTGACCTAAAGCCCCCACCAGATGGAGGAACAAGATTGGCTCAAAGTTCCTACTAGAGGGAGAGACAAAAGTGGCAAAAAAGCCCTTTACCAGATGGCGGAACAAAGATGACACAAAGCCCTTACCAGAGGGAGGAACTAAGATGGCGTAAAGCCCTACCAGTGTTGTGGTGGGTAATAAGGCTATACATGCTAACTTTAGTTGAACTCCTATAATCTCGAAATAGCCATGCTGCAGACATATGATTTAGAAGAACATTCAAACAGAGCCATAACGCAGCTAAATGCACACGTGTCCAAAAGATTAGAATCAAATGCATCATGGTCAATGCAAGTCTGCATGCAAATTCTAACAAACAATGACCTGATCGATTATGGTGAATTTCAGTTATGAGTCATTACACCTACTTTTAATCATCAAACAAGTGAGCTAGAATTCCATATCTCCACCTCCACCCTGAAATTTGATTCTTGTGCATAAGAACTGTCAATCGAGAATGCAGATTTGGTGTATATATTTGTCTTGTTATGCCCCACGTATAGGTAGACTGAAATAATATGTGGATGTCAACTGTTTACACGCTAAGTCTAGGGACTTATTCCCTTGGTTGCAAGATCCACGTTAAATCTCGGGACTTATTCCCCTGGTTGTAAGATCCAAACTAAATCTTGGGACTTATTCCCTTGGTTGTAAGATCCATGCTAAGTCTCCGGACTTATTCCCTTGGTTGTAAGATGATCGTTAAGTCTCCGAACTTATTCCCTTGGTTGTAAGATCCATGCTAACTCTCCGGACATTTTCCCTTGGTTGTAAGATCCATGCTAACTCTCGCAACTTATTCCCTTGGTTGTAAGATCCATGCTAACTCTCCGGACATTTTCCCTTGGTTGTAAGATCCATGCTAACTCTCCGGACATTTTCCCTTGGTTGTAAGATCCATGCTAACTTTCCGGACATTTTCCCATGTTTAGAGTGAAGATAGAGATGAATCATGAAATCCATGACAGTTGTAAGCACAAATTACAAATCTGATTCTCATTCCAATAAATGTATATATGATTAAAGAGTGGGGTCTCAATATATTTTATGATAATAGGATGGGTCATGGTCCAAACACTACTAATGATGTTCCTAAGGATTAGTCATGGTTCAAACACTACCGGTAATGTTACTAAGGATGGGTCATGGTCCAAACACTACTAGTGATGATACTAAGGATTAGTCATGGTCAAGATTTAATTGTCCATGATATGAATGGATTTGCCAGCTGATTTAGTGATAACATGTTAATTATTGTTACTAGTGATTAGTCATGGTTCAAACACTACCGGTAATGTTACTAATGATTAGTCATGGTTCAAACACTACCGGTAATGTTACTAAGGATGGGTCATGGTTCAAACACTACCGGTAATGTTATTATGGATGGGTCATGGTTCAAACACTACTGGTAATGTTACTAATGATTAGTCATGGTTCAAACACTACTGGTAATGTTACTAAGGATTAGTCATGGTTCAAACACTACTAGTGATGATGCTAAGGATTAGTCATGGTTCAACCACTACTGGTAATGTTACTAAGGATTAGTCATGGTCCAAACACTACTGGTAATGTTACTAAGGATTAGTCATGGTTCAAACACTACTGGTAATGTTACTAATGATTAGTCATGGTTCAAACACTACCGGTAATGTTACTAAGGATGGGTAATGGTTCAAACACTACTGGTAATGTTACTAATGATTAGTCATGGTTTAAACACTACTGGTAATGTTACTAATGATTAGTCATGGTCCAAAAACTACTGGTAATGTTACTAAGGATGGGTCATGGTCCAAACACTACTGGTAATGTTACTAAGGATTAGTCATGGTTCAAACACTACTAGTGATGATACTAAGGATGGGGCATGGTCTAAACACTACTGGTAATGTTACTAATGATTAGTCATGGTTCAAACACTACTAGTGATGATACTAAGGATGGGTCAAGGTTCAAACACTACTGGTAATGTTACTAAGGATTAGTCATGGTTCAAACACCACTAGTGATGATACTAAGGATGGGTCAAGGTTCAAACACTACTGGTAATGTTACTAAGGATTAGTCATGGTTCAAACACTACTGGTAATGTTACTAAGGATGGGTCATGGTCCAAACACTACTGGTAATGTTACTAAGGATTAGTCATGGTCCAAACACTACTGGTAATGTTACTAAGGATTAGTCATGGTTCAAACACTACTAGTGATGATACTAAGGATTAGTCATGGTTCAAACGCTATTGGTAATGTTACTAAGGATTAGTCATGGTTCAAACACTACTAGTGATGATACTAAGGATGGGTCATGGTTCAGACACTACTAGTAATGTTACTAAGGACTAGTCATGGTTCAAACACTACTGGTAATATTACTAAGGATTAGTCATGGTTCAAACACTACTAGTGATGATACTAGGGATTAGTCATGGTTCAAACACTACATGTAATGTTACTAAGGATTAGTCATGGTCCAAACACTACCGGTAATGTTACTAAGGATTAGTCATGGTTCAAACTCTACTAGTGATGATACTAAGGATGGGTCAAGGTTCAAACATTACTGGTAATGTTACTAAGGATTAGTCATGGTCCAAACACTACTGGTAATGTTACTAAGGATTAGTCATGGTTCAAACACTACTAGTGATGATACTAAGGATGGGTCAAGGTTCAAACACTACTGGTAATGTTACTAAGGATTAGTCATGGTCCAAACACTACTGGTAATGTTACTAAGGATTAGTCATGGTTCAAACACTACTAGTGATGATACTAAGGATTAGTCATGGTTCAAACACTACTGGTAATGTTACTAAGGATTAGTCATGGTCCTAACACTACTGGTAATGTTACTAAGGATTAGTCATGGTTCAAACACTACTGGTAATGTTACTAAGGATTAGTCATGGTTCAAACACTACTGGTAATGTTACTAAGGATGGGTCATGGTCCAAACACTACTGGTAATGTTACTAAGGATTAGTCATGGTCCAAACACTACTTTTAATGTTACTAAGGATTAGTCATGGTTCAAACACTACTAGTGATGATACTAAGGATTAGTCATGGTTCAAACGCTATTGGTAATGTTACTAAGGATTAGTCATGGTTCAAACACTACTAGTGATGATACTAAGGATGGGTCATGGTTCAGACACTACTAGTAATGTTACTAAGGATTAGTCATGGTTCAAACACTACTGGTAATATTACTAAGGATTAGTCATGGTTCAAACACTACTAGTGATGATACTAGGGATTAGTCATGGTTCAAACACTACATGTAATGTTACTAAGGATTAGTCATGGTCCAAACACTACCGGTAATGTTACTAAGGATTAGTCATGGTTCAAACTCTACTAGTGATGATACTAAGGATGGGTCAAGGTTCAAACATTACTGGTAATGTTACTAAGGATTAGTCATGGTCCAAACACTACTGGTAATGTTACTAAGGATTAGTCATGGTTCAAACACTACTAGTGATGATACTAAGGATGGGTCAAGGTTCAAACACTACTGGTAATGTTACTAAGGATTAGTCATGGTCCAAACACTACTGGTAATGTTACTAAGGATTAGTCATGGTTCAAACACTACTAGTGATGATACTAAGGATTAGTCATGGTTCAAACACTACTGGTAATGTTACTAAGGATTAGTCATGGTCCTAACACTACTGGTAATGTTACTAAGGATTAGTCATGGTTCAAACACTACTGGTAATGTTACTAAGGATTAGTCATGGTCCAAACACTACTGGTAATGTTACTAAGGATTAGTCATGGTCCAAACACTACCGGTAATGTTATTAAGGATTAGTCATGGTTCAAACACTACTAGTAATGATACTAAGGATTAGTCATGGTCCAAACACTACTGGTAATGTTACTAAGGATTAGTCATGGTTCAAACACTACTAGTAATGATACTAAGGATTAGTCATGGTCCAAACACTACTGGTAATGTTACTAAGGATTAGTCATGGTCCAAACACTACTGGTAATGTTACTAAGGATTAGTCATGGTTCAAACACTACTAGTGATGATACTAAGGATTAGTCATGGTCAAGATTTAATTGTCCATCATATGTCTGGATTTGCCAGCTGATTTAGTGATAACATGTTAAATTATCTCGTGCTTCCTGTCTTATTTGCCGTAGACCTGCTTCGTAATTTACTTCCTGTTGATTAATGTCATTTGTTACCGACCAATAGAAAAACGGTATATTTGCATTGGAGATTTTCCGTGGTTCCAATCTCTTTTTTCTGAACAAAAGTGAGGTTTTATTAGAAGGTATTTATTCTGTTTCCGACTGTGATTTTGTAGCAATAAACCCGTAAGACGCAATACGGTGTTTCTGGGGATCTCTTACTTTTTGAGGACGGACGTAGCTTCAATGAAGACGTTGATCAAAACAAGAAATTGAATAATTTTAGAATTTTGGATGTAGGCACTGCATCGTTCAAAAAATATATTCCTCTAAGGAACTAAAGGGCAGCAACTAATAATATCGCACTGTATTATCAAACTGCATCACTTTGCAACTGTTTTCCTGAATTGATCTACATCCTTAATTTCAATGATTTCGATTCCCAAAATAGGTTAAAGACATTTATAAATGACTTAGTTACTAAATTTAATAGCTGACTCTGATTCATAAAACATGTTGTTACCCTGGCTAGCGAAGATCCGTCTTGCAGAAAAATGGTGTTGGACCTTTTCGGCTTAATTGCATTAAATTTATAATTACTATAATTATGTTTTGACTTTTTTTCTGGATAATTACATTTAAGTATATAGTTGTATGGAATTGTGCTGGTCTTTTTTGGGATAACTGCATTTAAATATATAGTTACTATGAAATTGTGTTGGCCTTTCTCGGTTTAATTGCATGTAAATATATAATTACTAAAAATATGTGTTGGCTTTCTTCGGGATAATTGCATTTAAATACATAATTACTATGAACTTGTGGTGGCCGTTTTCGGAAAAGTTACATTTAAGTATATAGTTCTATGTAATTGTGCTGGTCTTTTTTGGATTAATTGCATTTAAATATATAGTTACTATGAAATTCCTCTGCATATAACTACATATGTACGGAAGGAAACATTGCAGAATACAAGTTCGTACAAATTATTCGTGGAAACACCTGAAACCGTTTTTAGCAGGAGTTAAAATACCAAAACAGTGGTCATGACACTTCTTTCTGAAGACTGAACAACTCTGGGAACAATCCTAACAAAATACAGATTTGCATAACTCTTTCATCGAACTAAATTATTTTTCTAATATTTGAGGAAACATTCAAGTCCAAGTTATAAGAAAACAGGGTAGACATAAATGCCATTTTGAACTTGATTCAAGCATGACTAACTACAGATAGTCACCTAAATAATGTTGTAAATAGCGGAATACGTGACAATTATTATTCCATAGCTCATACATAGCTAACTAACCGTTGGTATAATCTAACTTCAGACATAAGCATCTCGACTCGAGTGTCCACGAAATGACGAACTGACATGTCATTCGGAAATATCGGCATTAACCGATAATAGGTCTACATGATAAATGATTGACTAGTAACAGCTACATAATAACCATACACGCTTAAAATGAATCTGTCTTGTATCCCTATGGGCAAAAACCTAATTATTCTAAAAGTTTATGATAATTATTGAAATTGTTATAAAAGTACTAGTTTTAAGTACCGGAAATTCGCAAAAAGATATGACAACACGCTAAATTCCTGAGGCAGTATTGTTTTCTTAGTCATTAGGCATTGAAAAACATTTCAGATACGTCACATGTCATTGATATTCAGCATCTGGATCAATTTTGATTACAGCCTACAGCCAAAGATCCCCGAACATTTCACAAAATGGCGGACTAATCTGTAGAGGTCAGGAATTATGGAACTGGAGTTCGTTGTTCGATCTGTAACTCATATTGCACATCTTATATATATTCAGTTTAATTCTGTATTGTTTTTTCCATGATTTTGTTAAGGATATTTGTATTTTGCAATTGACCTTAGTCCGTAATCAAGTTTTGTCTAAATGACTAGTGACATTTATTTAGTAAACACCATTACACATAGCTCATATTTATCTATGATTTTAGAATGAATATTCAGATCGGGTTTTTTTGTGTGGAGGAAAATGAATTTGTTTGATTCTGAGTGTGTGCCATTAGCTTTTCACTTGCATGTTCCGAAGCTTGTTGATAACTTTGAATGTTTTTTTTATTTTATAAAGATTCATTCACCCATATCATGTCTGTATTATAATGCCTTGGCTTTTTATATCAATATTGTTTACTTAAATATTGCTCCTTCCTACATTAATCAAAAACAGAATCAGTCTTAATGTTGTGTTCAGTTATTAATTTGCGTGAATTTATTTATTTAAATTATTCACTGGAATTACAAAGTGCCCATTTATATTTCCTACACAAAATAATTAATTTGGAATTATAGTAAATTAAATCGGGTCATTCTGGATTATCGTATTGCAATACTGGAAACACATCATCGTCACATTACAGATGATATGCACATTAACACATTTGATAATACAGGCACATCAGTTCATTCAATATTGGAATATATTTCTAACACCGCTGGAATTCAATGGGAACTCGCTACATCTAGAGTTGTGCTAGAACTTGTCTGACGCTAAATTGTCGCGCCGGTGCATTTGGAAACGTGTTGGGCTATGTTGTGATATGCTGACAAGTTGCATTTACATGCTATACATATTCTGGACACCACCAGTGAAAAGTTTATATTTGCTTTTTTTCTATTTTTTCTCTAACGCTTCTCTTTGTCTTTAGGATGGTCAGAAAACATCATAAGAGATAACGAAATCTATATCAACTTTCAATGTCCTCAGCGTAAAAATAAAATCAATTTGTACATATGGGCCACATGCAATGCTCGAAATACAAAATGCAAAGAAAACTGTAAGTCGAATTGACCAAAAAGAGCAAAAGTCAATGCCAGTGATTTTCCGTTGCTATAGGCAACATCATTATGTACGCACGTGCACTTTTTATCAGGTAGGACTAAATTTCCAAGGTCATTTGCTGTAGAGAACGCTTCATTGGATAACCTTCTCCTGACCAAGATCAAAGAGTTGTTTGCTTTATTGACCTTCTGCTATTCAGAGAATGAAGCTAAGATTCAAGACATTGCTGTCCAATTTAGTGTGGAACCTGGATGATCCGTTTCGGAAAGACCTATCTAGATGATGTTCCACGAATTTCCGACGAGATGATAAGATGAAAGTTGAATTGGAAATAAATAGAAATCAAGATGTCATGGTACAGCTGACAAGAATGAAAGAATCTGATATCCACTTGTATATGGACAAAAAACGATAAAACTTACCAGTGTATATATTCATCAAAGGAAAGGTTAGTCTATGATGTTAGGGGACGTTCAGTTTAGTATGTTATTGTACCTGTTGTAACTAAAATGTTTCGTAGACTTCGTGCAATTTTGAGCCAATCATTGACTATAATAATTCAATCAGAAGATGACACCGGGCAATGAACGAGCAGGGACACTGGTCAGTCAAGGACATTAGGCAGGATATGATATTGAGCACTCCAGAGCAGTTGGTGAACGTTAGCATGTTATCAATCTCGTTTTTTTTTTCCAATAAGGTTTTCAGTATATTTACTTGTTGTCAGCTTGAAGAGAAAAAAATTGGGGGGCGGGAATACTGTGATTAACTCAGTATTTCATCATACTTTTCTGAAATTTGTTTCCATGGAAACATACCCTGGTTTCTACGTCTGATTAACCATAATTTAAAATCGCACTCCAGAATGTATCCAGGGAATATATGCCAGCAATGATAGAGTATTGAAGTTTAACAATGCCACTTCAGGGTCAAGGCAACAAATAAAACACTATTGCTTTAGGAATTGCATTTTATTCTGAAATGTTTTGAGAAATACTTCTAATGTTGGAACTCTGATGAAATATCAGAATTGGCTGATGGAACTAGCACGAGAATCTCATTTGTTCAGACCACACTCGCACCCAAATACTCGGGACGTTTTCCTATTCTACAGTCCACGTATACTAGCAAGCTCTTCATCACTAAGCCACTACGAGTACTCACTACGAGTACTCACAGCTGAATGTATTGGAATTTTTTGATGTGCTGGAATACTTGACCATAGCAGAAATACCAGATCATAGCAGAAATATCAGACCATAGCAGAAATACCAATCCATAGATTAAATAAGCGTAGTTTTAATTTCTTACTAATAGTGTGTGAACAAGTTGTGCACTTTACGTGGAAATCGACCAAACAGATCACATATTGTACACAATTTCTATTGACACATTACCAACAGACATTGTCCAAAAATATATCAAACAACCGAGATTTGACTTGATCTCTTCCTGAATTGATTCGTACTGATTTATGAAACCAAACAACCGAGTCTTGACTTGATGTCTTCATGTGGTGTTTCGTAATGATTTATGAAAATCAAAGAACCTAGTCTTGACTTGGCTTCTTCGTGTGTTGTTTCGTAATGATTTATTAAAATCAAACAACCGAGTCTCGACTTAGCTTCATTATGTGTTGCTAAGTACTGATTTATGATAATAAAACAACCGAGTCTGGACGTGGCGTCTTCGTATGTTGTTTCGTACTGATTTATCTGATTTTAAAAAACAAAATATTGAAAAAATTTGTCTAAAATAGTACTGTTTACTACATATTAATTTTTTTCTAGTTCTTTTAGGACTCGGAATGATTATGAGAAACGCAAACCTATTGGATAGGCAATAATGAGAACCTGACATTTTAAATCATTGGCTTCTGATATCAGCTGTCTAAAATTTCGCTGGTTGCAATTTCGGTTCCTTGTCATCTTTGAGCTTGCATCGAGATTTTTTCGTTCGTATGTCAGAACAACTTGAGTTTGATAAGCTATGCAACATTGTTTTTATACAGCTGTATCACTGCCTAGGTATAATCAGTTTCACTTGATTAAAGAATCAGATTTTCGTTGTCAGTTTTTATCACAATAAAACGCAGAGAAATATGCTAATTTTAAAAATGATTAGAAAATGCCCAAATTGCCAAATGTTCTACAATCATCAAACTTTGGGGAAAATCATGTTTTCGAAAATGTCCCTAGATGTAAATCAAGATCATGCACGTTGTCGTGAAATATGCGTCAATAGATCTCTTGTCCTAAGAATTGACTGTATCATGCAAAGTGTTCGTGGAATATGCGTCGATATTGTAGGAAACTGTTAAACATTAACAAAATGTCCATTATGTATTGGAGTTCATTGTAAAAAGTTTGGACACTGCTGATCAATAGATTTCCCATCAAATTCACTCAAAAATAATATCTTGCTTCCAGAACAGCATAGATACGCACCCCTGAGACACAAATCAGCCGGATGTGCAGATATCATCAGCATTGTAGTGAATTCAAACGATCAGAATTCTAATTAGGAATAATACAGTTTCAAGTACAACTTTGCAAAAGAACCACTATATCTGTTGTCCTAAGAACTGACTGTATCATGCACGTGTTCGTGGAATATGCGTTAAACAGTTCTCAAGTCTTACACGTAAACTATAAAAAATGTACATTACTAAAGTGCAAATTATAAATTTGGATTACCATGTACGGGTGCCAAGCGAGATGCGGGTACTAATTACTAATTACTTGGTCTATCATCTAATTAACCGTGACCTCAGTTAATTTTCTTATCTTCAAATATGTAAATACTTTCTAGGTACATACATCAAACAGGGGTTTCTGCATAAAATCTATATACATATACTAAATAAGATTAATAATCAATACCTGCAGAGGATGTCAATATATACAACATATACAAAGTCCTTGTGTAAACGTCTTTGTGACAGACTGTGACTGTAATGGTTCAACTTTATATTTTAAAGTCCTTGTCAAAAATGTCTTGTGACAGACTGTGACCGTAATAGTTAATATTTTTTTCTTCAACGTCCTTATGAAAAATGTCTTTGTGATGGACTACGACCGTAATAGTATGTCTTTATATTTACGTCCTTCATACGTGAAATCTACTGTTCAAAACATACGTGGCTTATAAAAAATTTCGTATCATTCTCTTACTTCCATATTTCTCTGATTCAATAATTTGTAGATCACGACAAGAAAATTGTATTATTGTTAAAGATATTTAATGCTTAATTATATAAGCTATTTAATACATAATTATATACGCTATTTAATACTTAATTAAATAAGCTATTAAATACGTAATTATATATGTTATTTAATACTTAATTTTATAAGCTATTAAATACGTAATTATATATGTTATTTAATACTTAATTTTATAAGGTGCTACAACGACGACTTCAGCTTATGAGATTTCATTTTTTAGTATATCAGGCAGAACATGTTAAGTCAAGGTTCAATGAACTAAGTATAACACAAATTGTCTTTCTTTTATATGAAAAGCATTTTTACAACTGAGATTCACAGAGTGTAAGCAAGGCAAACGAGCGAAGTAAAAACCAGAATTGGTAGCGACTAAAATATACAAGATTTTTTTTCTTGCGTTTATACAGGATATATTTCATCGTGTGGTACAAAAACGTGAAATATGAACGAGTGACAAAATATATCGGATTTGGTACCACAAGAGGAAACGTCAAATTTTTAAGCGGTAAGTTAACATTTCCCTTGTATAATAAATGATAAACGTTATCCAGAATCGAAGCTATGAAGTTGTAACTCTCTTCAGCAAAACACCCCACCCCACTTTTTCTTAAATACGTCTTACTTTCATATGAAATCATATAAATATCAGTGACTTATTAAGAGAAAGCTAATATTGGGATGACATAATCTATCACACTAAGCTACATTTTTGACAAGTTGTAAACGATTTTATCATATCTATCCACATAGCGAATCCGATTCAGTGATGCGTCACAAAATGTTTATCATTGTTATCGGATTCATTGGTGGCCGAGTGTCTTACAGCGCCCGCATTTACGGATCGCTGCCGCCTCACCTCTGCCCACGTGGGTTAGTGCCTCTGCCTCGGCAAATCTTTTTTATGTGAGAAAGCGTGTCAGACTCCTACGTGGATTGGTGATTCTAACCGTGGGTGGGTGGTTCTTACCGGGATTTTTTCTCCACCAGATATACTGGCAGCCATGTGTGACTATACTGCATTGAAAACCGACGTTAAACAACAGCATTATTACGTAATAGACATCGTCGAGTCAAATTTCTTCACGAAAACGATATGCTCTTTTTGTTGCAGCAAGTACAACGTCTATACGCAGATAAAATCAAGCGTCGCATGGCATGATGGTAAATTTGATATATCCCATGTGAAAATACAGTAATGAAAGAATATGAAATTATTTTATCGCAAAGTTTCTATATTTCACACTTAGGTATTTCATAAATACAAAATATGAAAACATAAGCCTAATAAAAAAATACAGTAGGTATAAATCTTAAAACAGTAGCCATAATTAAAAAAATAACAGTAGCCCTAATAAAAACAGTAGCGGTAAAAGAACAGTAGCCCTAATAAAAACTGTATCCTTAACAAAACAGTACCAAATAAAAACAGTTGTCATAATAAACACAGTACTCCTAATAAAACAGTGGCTTGGTTATTCCATCTTTTGGGGGTCATTGATAGATTCGGCATTGCAAAATAGTATAATGTCGTAGACCATTTGTTTTTCTTTGGTCATTGATAATACAAAAATATCATTGGCCTGTTTTGGTCATTGCAAAATCGTACACTGTCACAGACATTTTATTTTATTTATGGTCATTGATAAATAGTAAATTGTCGTTGGTCTGCTTTGGTCATTACAAAATAGTATAATATTATAGACCATTTGTTTTTCTTTCTTTGGTCATTGATAAAAAGTACATTGTCGTTGGCCTGTTATATTCATTGCAAATCAGTTCATATGCTATTTATAAATATATATTGATCACATTTATCGAGAGCAAAGAAAATAATTAAACTGATCCAATTTAAAATCACCACAAGCCATATGTTACATTGATTACTATAAAAACAAATACATGTATCAAATTCAAATTCTATCTTTCACCAATTTTCGTAAGCTTTAAAACTTCAACCAAAATTTATTTTCTACTGAAGTTGTACAAGTTTTAAAGTCAAATTTCAATAGAGCGCTGAGCGGTCTTGGTTTACTTGAGAACTGCATCTCTGTCTACCAAGTTTTGTATATGTGTGCATATAGCGTATTCAGGACAAGACAACATGCGAATAATTCATGTTCTGATAACACCATATTATATGAAAGATTTAGTGATGCACGTGTCGTCGGCTATCGGGTCTTAAATTAATCAAAGTTTCAACTCTACGACCGAGATATAACATAAAATACTTGAGTATATATCAAACAATTTCAAACTAGAAGCTGTAAAGTAAAATAAATAAATAAATAAATAATAATAATAATAATAATAATAATAATAATAATAATAATAATAATAATGATAATAATAATAATAATATAGTTTGTTTAAATGAAATGTAAAATGAACTCAAGGGTCCGAAATTGAAATTTTGCTCCCAAAACTTTAACGAATCTGTTAAAACGGATATCATGAAATTATTGAAATACAAGACTCACCCACTGTGGGCTTAGGGACGCAGAATAAATACGATGCGCTCCTTCAAAGCGACAGATAATATGGATAGAAATCCAGCAGCTATATTGTAGGCACCAGCACTGGTTCGAATTGGATCAAGCCATGTCGGCTACTGTTGTGTGTCCTTGACCTTGAACAAAGCACTATTTCAACTGCCACAACGCTGAATAATCTAGCTGTACCGTGAAACACCAGACTAAAATAACAACGAACAAAAAAAAAACACCCAAACCAAATATATACCAAACCAAAATAACACCAAACCAAAATAACACCAAACCAAACATAAGCCAAGTTCAATATAATACCAACCAAAATAACAACAAACCAAAGAAAACACCAAAATCAAAATAAGTAAAGTTCGATATACTACCAAAAACAAAATAACACTAAACCAAAATGCAACAAAACAAAAAAGCACCAAACCAAAAAAGCACCAAACCAAATAAACACCAAGCCAAATAAACACCAAACCAAAATAAACACCAAACCAAAATGAGCCAAGTACAAGACTGAGATTAGTTCTGACAATCTGACCACAAAAATGCGCTTAGTAAGCAATATCAATCAAAATTGACAGGAATATTTTATGAGAAAAATATAATCTGAATATAATCTGACATATACAAAACGTGTTTCAGCAAGTTAAATTATTTAATTTTAAAAGTTTTAATTGATCTCAAAGTCACGGTCTTAAATGTTTCTTCATTGAAAGTATGATCTGGTGTGACAGTGGGTGTGAAATGAACGTAACTGCCAGTCTACGTGTAATGTTGCCTTTTCTTGATAAATTCGACTAAACGTAAACAAAAGTGAGACACTCGAATTTGTTCTCGTTATGTTTCCTACTCAGATTTATGTTCTACAAAAGTTTTAGCAAATTATTATTCTTCCATCTGCCAGATAAGCTATATCCGAATTTGAGATCTTGATTGGCCGGTTTAGAAGTATAGACTTTCAAGGCCTGGATAAGGGGTCTGGAGTTACGATTTACAAATATAGACTTTCAAGGTCTGGATTTATGATTTACAAATATAGAATTAAAAGGTCTGGATTTAAGGTCTGGTTTTACAGATTTAAAAATCTTGAAATATACTCTCTCTCTCTCTCTCTCTCTCTCTCTCTCTCTCTCTCTCTCTCTCTCTCTCTCTCTCTCTCTCTCTCTCTCTCTCTCTCTCTCTCTCTCTCTCTCACACCAGATACATGCTACATTCTTTAATTTCTGATAGGTTGGGGTCATCACTCTAAAGTTTAACTGCTCGGGAATGCATTAATGGCTTTTGTGTTTTGTAATATCATTATTGGCGAGATATAAACAAGGGCCTTGCCCATAATAAAGATCGCGTCTTTGACAAGAGGGTTTTCAGAACATCATAGAATTTGTCTGAAATTTGGAAAATCTCGTTCTGTAAGACATTAAGTCAAGTTCCGTAATATTTGAAGAAAATGCGTTCTGTGAGTACGTGCGGGAGTGCTTGCGCGCGCTCGCGTATGTATGTATGTATGTATGTATGTATGTATGTATGTATGTATGTATGTATGTATGTATGTCGCTTACATTTTATTTTATTACACTGTATATGTGAGATTGCAAACGCTAACTTTCAGAACTTATTACAACTCATTTGCTGTCAAAATGTTTAGATATTTTGTCAATTCTTTTCTTTAAAAGTAAGCATTTTTAAAACGGAAACATTGTGCATTGTGTAAAATGTAATCGTTATTTTTTCCTTTAGTAACATTAAAACATCGTATCCGGTTTGAAGCGCAATTTTCAAATATCACAAATCTTCGCCTTAGGACGCCAATATTACATTCCATATTTTCTGCTTTTAGAACAATACAATACAACAAAAAAACTTTGACAAATATTTCATGTCAGACTTCAAAACACAAATGATGTCATGTAAAATTAACTTAAAAATGTCTTGGCAATAATTACGATAATGAGGTTATTTATGCCAGGTTTTAATTGAATACTGATCACTATTTATGAAGCAATATTACATTTCGTTTCCTTTTCACATTATTTATTGACGAAAGACTGAAAAACTACCGCCAACTTTGAGTGATTCATGTTATTTACACTAAAGAACTACGTTATCATGTGTATTTATATTTATTATCGTTATTTATTTTAACTTCTATGCACGCTAGACCATTTTGTTAACTTTCATTCTGTACTTGACTACCTCACGGTGAAAACACGAAATAATGCAGTAGCTAAGTTAGGGAAACTATTGGCTAATAAAGCAGCGTGTCGATACAAAGCAACACAAAATCTGTACCGAAATACATTCTTTGAAATTATCACCTTTTTATTTGTATTTCTGAAATGGACATACAAATCTATAATGGACGTACAATGGACATACAAATCTAAAATGGACGTACAATGGACATACAAATCTAAAATGGACGTACAATGGACATACAAATCTAAAATGGACGTACAATGGACATACAAATCTAAAATGGACGTACAACGGACATACAAGTTTAAAATGGACGTACAATGGACATACAAATCTAAAATGGACGTACAATGGACATACGAATCTAAAATGGACGTACAATGGACATACAAATCTAAAATGGACGTACAATGGACATACAAATCTATAATGTACGTACAATGGACATACAAATCTAAAATGGACGTACAATGGACATACAAATCTATAATGGACGTACAACGGACATACAAGTTTAAAATGGACGTACAATGGACATACAAATCTAAAATGGACGTACAATGGACATACGAATCTAAAATGGACGTACAATGGACATACAAATCTAAAATGGACGTACAATGGTCATACAAATCTATGATGTACGTACAATGGACATACAAATCTAAAATGGACGTACAATGGACATACAAATCTATAATGGACGTACAACGGACATACAAGTTTAAAATGGACATGCAAATCTAAAAGGACTACAAATCTAAAATGGACACGAATAAGGCTGACTGACACGAGCGTCACAGCATACTAAGCTGATGACTCCTTCAGGTCTACAATGACGGTATTGATTATTCAAGATGTCGCAGTTCCTAATCTCTGCTCAGCAGTCTTAGCGCCGCAGCTGGTAAAATAAAATATTTTCTTCAGACCTTAAATTTAATTAGTTGATGGAAATTCCTTCTTTGAGACATAATCTGTAGCAACAACAACAATAACCATACTAAGATCTTGTATGTCCGTTGTACGTCCATTATAGATACAACTCTTTGAAGTTTAGGAATTGTTGTTCAAATGTTAATGTGAAATACGTGTAGCACAAAGATTGCTTTCTAAACGTAATTTTGTCAACAACGAATAAACCACAATTATTTTGAACCTTATAACTTAGCTACCAGAGTGTCTAATTCATCAACCATGAGTCGCAGATTCGATAATGAACAGTTAATTTCAATTTTTCTCGACATGATATAGTCAGTGATATATGAAAAGTGCTTTTTACATAAAACATAATTATTTCCATACATCACGTCAAAACACGGTGATACATATAATAATAATAATAATAATAATAATAATAATAATAATAATAATAATAGCTAATTAATAGTAACTAATTAATAATAATTAAATACTGAATAGTACTCACACCACTGTGTATTATATTTAAACATCCAAGAATCATAATCAAGTAATCAAACAATGCCAAATTTAGAAATCGTACTTAATGTTTTCCCAAATTTGTACTGGGTGCCTGTGTTTATATATTGATAACAACTATAACGTTACTCTTACCTCAGTTGTCCTGCTTGCTGGTCAGAAAGAGTCCGTGACGACACCACTGAGATGTAGATAGACGAGTTCTTAAAATAAATAATACGTGAAGACCTTGTGAATCTCAGACAGGCCTAGAACCTACACCTGATATGCCGATCATGGCTAAAAAGTGAATGCAATGGCATGTATGCTACTATCTCACTGTAACAAGAGCAACAACAAAAAAACGGCTGTCAAAACACATATTAAGAACCTGTGGAGCTTGCTCTGAGAGCTGTAGCGGCAGCAAAACTTGGCGCACGCTCGGCTCCCGGCTTCGTGGACTGATCCTATCGTCTCGGTTGTTGAAAGCAAATGATTGCCTCTCGCAGCCAAGCTGGATTCTAACAAGATCCTAGCTACTCAATCGATTGGCTGCTACTGGTGAAAATAATAGCATATTGTCTTGTTTATTTTTGATCTAATACGTTTTGTTTTCAAATTTGACCAGTCACTTTCGTTCCTATAACTGGCATTACATCTGCGTCTTTGAAGTTGACAGCATCTAATCAATCGATTATACATAAATCTAAACCACAACGGTAGAATATTTGATATAATATAATAACGGGTTCTAATCTTAATTCTAATATATCATGCACATCATAAAACTCGATCTATACGTCTTAAAATGAATGCTTTGCCCGCCTATGCTAAACAATTCCACATTGCAGTGACATGCGGTAATACAAATGTCGAATAAACAAGTATGATCTTTTTGGGTCAAAATTTAGTTTAATGTCTCATATAAGAGAGATGAGAGTAATGTATTATTATTCCAGTGACTGCTGCAAGAGGCATCAGAAATGTTTAAGTCATGTTTTAAAGTTTCTGCAAATAAAATATATTTTCGGCAGCAGCTGCTGTATTCAGTTTACCTTGAATTCAATGTGCCGTATTGTATCCTGATATCATAGAATTCCAGGCCCCGTATTATATCATGATAAATTAGAATTCAAAGTGCTGTGTTGTATCATGATACCTTAAAATTAAATGTGTCGGATTATATCGTGATAGCTTATAATTCAATGTGCCGTATTATATCATGATAACTTCGAATTCAGTGTGCCGTATTGTATCATGATGACTAAGAATTTAATGTGCTGTATTGTATCATAATAACTTAGAATGCCATGTCCCGTATTGTATCATGATATCATATAGTTCCAGTCCCCGTATTGTATCATGATAACTGAAAATTCAATGTGCCGTATTATATCATGATAACTTAGCATTCAATGTGCCGAATTGTATCATGATAACTTAAAATTCAATGTGCCGTATTGTATCATGATAACTTAGCATTCAATGTGCCGAATTGTATCATGATAACTTAAAATTCAATGTGCCGTATTGTATCATGATAACTAAGAATTCAATGTGCCCTATGGTATCATGATAACTTAGAATTCAATGTGCCCTATGGTATCATAATAACTTAGAATTCAATGTGCCTTATGGTATGATGACAACTTAGAATTCAATGTTCCCTATGGTATCATGATAACTTAGAATTCAATGTGCCTTATGGTATGATGACAACTTAGAATTCAATGTGCCCTATGGTATCATAATAACTTAGAATTCAATGTGCCTTATGGTATGATGACAACTTAGAATTCAATGTGCCCTATGGTATCATGATAACTTAGAATTCAATGTGCCTTATGGTATGATGACAACTTAGAATTCAATGTGCCCTATGGTATCATGATAACTTAGAATTCAATGTGCCTTATGGTATGATGACAACTTAGAATTCAATGTGCCCTATGGTATCATGATAACTTAGAATTTAATGTGCCCGATTGTATCACGATACTAAAAATTCAATGTGCCCTATGATATCATGATAACTTATAATTCAATGTGCCCTATGGTATCATGATAACTTAGAATTCAATGTGCCCTATGGTATCATGATAACTTAGAATTCAATGTGCCCTATGGTGTCATGATAACTTAGAATTCAATGTGCCCTATTGTATCCCGATAACTTAAAAATCAATGTGCCCTATGGTATCATGATAACTTAGAAATCAATGTCCCGTATTGTATCATGATATTCTAGAATTCCAAGCTCAGTACTTGACAGTGAAATCTTAAACTTATATGTCCAATTGTATGCCTAACGTATTGTATGCCAAATTTAAATGGAATGATATGCCCTAGGTATTGTATGCCAAATTTAAATGGAATGATATGCCCTAGATATTGTATGCCAAATTTAAATGGAATGATATGCCCTAGGTATTGTATGCCAAATTTAAACAGCGTTATAGGTAATAGGTTTTGTATGCCAAATTTAAACAGCGTTATAGGTAATAGGTATTGTATGCCAAATTTAAATGGCATGATATGCATTTAGTATTGCATGCCAAATTTAAATGGCATGATAGGCATTAGGCATTTCATCTGATTTGGTGATTTTGACCTTTTTCCTGACTTGAGTTTCTTGCTTGAAAGATTTAGGGAAAACAAAGTCAGATCAGAAGATGATAAATCTATTGAGCAAGAGTGTTCGCTCGAGTGTTCAACCTTTCATAATTAAATTAAAGAAATGTGTTTTGCTTGAAACAAAAACTTCTGTTCAAGTGTTGTGTGTTTTTCTAGTCATACCTCATATATTTACAATTTTCCTGACTCAAAATCAAGTGTTGAATAATTTCCAGGTCACGCTACGTATTCTTACAACTTGTCTAGGCTCAAGCTCAACAATTTTTTAAATTTTATTTCCCCACGCCAGACTCTGTACTCTTATTACTTTCCTGAACTCAAGCTAGAAATATTGTATGATGTCCAGTTCAGGCCTCAAGATCAAGAGATGTCTGATCTGTACGTCGGGCCTCAATATCAAAAGTTGTATGAATTCAAGACCAGGACTCAATATCAAAAGTTGTATGAATTCAAGACCAGGCCTCAATATCTAAAGTTGTATGAATTCAAGACCAGGCCTCAATATCAAAAGTTGTATGAATTCAAGACCAGGCCTCAGTATCAAAAGTTGTATGAATTCAAGAACAGGCCTCAATATCGAAAGTTGTATGAATTCAAGACCAGGCCTCAACATCAAAAGTTGTATGAATTCAAGACCAGGCCTCAATATCAAAAGTTGTATGAATTCAAGACCAGGCCTCAACATCAAAAGTTGTATGAATTCAAGAACAGGCCTCAATATCAAAAGTTGTATGAATTCAAGAACAGGCCTCAATATCAAAAGTTTTATGATTTTTTTTTTACAGCTAGCGTAATCTTACAATTATCCCAGCCTCATGTTCAAGCTCATTTTCATCTGACTAAAATTTCAACATCGCATAGATATGGACCACGAATATATGAATCCTTTTCGATTGTGGGCTTTTGAGCTCCATCTTCGTACTCAATGAGTTTAGTTCTGTGTTACCAAAGATATACTGGCAAACCATTTTACTAGGATAATAGCTAGTAAACGTTTCGTCTCCGGATTGGTTAGTCTTTGGCACAACATATACATACACGTCATTTCCTTAACTGCAAGTGTGCATAACTTCTCCAGAACAACGGAACATCGGCGACGTGCATGATGGAAAAAAGTATGGAGATTCAATACTTTCACTAAGATTGGTTATGATTGATGACAGTTATATGCGGTATCACTAACACAGGCAATTGTGACGCAGTTGTCAGCTAATTAAGTTCTATAATACGGAATCTGGTGTCGAACCCGCATCATCACAACTTCATTCACAGGCAAAACACGGTCGAGGAAGAAAATAAAAATGTTTTATAAAATCACTAGTTATAAAAAAAAAATGTGTTTGAATTTAATCTACTAAATCAGAATTGGCAGATTAACCTGTTCAACACGCAGCTGTTTTCCTTTACAAATAGTATGCATGTATGTTGATAGAAAAGTTAATGTCATGGCGAATAAATTGACCGTAACCAGAATATCCCATTTTCTAACCTTGACCAGGGGATAATGCAAATTCTGGGCCTAACTCTGATCTTAACTTTGTTGTCAATCAATCACAGGGATATTTACTTCTAACGACGCGTTTGATTGGCTCTCAATCAATCACAGGGATATTTACTTGTAATGACGCGTTTGATTGGCTGAGGATGAATCCTAAATCTCGAATTCCACTTTTCCGATGCCCAGGCCTTGTATCTAAAGATAAACCCTATATGCCCCCAGTGGGCGGTACAGCACTATAATGAAATTATCATCATCATCTAAAGAAAACGTAATTTAGGCCGGATATTCTCAAACACTTATGACATACTCATTATGCATAATTAGACATATAAAACCCAGTCGTATTAGAGTTCCGTGTGTTTTGCTTGATATGCCAATACATCAATTAAGTAGGCTATTATTCCATAAATCACTAAACTTTCACACAAAAACATGGAAAGAAAAATTTATGCAGTTCACAGACTGTCATAGCAACATTAATTTTACTCATTTAAAGCAAGCCTTATCCAAATATTAAAAACTGTGAAGAATTTAAAAAAACATGAGCAAAATTTTAGTGATAGTTTAATTTGCAACATTAAAGAGCAAAAATTGATTTATACAGTTTTCCGAACTCGGGCATTCCATACGTTACTTGATAATGGAATTCTTCTGGACATTTATGTATTAAAAATGAGGGTTCATGTGCTATAAATAGATCTATCAGTAGTGAATAAGATAGGAAAAATATTTTCAACAGTTGAGTCTGGTAGTTTCAATATTTTAATTGGGGTAACTGAGACAACTGAAATGCGGGTTTCATCTATAGAAAACGAAAACATTAATACGGTCCCTTTACGTACAAGCTGACTAAAATACTGTTAGCGTATTAATGTTAGAATCATTAGATCGAGATTACTGGTTCGGTAGTGGAGGCTTGACTTGAGGTTCTAAGGCTTCAACCGCGTTATTCTCGTGAGATGTGATGATTGGAGTTTTTATTAAAGCCAAACTATTTTATATATTATCTACTAAGAATAATTTTAGGTATATATATATATATATATATATATATATATATATATATATATATATATATATATATATATATACAAGACCTACAGACAGATGAGGAAACGTTTACTTTTACATATCACCCTCAGATAAAATGTTCGGTTCTGCAAGTGTCATGTCTATTTGTCATTCATTTCAAAAGCCTTTTCACTGCATAAACCAGCCCCCATTAGAAGAATAAAAATGTACTTCTTTAAACCTCCTACACCTCGTACGAAACAAACCAACATATACAACGTTTTAGATCAGGAGTGTTTCCATGATGATGTTCTAGCGGAGTAAGACTAGCATATTTTAAATTTTAAGGATTTTAACCCCATTTTATCTTAATTTTGTATGCATTTTAAGGATTTTAACCCCATTTTATCTTAATTTTGTATGCATTTTTGGGGAAGCCTAAACGTTTTCAATACTTCATAGCCATGTTTGTGCTGATATGTCATCAAACCACATACATTCATGCATATATCATTTCATTTCATAACAGTGTAAATTAACAGTTGGTGTATTAGATTTTGAAACTGAAAAATACGATGTTGTTCATCGAGGACAATACACATTGTAACAAAATGATTTTAAACAATACCTTCAATAAACGTTTTATAATTAGCAACAATCTGAAAACAGCTGCTGGAGCAAGAACATGTGGCAAAAATTAATATTGTATATAAAAAGATGACAACATTATGTGGTGAATTTAAAAAACAAATGTAAGATGACAACATTATGTAATGAATTTAAAAACAAATGTAAGATGACAACATTATGTAATGAATTTAAAAAACAAATGTAAGATGACAACATTATGTAATGAATTTAAAAACAAATGTAAGATGACAACATTATGTAATGAATTTAAAAACAAATGTAAGATGACAACATTATGTAATGAATTTAAAAACAAATGTAAGATGACAACATTATGTAATGAATTTAAAAACAAATGTAAGATGACAACATTATGTAATGAATTTAAAAACAAATGTAAGATGACAACATTATGTAATGAATTTAAAAAACAAATGTAAGATGACAACATTATGTAATGAATTTAAAAACAAATGTAAGATGACATCATTATGTAAATGAATTTAAAAACAAATGTAAGATGACAACATTATGTAATGAATTTAAAAACAAATGTAAGATGACAACATTATGTAATGAATTTAAAAACAATGTATGATGACAACATTATGTAATGAATTTAAAAAACAAATGTAAGATGACATCATTATGTAATGAATTTAAAAACAAATGTAAGATGACAACATTATATAATGAATTTAAAAACAAATGTAAGATGACAACATTATGTAGTGAATTTAAAAAAAAATGTAAGATGACATCATTATGTAGTGAATTTAAAAAATAAATGTAAGATGACAACATTATGTAATGAATTTAAAAACAAATGTAAGATGACAGCATTATGTAATGAATTTAAAAAACAAATGTAAGATGACATCATTATGTAATGAATTTAAAAATCAAATGTAAGATGACAACATTATGTAATGAATTTAAAAACAAATGTAAGATGACAACATTATGTAATGAATTTAAAAACAAATGTAAGATGACATCATTATGTAGTGAATTTAAAAACAAATGTAAGATGACAACATTATGTAGTGAATTTAAAAACAAATGTAAGATGACAACATTATGTAATGAATTTAAAAACAAATGTAAGATGACATCATTATGTAATGAATTTAAAAAACAAATGTAAGATGACAACATTATGTAATGAATTTAAAAATAAATGTAAGATGACAACATTATGTAATGAATTTAAAAAACAAATGTAAGATGACATCATTATGTAATGAATTTAAAAAACAAATGTAAGATGACAACATTATGTAATGAATTTAAAAAACAAATGTAAGATGACAACATTATGTAATGAATTTAAAAACAAATGTAAGATGACAACATTATGTAATGAATTTAAAAACAAATGTAAGATGACAACATTATGTAATGAATTTAAAAACAAATGTAAGATGACAACATTATGTAATGAATTTAAAAATAAATGTAAGATGACAACATTATGTAATGAATTTAAAAAACAAATGTAAGATGACATCATTATGTAATGAATTTAAAAAACAAATGTAAGATGACAACATTATGTAATGAATTTAAAAAACAAATGTAAGATGACAACATTATGTAATGAATTTAAAAACAAATGTAAGATGACAACATTATGTAATGAATTTAAAAACAAATGTAAGATGACAACATTATGTAATGAATTTAAAAACAAATGTAAGATGACAACATTATGTAATGAATTTAAAAACAAATGTAAGATGACAACATTATGTAATGAATTTAAAAACAAATGTAAGATGACATCATTATGTAATGAATTTAAAAAACAAATGTAAGATGACAACATTATGTAATGAATTTAAAAAACAAATGTAAGATGACAACATTATGTAATGAATTTAAAAACAAATGTAAGATGACAACATTATGTAATGAATTTAAAAACAAATGTAAGATGACAACATTATGTAATGAATTTAAAAACAAATGTAAGATGACAACATTATGTAATGAATTTAAAAACAAATGTAAGATGACAACATTATGTAATGAATTTAAAAACAAATGTAAGATGACAACATTATGTAATGAATTTAAAAACAAATGTAAGATGACAACATTATGTAATGAATTTAAAAACAAATGTAAGATGACAACATTATGTAATGAATTTAAAAACAAATGTAAGATGACAACATTATGTAATGAATTTAAAAATAAATGTAAGATGACAACATTATGTAATGAATTTAAAAAACAAATGTAAGATGACATCATTATGTAATGAATTTAAAAAACAAATGTAAGATGACAACATTATGTAATGAATTTAAAAAACAAATGTAAGATGACAACATTATGTAATGAATTTAAAAACAAATGTAAGATGACAACATTATGTAATGAATTTAAAAACAAATGTAAGATGACAACATTATGTAATGAATTTAAAAACAAATGTAAGATGACAACATTATGTAATGAATTTAAAAACAAATGTAAGATGACAACATTATGTAATGAATTTAAAAACAAATGTAAGATGACAACATTATGTAATGAATTTAAAAACAAATGTAAGATGACAACATTATGTAATGAATTTAAAAACAAATGTAAGATGACAACATTATGTAATGAATTTAAAAACAAATGTAAGATGACAACATTATGTAATGAATTTAAAAACAAATGTAAGATGACAACATTATGTAATGAATTTAAAAACAAATGTAAGATGACAACATTATGTAATGAATTTAAAAACAAATGTAAGATGACAACATTATGTAATGAATTTAAAAACAAATGTAAGATGACAACATTATGTAATGAATTTAAAAACAAATGTAAGATGACAACATTATGTAGTGAATTTAAAAACAAATGTAAGATGACATCATTATGTAGTGAATTTAAAAAATAAATGTAAGATGACAACATTATGTAATGAATTTAAAAAACAAATGTAAGATGACAACATTATGTAATGAATTTAAAAAACAAATTTAAGATGACATCATTATGTAATGAATTTAAAAACAAATGTAAGATGACAACATTATGTAATGAATTTAAAAACAAATGTAAGATGACAACATTATGTAATGAATTTAAAAACAAATGTAAGATGACATCATTATGTAGCGAATTTAAAAACAAATGTAAGATGACATCATTATGTAATGAATTTAAAAACAAATGTAAGATGACATCATTATGTAATGAATTTAAAAACAAATGTAAGATGACATCATTATGTAGCGAATTTAAAAACAAATGTAAGATGACATCATTATGTAATGAATTTAAAAACAAATGGTTGACTGCTTAGTAGATGGATATTAAGCAACAGTTTGCTCCATTTCTGATATCGGTTATCAAATACATCTTGTCTCCATTTCTGATATCGGTTATCAAATACATCTTGTCTCCATTTCTGATATCGGTTATCAAATACATCTTGTCTCCATTTCTGATATCGGTTATCAAATACATCTTGTCTCCATTTCTGATATCGGTTATCAAATACATCTTGTCTCCATTTCTGATATCGGTTATCAAATACATCTTGTCTCCATTTCTGATATCGGTTATCAAATACATCTTGTCTCCATTTCTGATATCGGTTATCAAATACATCTTGTCTCCATTTCTGATATCGGTTATCAAATACATCTTGTCTCCATTTCTGATATCGGTTATCAAATACATCTTGTCTCCATTTCTGATATCGGTTATCAAATACATCTTGTCTCCATTTCTGATATCGGTTATCAAATACATCTTGTCTCCATTTCTGATATCGGTTATCAAATACATCTTGTCTCCATTTCTGATATCGGTTATCAAATACATCTTGTCTCCATTTCTGATATCGGTTATCAAATACATCTTGTCTCCATTTCTGATATCGGTTATCAAATACATCTTGTCTCCATTTCTGATATCGGTTATCAAATACATCTTGTCTCCATTTCTGATATCGGTTATCAAATACATCTTGTCTCCATTTCTGATATCGGTTATCAAATACATCTTGTCTCCATTTCTGATATCGGTTATCAAATACATCTTGTCTCCATTTCTGATATCGGTTATCAAATACATCTTGTCTCCATTTCTGATATCGGTTATCAAATACATCTTGTCTCCATTTCTGATATCGGTTATCAAATACATCTTGTCTCCATTTCTGATATCGGTTATCAAATACATCTTGTCTCCATTTCTGATATCGGTTATCAAATACATCTTGTCTCCATTTCTGATATCGGTTATCAAATACATCTTGTCTCCATTTCTGATATCGGTTATCAAATACATCTTGTCTCCATTTCTGATATCGGTTATCAAATACATCTTGTCTCCATTTCTGATATCGGTTATCAAATACATCTTGTCTCCATTTCTGATATCGGTTATCAAATACATCTTGTCTCCATTTCTGATATCGGTTATCAAATACATCTTGTCTCCATTTCTGATATCGGTTATCAAATACATCTTGTCTCCATTTCTGATATCGGTTATCAAATACATCTTGTCTCCATTTCTGATATCGGTTATCAAATACATCTTGTCTCCATTTCTGATATCGGTTATCAAATACATCTTGTCTCCATTTCTGATATCGGTTATCAAATACATCTTGTCTCCATTTCTGATATCGGTTATCAAATACATCTTGTCTCCATTTCTGATATCGGTTATCAAATACATCTTGTCTCCATTTCTGATATCGGTTATCAAATACATCTTGTCTCCATTTCTGATATCGGTTATCAAATACATCTTGTCTCCATTTCTGATATCGGTTATCAAATACATCTTGTCTCCATTTCTGATATCGGTTATCAAATACATCTTGTCTCCATTTCTGATATCGGTTATCAAATACATCTTGTCTCCATTTCTGATATCGGTTATCAAATACATCTTGTCTCCATTTCTGATATCGGTTATCAAATACATCTTGTCTCCATTTCTGATATCGGTTATCAAATACATCTTGTCTCCATTTCTGATATCGGTTATCAAATACATCTTGTCTCCATTTCTGATATCGGTTATCAAATACATCTTGTCTCGTGTTTGACGTAAGCTGATAGTTATATACCACTGCATATGCCAGGTGTCTGCATTCTTGACCTAACATGTTCAAAGCAGACGCTAACGTTTTGAATTTTAAACATGGTGGCATTTGTGTGGGTGGGATGGGGGAGGGAAAATTAAATGAACACCACCTTCATTTCCCTTCATCTAATGTGTGCAATATGTCGTCTTTACCCAGTACATAAATACATCAAGCCTTTCTTTCCCAATGATGGTGAGTAATTGTAACTTAATAAACTCATATTATAACTCAGTCCTGTCTGTTTTTCTGTAGTGTAGTCATTATAGATGGTGTAATGCGCTTAGAGCTTCTAAAGAATAGGCGCTATACAAAGTCCTCATTATTATATGTGGTCTCCACCCAGGCGTGGTCACGTGATTCAAATTACATGTACTTTCAGTATGAATATGACCGTATTCTATGTGAATTTTCTGTTTGTGAAGAGGTCCAGACGTTGCGATTCCTAGGCTTCGACCCAATTCATTATTAACAATTAAAGTAAAACAAAACTAACATGGAGAGTAATCAAGTTAGTAATACGTACACAATAAATTCTTTATGGCTAAATATCACGGAGAAAGGTTCTTCACTACTTCAGTCTCGCAACAACATAGGTGAGTGAATGCAAAACACTCACTAGTCAAAACCACATAAGTCCTTTTTTGTGTATTTTATTATGATGATTTTTTATTAAGATAAAGGATATTATATATTCGATTCAATAGAGAACTCACACAGAATGTAAGAAAACATACTTTATCATTATATATATATATATATATATATATATATATATATATATATATATATATATATATATATATATATATATATATATATATCATGATAAAGTATGTTTTCTTACATTCTGTGTGAGTTCTCTATTGAATCGAATATAAAATATCCTTTATCTTAATAAAATACACAAAAAGTCAAATGTGAGAGAGAGAGAGAGAGAGAGAGAGAGAGAGAGAGAGAGAGAGAGAGAGAGAGAGAGAGAGAGAGAGAGAGAGAGAGAGAGAGAGAGAGAGAGAACACAAAGTTTCAGAACTGGTATAGGCTTCTTGTCGTTCTTCGAAGGGGTTAATTCCCTTAGCATAGTTGACCCACAACAGTAACATGATTTAGTATACACAGTGGCATGTAATGTATTACAACAGTAGCATGATTTAGTATACACAGTGGCATGTAATGTATTACAACAGTAACATGATTTAGTATACACAGTGGCATGTAATGTATCACAACAGTAACATGATTTAGTATACACAGTGGCATGTAATGTATCACAACAGTAACATGATTTAGTATACACAGTGGCATGTAATGTATTACAACTTACTCTTCTGTTATAAATTGTTTATTTAATGATGAGTAAAAGATGGGTGCATATTTATTTCTACCAAATAAAAACCCAGATGCATTCTAGGAAGAGAGGACGATAGGACATTTAATACGAATAATACAATCATATAGGTTAGAGAACTTGTAAGATGATTTTTAAAACGTTGCTTCTCAATCGGTGTTATATGCACTCGGGTGTAGCTGACACACTGGCGTGACGACCTAATAAATAATTCTCATTTATCTAAACCGTCATTCCTGATTCCTATGAAAGAAATCAAGGTATATATAATTAAGTATAGATAATTATAAATATACACCAAATAGTGTATGTGAGAGAGAACATACAGACATACATACATATATACATACATACATACATACATACATCCATACATACATACATACATACATACATACATACATACATACATACATACATACATACATACATACATACATATCCAGGTGTAGCTCACTCTCACTCTGTCACATATTCTGTTTCGTGTGTGTGTGTGTGTGTGTGTGTGTGTGTGTGTGTGTATATCTATCTATCTATCTATCTATCTATCTATCTATCTATCTATCTATCTATCTATCTATCTATCTATCAGTCTATCTATCTATCAGTCTATCTAGATTATATATATATAATACGTACACAATAAATTATATATATATATATATATATATATATATATATATATATATATATATATATATATATATATATATATATATTATATTATAAATATATCTAGATTATATATATATATATATATATATATATATATATATATATATATATATCTATATCTAGATTATATATATACATATATATATATCTAGATTATATATATATATATATATATATATATATATATATATATATATATATATCTAGATTTTATAGATAGATAGATAGATAGATAGATAGATAGATAGATAGATAGATAGATAGATAGATAGATAGATAGACATATATAGATAGATAGACATATATACATATATAGATAGATAGATATAGATATACATATATAGATATAGATATGTACATATAGATATATACATATATACATACATATAGATATGTACATTTGCAGGTTACTCGCGGGTTATGAACGTTATTCGTATAGTATTGCACAAACCCCACCTGTCAAAGAGTAAGTGTTAAGTCCCACTTGTCAAGGGGTATTGTACAACATATAATAATAAGAACTATAACCAACTCCCTTTTGATACTCGTTATCTAAGAGATGACCGCATTCGATATAATTGCCAGGTTCGAGTATGAGAAGAGATATGGTAAACTGAGCAGGTATATTGAACAAACAACTCCGAGTCACCGTAAAGATAAACAAATAATTTAATCAGTTACATACACAATTATGAAACTTCCTTTTATTAGGAATACACGCTGATTAGATATACGACTTTTACCGAATTACAATAAAATTTGAAATAGATTTAAACAAATTAGCCGTTCTATTACTGATAGTTTAAAATCATCATTTGATCGAGTGGTACAATCGAAGTCAATGCTTTGTTCGAGTTTCATAACCTGCTAGTTCTCGATCCACGTTCACTGTTCATTCCAATGTTGTTCTAGAAGTCCCTTTCTCTCTAGATAATCTGCATTCGTGGATGTTTCCGCTTGATTCCGGGCTTGTCCACTGTATCATGCGTACACTGCAATTTCCGTTTCTCCCAATTCTTTTACCAAAGTTTACGTCGTTATTCCCGTATCTTCACGATCTTCCAAAAAAAGCTATTTTCGTTACAATGGTTACTGCTGATACTTTCCATTATACCTGGTTCGAAAAATCAGATATTTCTATCAGTGAAAACAACTTTACGGCTAGTAATTAACTACACATGTCCTGAAATGAATGTAGTTAAACAAATTGTTAATTTTGTTTTGCCTTGACCTAATACATTAACGTACTACACAGCGAGGCGTTGAATTACGGCTCTGCCTTAATTTCCACAGTACATAAATCGTGTACACTGTCGCTAAATCATCTATGAAATCAAAATTCGGTGAATTCACATGTATTCTGGTAATCCCTTACTAACGTAATACATTAAATTCTTTGAACACAATCATTATTCAAACAATATAATTATTCAAGAATTAACGTAACACTACCTATCCATAACTCAACATAGTGTTTTTACGACATAAATTAACACTACGTCATTCTTAACTAAGAATTAAGGTAAGAATTCCAATTCATAATTCAAAAGCACATTATTATACAAATGTATCAAATGAATTCATGCATTAATCGCGTCAGTTCTTGCACGAAAATATATTTACGTCGCTGTCTACGCGTTCGTATATTTGTTGTCGATCAGTCGTTCTTCAGTAAGTTCCATTCTTAACCAAACATTACCAGTCATCTGGGTCTTAACCAAACATTGCCATATATACAATCTTAACCAAACATTATCAGACTTCCAGTCTTCAACAAACATTATCAGACAGATTTTTTTTTAAACTCAATGTCAGGGTTTTAGAACCATCTATTTCTATATCACTTGCCCAACAATTAAAGTTTTCACTCCAGATTTTAATCTTGTCTTGGTATTCTGCTTTTATGGCATATTTAAAATCCGAAACTAGTACGTAGGAATTTGAATAAATCCACCTTTTTCAAACGCTTTCTTCCTAATTTATGATAAAGAAATCAAATGGTGTGTTTATCGACAGAGCCAGTTAGAATTTAAACACTTGAAGATAATATTTTCTATTGCCAGATATTTTCATGGAAGTTCCCTGTCTCTGACCCATAGTTAACAATAGACAAAAACTTCTTTTTGTCGGTTATATTAAGTCAAGAATACGTTGTATGTTGTTTGCCACATATAGATAAACTACTTTATTCTGTGTGTTCATTTTACTCTTTCAAAGACCGGAATTTTCTGACTCATTTAACAAGAATTTTCGTTCAGGACAAATGCAGACCAAATATTTATAGCATGTTTCAGCTGCAAGTTTTGTTGACTCCGATTTTCGTTTATCGGGGCAATATATACGGAATATGACATTCCGCGTTTTCCCAATCACTAAATGTTAGTTCGAAATTAGAACCCCCACACTAAATTTGGAGCTGCGGCTAATTATAGTCATATCGTCGGTAAACAAGAGTATCAACACTTTTATTGCTTTTGTCATCCCCTCCATTATTGACCATGGTAGGGGCCTCGGGTGGTTGAGTGGTCTAAGGCGCTTGCCTTTTCGCCGCTGTCAGCTTGGTTTCGAATATTGGGCCTGTCAACGCGGGTATGTTATAAAATCTGCCATGAGCTCTTTTGGGTCATGTTTCTTCCAGGTGTCTTTCCAGGTTCTTCCTACTCCACTATACTGACCGTGATGACTAAATTATCATATGCTGACAAACGGCCTTAAACACAACAAAATCAAACCAATCTAAAATAGTACACTGAAGGCCATTTAGAAACAATGCAAAAAGTAACCGAGATAAAACACACCCTTTCCATACTTCAGTTGAACAGTAAAATACACTTCTGAGACAATTATTGGACACCTTTATAGATTACTTTGATCATTCGTAACATTTTGATACTTTTGATGTTAAGATTTTAGCAATCAAAAATTTTGTCAAATACTCAAAAAAAAGCCTTTTCAAAATCTATACATACGGCATAAAATATCCCTCGTGCTTTCTTCAGATATTTGCTTATTATTGTGTATAGTCTGAAAATATTGTAAATAGTTTAGTATCAGGACCCTAGGCCAACCTGATCACGTAATCGGTTACACACAGCCAATTTGTCCAACCTGGTCACGTAATCGGTTAGACAAAGTCCATGTTAACACGAAATCGGTTAGACACAGACAATTTGTCAAACCTGTTCACGTAATCGGTTAAACAGAGAAAATCTGTCCAACCTGGTCACTTAATCGGTTAGACACAGTCAATTTGTCCAACCTGGTCACTTAATCGGTTAGACACAGCCAATTTGTCCAACCTGGTCTATTAATATGTTAGACACAGCCGATGTTAACACGAAATCGGTTAGACACAGTCAATTTGTCCAACCTGCTCACGTAATCAGTTAAACAGATAAAATCTGTCCAACCTGGTCACTTAATCGGTTAGACACAGCCAATTTGTCCAACCTGGTCACTTAGTCGGTTAGACACAGCCAATTTGTCCAACCTGGTCTCTTATCGGTTAGACACAGCCAATATGTCCAACCTGGTCACTTAATCGGTTAGACACAGCAAATTTGTCCAACCTGGTCTCTTAGTATGTTAGGCACAGCCGATGTTAACACGAAATCGGTTAGACACAGTCAATTTGTCCAACCTGTTCACGTAATCGGTTAAATAGAGCCAATCTATCCAACCTGGTCACTTAATCGGTTAGACATAGCCGATGTTGACACGTAATCGGTTAGACACAGCCAATATGTCCAACCTGGTCACTTAGTCGGTTAGACACAGCCAATTTGTCCAACCTGGTCACTTAATCGGTTAGACACAGCCGATGTTGACACGTAATCGGTTAGACACAGCCAATGTGTCCAACCTGGTCACTTAATCGGTTAGACACAGCCAATTTGTCTAACCTGGTCTCGTAATATGTTAGACACAGCCAATTTTAAAATAAAATAAAAACTTACGTAAAGTATATATCACCGATTTTGATTTTTTTTTTTGGGGGGGGGGGATAACTACTAGTATATAGTAATTTATTCAATAATTGATTAAGTATTAAAACTAGTTCATATCATTGACATATAATGTATATATGAGAAAAATTGATTAAGTATTAAAACTAGTTCATATCATTGACATATAATGTATATATGAGTTTATCTATTAGCTCATTTTTGTACCTTTTGTACTTTTTGCTAATTGCTTTATAAGCAATACGACGAAACGTATATATCTAAAAAATTTCAAATCGGGTTCTTTACGCGGTTACTTTGTCAGTAAGATTACATACATGTATTTCACTACATCATTTTATATAATGGCAAATGTATCTTCCTTAGGTGAAAGAATATATAAGTATTATAGAAAAATAGGTACGCATTCAAAAAAGATTGATAAATATGTTTGAAATAACAATGATATCTAACCAATAATGTTTTTAGACCAAAAAACAACTAGTTTATCTTATAAATATTCATATTTCCTTCCACAAATGCTTTCTTTAGTGTCGGATACAAACTTGTTTGCGCAATACGCATACAAATAGAGAAATCTGCGCTCTGAATGTCTGGTTCTGTGCTGTGTCTGGGAGCAAGATTTATGTTTTTATCAGCAGCATGTTATTTTCGCTTCCATGCATTGCAATACCTGCGTATCTTATCTTTGTAATTTTATTTTAATGATGGCCTAGCGAAAATGTCCAGCTGATTTCGAACACTCATTATATCAGTCTCCTCTTCATGATATCTGATATTTAATTTTTTATTATTGTTGTAAATTCCGTTTCTTTCCACCTCTCCCATCAGATGAAATAACTTGTCAAGTGTCACTTCCAAAGAAAATAAGAAGGGTCTATTCAAAAAGAGATGCAGCAAGGGTGAGGTTTTACTCACAAATAATATATATATATATATATATATATATATATATATATATATATATATATATATATATATATATATATATATATGTGTGTGTGTGTGTGTGTGTGTGTGCGTGCGTGCGTGTATGTATGTATGTATGCATGCATGCATACATGCATATATATATATATATATATATATATATATATATATATATATATATATATATATATATATATATATATATATATATATATATATATATAATTTTATGAGAGTGACATTTCTCACAGCACGATGTTTTAACAAAATGTGTTTCACATTTCAGAACTAAATTAAAGGAAAAACTACAACTTTGTCATTTGGATTAAAGGATTGGATTGCTTTTCATCAGGAGAAGAGAAGCCGGTATTTGAAAATATTTTTTTTAAATTTGTCAAACATAATGTTATGATGGAGAGGGGCTTTGTTGAGTTCATCATAAAAAAAATGGTGAACTATTTCCTTTATCCTAAAAATTAATTTCATCTTCTTAAACTTTCTAAAATAAGTTGCTGAAACAAAATACAGTATTCAAAAGTAATAAACTCATGCAATTGGCATTTTTTCAGGTAGATGAAAATGAAATTGATAAAAGTAAGAAACTCATGCAATCGGTATTTTTCAGGTAGATGAAAATGAATTTGTCAGGTAGATTAAAATAATTTTTCAGGTAGATGCGAAATAAAATTGATAAAGTGAAGCCTCTTACTGCACCCATTTGTTGCCAAGTCAACCATAAAAAGAAGATAAAACATCGGTCTAAGAAATGCCAGACATATATTAAGGTGCCAATATCAACGATTCGACCTGCAGTGAAGATGATAAGCACCTGAACTCGTATACTTTCAGATAATTACTTTTGGTTTTGATTTTTTACAAGCAATAGTTGAAAACAGAAAATCAAAGCCATTTGGAAATAGTATGAAATAAGCCGTATATGGATGGTAGGATGACATAAACAATGTCTATATATAATGTTCTAATGTATTAGTAAGTTAAAGCTAAATGTAGACTTTGTTCTTATACAAGTACTGTTTTAGGGAATTTTGATGATTTTTTTTTCTTCTTTTGTCAAGTACTCTGATGTATACCAGGAAATTTATAGTAAAGTTTAATACCTAAAAATTATCTTTGTCCTGGAAACACGATATTTAAACTCCCAATGCAGATGAAAGTACATAAAAACCCTTATATTCATGTATGTAAGATTGTTCTCCTTGTATAAACTATTTTCATTTATCTAGGAGTGCAGACCAATTTTATTGATAAAAGACCAGTGATAAAAGATGCATTCCAGCAAGTCCATCCCAATTACTTTGAGTTTGATACCAGACCAACAGTTAAACACATTTTCCAACATAGTGCATCAGCCAGCAAATTTGAGGAACCACTCTTGTCCCCAGTGAAAGAGGACATGTCAGATAGTTACTATGAGCTACCAACCTCCCCTCAGTCATCAACTGAAGATAACAGAATTGATGAACAGGAACAAACCATATTCTCATAGTATGTGCCTATTGGCTGAATTCCATTACACAATCATGGAGATAAATTCACTTACAAAATCATGGAGAAAAATATGATACAGATACTGCTCTCTGCCCTTTACTGCAATGTAAAGATGAACTGCCGCTATCTTCTTAACATGCAATTTATGAATTGGTTATTGAAGGATATGGTAAATAATAATGTACATAAAATACAGTACAAGTATGCTGCATTGAAGAACATTATGCTATTCAAGTTTCAAAGCCACTCTATAGGACAAGATATGTATTTCACTTTTAGTATGCATCACCATGGAACGGTTATTCAATGTATGAATCAGACTTTTATTTTTCAGGAATGTTCCAGCTGATGCGGAAACTAAAGTTTTAATGTTTGAATCAAATTTGATGGATTTATTTAGATTGGTATCAAGTGATGTTCAAACGCAGTTGGTTTAATTGTTTATGTGAATAGATCTTTGGTAACAAGAATGCAAGAACTGCTTTCATATGTACCACAGGTTTAGTCAGCCTTTTGTTGGAAGTAAACCAGTTGGAAATTTGCTAATATCAGCAGGAATTGTATTTTCTGGTAAAATTCCTAGAAAATCCTTACGCATGTACAAATTCATGAATGTGTTTTGCATAAGCATGTCAACATATATCAATAATCAGAAATTCTACTTGTATCTTGCTATTGGAAGTGTTTGGCACAATGTTGAAAGACCCTATTGCAAGAGATCACTGAACATCAGATATTTGCTACACTTGGAGAAGATGGTAAAGCTGACACTCCTAGATACAATGCCAGATATGGCAGCTACACTAAGGCATTGTTGTGGAAGTGAAATTTGTACATGAATAAATTAATATACGAACACAATAAATAAAATTCACATTTTTAATCAAACAAATGTTATCAATGAGTTCTGATGAATTTATTGTAATTTACAGTTTAAATTGAGACATGTGCATTCTTAATTACATAACGGTATATATGACCTTGAACGGTATATATGACCTTGATCTTATGGTCATTTGTTTACATATCTCTTGATTACCAGCTTGCCACAAGGTCATCGGTTCGAATCCCATTTGGAACAAGGTGTACTTGGGTTGACCTCACATCATAAAGTTTGTCGTTTGTTTTGCATGGTTTGAGTTTTCGTACACATACTACTAATACATTATCTGTATTCTGATAGAATTATATCTTTTTAATCTTTATTTACTTTTGTATAGGCTTTGACTAGCTTCATTGCATTTTAATGAAAACAGTAAAAGAGATCAAAAACGCACTAAGGAATGAAGAGTAATTTATTAACAGAAAGGAATATATCATTTACAGATATACTGTCATATCAAGTATAAGTACCTATATCGTTTTATTAAAATTAAATTTAAACTGAAAGGCAAAAGTTTTGTTAAAATTGACAGTCCTTTAATTTTAAAGGTCATGAGTTTGCCCTGTGGTAAAATATTAAAACTATGCAAACAATTTTAAAGATATATATTTGTAAAGTATTAATCAACGTCAAGAAATGGTTGCAGTTTTGGGCTTGCACAATACAATGCATATTAAATTCACTTTAATTTGCAATTTATATTCAGAATCGGACACGTGTCTCAAATGTACCAGCATCCATTATGTAGTCTGTATAAGAGCCTGACAGGGTTATTACTACTCAAAATCTTCTTAGCGTGTTTAATCATGGCCATGAAAGCCAGTGTAGTTCAGGTTTTGATCAGGAAAGGCAGTGCGGATCCTCAGAACAACACATGCCAAAGAAGTGCCGACACCACCTTGTAAATTGTATACCGATATTTTCTGAAATAATAATTGGAAAGTTAAGTTGAAATAAAATATGATTTATGAATTAGATCAAATTAGGAAATCAAAATAAATAGTAAATTGTGTTATTGGCCCAGTGTGATTTGTCGGTTTTTTTATATCAATAAAGTTAAATGATTCCAAATATAATATGTGCACACATACACACACAAACACACACACACACACACATATATAAAAAATTTGTGTACATGTATGTGTTGTTTTTATTGCATGATTTATCAGTGTCACTGTGGTATAAAAGTTCGACAGTGTAAAACTTGAAAACAAAATATCATTAAAATCTACTCATTTTCTTGTTATGGACAATCTCCAAAAATTGTTGTCTATACTGGTAGTGTGCAACTTTTAAAACATAAATGTCTAGACAAACTGGACTGAACCCAGGATGGAATGCTATACACTGAATACACACACACACACACACACACACACACACATATAATATATATATATATATATATATATATATATATATATATATATATATATATATATATATATATATATATATATATATATATATATATATATATATATATATATATATATATATATATATATATATATATATATATATATATATATATAGGTTTGAAACGAGTACGGATTGATTTTGGTGCCGGCTGCCGCTTGTTCACCGTTGTCAGAATCTTTCGAGCTTGTTACCTCCCCGTCTTCGAGTGGCGAAGCCCCTCATGATAGTAACAATTCACTTCCTTTAGAACCGCAGCTGTCGAGTTGAGTTTCTGAAGACTTTCCCATTATATGACGATACCAAATCGGCCTTTGTTTACTAGTTTTCGCTGAATACCGGAAGTGGTCGGCTGTTGTATTCGGTTTTTATCGTAGACAGGTGGAAACGCGATATTATATCGACTCCCAACCAATTATTATTGAAAATATTTTAATCGGATTTTTACATTAATAATTTGAATATATGTTCCCATTCACCAAGAAATTAACTGAATAAATGTTGATACACTGTTATGGCACTTTAAGTTCGACAACAGGAGTAAACTACATGATCAATCAGATGTTAGTATGTCGAGCCAATAATACAATCTTCAAGCAGCCAGGTCTGTGCCATTCAATATGTTGGCGAAACCAATGAGTTCATTAAATGAATGATTAATCACAAAATCCTCCGTCCCAACAAAATCAACACAAAAGTCGCCAACCATTGTAATTAGAATGGACATTCAATCTAGTCCCTGGAGATCATATCAATTCAACCAAACCTGCGATAGACACACATAAAGCAGACGTGAGGAACAATACTGGATTCTGCAATTGAAAACTCATGGGGAGTTTGGCCTCAATTAAACAACATAGATGTCACGTGGCAATCTTATCAATTTATAGCCAGTCACAAGTTTTGCACCAGACGCAACTTTTAAGCTAGTATCTACCCAAGTAATTACATATTTAACGAGTGTAGCTATTATTATTATTATTATTATTATTATTATTATTATTATTATTATTATTATTATCATCATCATCATCATCATCATCATCATCATCATCATCATCATTATTATTATTATTATTATTATTATTATTATTATTATTATTATTATCATTATTATTATTATTATTATTATTATTATTATTATTATTATTATTATTATTATTATTATTCCAAAAAACAATTATCCTAACATCTTTCCTTGGAAACCTTTCATAACTTTATACCTGGATATAATTTCTTTACCAGATACGGTAGATTATGTTGTTGTTGTTGTTGTTCTTTGTAACATTGCGCGTGGCTTAATTCAATCTCAAACTGTTTTTCTTTACTTAGCGAATATGTATAAAAACTTGAGCTGGTTTTCTGTGTTTATCCAGCCTATCGAATAATCAATCAATTAATCAGTCAATCAATATTTTTCTAGTAGTAGTATACTGACTTAGAGAAAACATGTATGCGGCATGATGCCCAGTACTAGACATGACTTTACACTGTCAAACGGCAGATATCGTAGCGATATGACTGAATTTTATTTAAAGCTACTTTAAAAATCCAAATTATACAGAGAGAGAGAGAGAGAGAGAGAGAGAGAGAGAGAGAGAGAGAGAGAGAGAGAGAGAGAGAGAGAGAGAGAGAGAGAGAGAGAGAGACTGACCTAGCAATAAAGGACACGTACCAGTCAAGTTTTAGTCTTTCCAATTTTCTCCAGATCAAATAGACAAGAATCAACATGTAATTGAAACTTAACTCAGGACGAGTGTCGTTCTTGTTGTTGGGTTTAACGCCTTTATCCACAACAAAATAAGCTATACATTGCGGCCATAAGAAATGGTGGATGAAGGTAAGATGGCTGTGATCCGTACCGGTGAATGCTTTAGACCATTTCGGGCCCCAAGATGAAAGTAGACATGTTTTTCGGTCTAGACGAAACAATTTCGCCAATTCTCCTCAATACCAGAATTTACCATATTTAATTTTTGTTTACATAAGAGCAGGAATATCAATATATCCTAGCGTTCGAGTCGAGTCCAAGTGAAAACAATATAGATTCTAATATGATGTCGCATAGTGTGCCGGTAGATTAAGATCGACATAGTTTGTCACAGTCACATAAGCTTACACAAAAATAGGGGAAATGTAATGTTCTTTACGCGTCTTCTTTTGAATAGATTTTCAAAGATCTCCTTGAAGGTTATGTTTTGCAAAACCTTGAAATCTGAGCAGATCGTTTACATTATTATATCGATTTAATGATATTAATCTGCAAAAATATTTATCAAGGCTAGTCACAAAACACGTTGATGTTATTTTTCAAGAATTTAATTTGAAAGTTAAAGTTTTTCTCTTCTTTTACAATAATTTGCAAATGTACTTTTGCAACACCTGAATTCAACAAGGAAATACTTTTTATAAAGCATAAACCGTGATTGTGCGAATCATTCTTTAGTTGCTGCAAAAAGTTTAAAGAGTTTTAAAAAAATTAGCAAATTCCATGATGTATATTGGCAGGGTGTACTACAAATATATAAACGATAATGAGTTCAAGGGAGATGACTGTTACTCCTACTATCCCTCGAAATAGCCAAATAAGAGAAAATGTCCAATTACACTCAGAAAACAATATCTCTCTGGGACGTACCTCTACTAAAAATGTGAAAGTTTTGAAATATACGTAGATGTTTCGCAAACAAACTGAGACTAAATTTGAAAGTTGCGAAATAAAATTTAGACTAACTGGGAAATTTGTGAAATAGATGTTGCGTAAAGAATTTGAGACTAAATTGGGAAATTTGTGAAATAGATGTTGCGTAAAGAATTTGAGACTAAATTGGGAAATTTGTGAAATAGATGTTGCGTAAAGAATTTGAGACTAAATTGGGAAATTTGTGAAATAGATGTTGCGTAAAGAATTTGAGACTAAATTGGGAAATTTGTGAAATAGATGTTGCGTAAAGAATTTGAGACTAAATTGGGAAATTTGTGAAATAGATGTTGCGTAAAGAATTTGAGACTAAATTGGGAAATTTGTGAAATAGATGTTGCGTAAAGAATTTGAGACTAAATTGGGAAATTTGTGAAATAGATGTTGCGCAAACAAATTGAAATGTGAAAGTTGTGAAATGGATGTTGCGCAATGAAATTGAGACTAAATGTGTAATTTTATTAGAATGTGACGCCTAGACAGGCTACGTAAGAAAGATAACTTTGCAGTTTATGCTTCTACAGTAATTGTTGTTGTTGTTATTGGCTTAGCGCCATTTTGCAGCACACGATAAGTTAGCTACGCGTGGCATCAAGTGCATCTGATGGGGACAAAACCCGGGAAGAACCACCGCCAAGCCATGGGAAGCTACTGGCAAACGTTTTCAAATACCCATGTTGGTCGAGATCGAGTCTCGAACCCATGCGGACACAGGTCAATAATGTAGAACGTAAATCGCCTTAGCCCTCTCGGTTTTTGACTGGTATTACTACGACGTGTAAGTACGTAACGCATAACGGTGTTATATATAAATATTCTGTCAAATTAAATCGTATTTTTAAATTCTTTGATTCGCATTTCATCATATATTTTACACAATTTCTCGAATTTTCTGTATTTCACAATTTACCTAACGCGGAGAATTCGGAGAAACTAAATTCGGAGAATCAATGATGGAAAACAAATTAACAAATTTCACAAAGTGAAAAACGATTAAATTTTTCCATAAACGATGTATATTGCGTCAATATGATAAAGACTTCATTTCCCGCATCACATGTGTATGTATGTATGTATGTATGTATGTATGTATGCATGCATGTAGATATATACACGCACATTCACAATTTAGCGTAGCTTTTCATTTAATGTTAATCAAGTGTGTCTGAACATTAGGAGATCAAATTTTTGTCTTTTGTGGCACAAACCTTAGACGCTAACCTGACGTCACACTGTCTAAAATAAATAGCAAGAAGTGGTTAAATGCCTCTATGTATGTTTGGAGACGGAAGTTATTTTCACATCATCAAT
The DNA here is from genome assembly GCA_029339505.1 of Unio delphinus. Taxonomy (NCBI): domain Eukaryota; kingdom Metazoa; phylum Mollusca; class Bivalvia; order Unionida; family Unionidae; genus Unio; species Unio delphinus. The sequence continues at coordinate 876,152 of JAQISU010000045.1, read as the reverse complement.
GTGATATAGCCAATAAAGCGTTACAATCTACGAAAACAAACAAATCTAGCTTTTCGGCTCCTTCAAAAGCTTACATTGTAAATCAGCATTATTACTTTGGTCTCACAAGATTCTCATACGTAGAGTATCATGGGAGACCAAAGTACCAGGCTAGCTATTAATGCTGGACACTTTGCACCGATTAAGTATCTATCTCCCCTTTCTCGCCACATTCAAAGTAACATCATTTTAATTTCTTGTTTTAAACTTTAATGTTTAATATAATTTAAACCAGACACGTTCTAATGAAAGTGAAGTAAATGTTAAAGCCGTGTAAAATAGATATTACCTTTTTAAAGTCTTAAACTTAAATTCAGCATTCCGTGTACATTTTAAATCACCATTCCAAACACTCAAAGGAACTTTAGATGTTATAAGTGTGGAAATATTCCTTCCTTTGTAAATTCAGAATTGCAATCAAATCAAAATGTGTGACGTTTCCACAATATTGATTGCAACTTTCCTCATCTTTCATAAATTCCATCAATTTATCAATTTCCTCAATTCCAAACCATGCCACTAAATAAATGAAATCACAAAATATTTATCATAATAAAAGGATAACCACGTGACAATCGTGCGTGCTTTTTGAAGTTTGAAGAAGCTCAGACCTGTGGCACAAAATACGAGTGATGATTAAAGATGTGCACGTTTCTTATGTCAGTCAGGCTGTTGATCGTTCAAAGATTATATATGAACTTCTTTAATGGGAATGTAGAATACACAATAAATTATCTACAGATTAATTAGGAAAGTCGATTACACATTAGATTAACCACAGCTTAATTAATTAATGTCGAATTACAGATTAGATTAGCCACAAGTTTATTTAATTCCAGTCATAAGGCATTGATTAGACAGTTTTAATTCGATTTTAAAATTTAAGATCACTGGACTCTGGAATTAAGTTCTGTTGGTGAAATTCAGGACTTCTCAATTTCACCCACATAAATATAACATTAAATCTAGAATTAAGATAGTTCATACGTCACTTTTAAAACAGATATCGATTTTAACCAATCAGATCTTTGGATTCAAGACTTCACATTAAGTTTGGACTAAAGCTTTGTCTGTGAAACCCGGATGCACTATATGTGGACTAAATAATGCAAAACGAAAGTGCGCATGTGTAAATGCATGTCAGGAGCACCTAATATTCGTTCTAGGTCCAAAGATATTGGACAAAGTGTATAGACGTAAAGATTGGATTTTTTTTGTTTTTGTTTTAAAGATCTTTATCGTAAAATCCGTCAAGATGGGGCCCATTTGTATATATGTCACGTGATCAGAAACAGATTGGTCTGTAAAGGTAATTTTCCTTGCCTGATTTTGCAAATAATAATGATATCCGCGGACAAACGAGCATTAGTCGCAATTCATAAGGTAAAAAATAGTTTTCATGCTACATCAGCAGGTTAACATTTATCTGTCAAATAATAAAATTAAATTCATTTACAAATTTAGGTCCCCGACAATATCATTGCAAAACCAGGTCAACATGAAATTATTTACAAGCGTAAAATCAATTTAAGTTGCGTATCTGTGTTGACTAACAATGGCATCATGGAAAAACGAAGTTACTGTGACCTAATTTGCATTTAATTAATAGTGTGCTAACGTTATACTTTGAGCAGTTCCTGACAGAACATTTTTTAATCATTAAAATTATGTCTCACTGTCTTCACGTGTATTACTCCTAGTTACACCATGAGATTCCGTTACCCGCTTCTAACCCTAAGCGGTTAACCCACTTCTAATTCTTCTAACCCTAACTCTAAACCACTTCTAATTCTTCTAACCCTAACTCTAAACCACTTCTAATTCTTCTAACCCTAACTCTAACCCACTTCTAATTATTCTAACCCTAACTCTAACCCACTTCTAATTATTCTAACCCTAACTCTAACCCACTTCTAATTCTTCTAACCCTAACTCTAAACCACTTCTAATTCTTCTAACCCTAACTCTAAACCACTTCTAATTCTTCTAACCCTAACTCTAAACCACTTCTAATTCTTCTAACCCTAACTCTAACCCACTTCTAATTCTTCCGCGAATTAAATCTTAAGTTTATAAGCCGACAAGTTGCATTTATTGGGTTCCTGACCAATGAAATGCACTGTACGAATGCATTTAAATCAGTGATAAAGTGGGTGACTTTGGCGTTTGGTGTGTGTGTGGGGGGGGGGTGGCTTTTCATTTCCTATTGCATAATTACATATTTGACTTAATCGTGTTTGTCAGGCAAGGATTATACGTACTGCACCATTTGTAGTTTCTTGGTAAGAGACAGAAAATGGCCATACAGTGCTCACGCAAAAAGCGGTCAAATATGACAATACCTGCATATTTTGAAGCTAAGGGCCACTGTTTAGACTTTTCACACGAATTCTCTTTGCCGGTTTGTATTCATACTAACGTCAATATGATCAACCCAGTGCTTTAATGAGCCTGAAGATGGCAAGTGACCATTTTAGTTGTATTATAAGTATTTATCCCTTTTTGTCATTAGCCTTCAATTTTTATTAATAAAAACCAAGGTTATTACATATTTAACAATCCAATATTTGCAAGATAATTTACTCGGTGAAATAATAATAATAATAATAATAATAATAATAATAATAATAATAATTACAATAATACAAATATTATTATTATTATTATTATTATTATTATTATTATTATTATTATTATTATTATTATTATTATTATTATTATTTAAGCCAAGACTAGTAACAGGAACAAAATTAATTTCAGTAATTTCTATGATTCTTTTATTTAGCCATGTGAATTGCAGAAGATCTCGAATATTAGGCAAGTAGAACTGACTAAAACAAATAAAAAATTTAAATTTAAATTAAAGTTGAAGGAACAAAAGCAATTTACCTGTCATAAAAGTTGTTTTCGAATTTCGCGAGAAAACTACATTTTGAAAATTGCAATTGGAAAATATGTTTAGCCAGCATCAGTTTAAGTAAATTCTATTTTTTTTGTTGAATTTCAACAAAGGTGAAATATTATTAAAGTAAGGAATAAAGAATGGGACGAAAGTCAGTTCACTCTGTGCACAGAGGTTTTGTTTTATTAGATTAGTGTACACTGGAACAATCCACAATGGGAGCGTGTACCGAGAAACATACAAACTCTTTCAACACAATTACAACAGTTACTGTGAAAAATTTGGTGACGAGGGCCTCCCCTTGCATCCCCTCGTCGACGATTTTTTGTTAACTTACGAGTATGTATGGTTCCCGTAGTAGAACAAGTACTTGTCTACTCGTTAGAAGCAGACTGTTTTACACACGTGTGTTTACTGGATAAGTAGATAACGTGTTATAATGATGTATAAATTAAATAAATAATAAATATAGATAAAGAATTCTTAAGATCATGGTACGACAGGTCCGATTACAAAACTGTACAAAGTCCTTTTAACCATCAACACACAAAGATTATCATCATCAACACGTTCAAACTGAAGATTGGATTTTGCATCTATTGAAAAGAAAATTGTTAATGATAAAAAGCCTAATTTACTAAATAGAGAAAACAGAATCACACTACCTATTTAAATGTAGTATTAAATATTTGAATCGCATCACCAATTAGTGATAAGAGACTCAATTATTTGGGCATTGTGGTACAGGTTGTATACAGCTCCAAAGTAGTGCCTACCGTTCACTGAAAGGGGGATCTATATTTGGTAATGGCATTCTTTCAGATCATATTACCAGAGCCGCCCAGGTCAACAGAAATAGAAACAACCTGGGATGATGCACCAGGCCGTAAACTCAGCATTTTATCTATATCTGATATACATGATATTCTCCCACATGCCAGTTAGGTGCCAATCAAAACAGTTGCCAAGACAACACACTGCATCAGCCAAATTTGATGTTCGCACGCATCCCACAATGCCCCGGAGCGAGCGTAATAACAAGTGTGTAATAATATATCTCTCTGCATTCAGCCAGTGTAATCCAACCAAGAGAAAAATGGAATGATAACACTCTTTGACCTGAGAGGCTCCGGTGGGAAAACCAGTAAGAGAAAGAGGTTTTCACCCTAATATTCAGGTGACTCTATTTCAAAATCAGATCAACATTTTTCACGCCATGAAGAAGATCGAATGTCCCAATTCTCCTTTGCTTGAAGAGTCACCTGGATATGGGGTGAAGGAAGGTGTAACCCGGTAATGTAGTGATGTGGCTGTACATCTAATGCCAGAGATGAAATTTAACTTTCCTCTCCTCTGCCCTTCAAAAGAGCGGAGAATTTGACGTAATCGACTTTTCCTCCCGCCATAGGGGCCTCCTTCCACGTTTGCCTAATCTGAAATGGGATGGAAACGAATGACGTCATGACGTATATCAAAACTGAGGAAAGTATTTAGAAAAAGAAGGTACTGGAGACATATTTTGACAATATATTTAAATATTTAATTTCACCGTTTCTCACCAAAACGTAAAATTACTTACTCAAAATCTACAATAAAGTGACCTTCAAAATGACATTTCAAACTGATAATGTATAATTCATTCAAAGTGAGGTGTACATGTCTGTATATCTTGCACCAATAAAAAGGTATATGCTTATTAGAAGTAATACTGAATTTATGAAAACAGTAAAGTTGTCGGATTTATGATATTTTTATCACTGTCAACAGGAAGCAGATAAATGTTTACACGTGTAGCAGCTGCTTGAAGTTACTTTACGAAGAACGTTCTTGAGTAACTTGATACTTATCTTGAGTAACTTTATACTTATCTCGAATAACTTTATACTTATCTTGAGTAACTTTATACTTATCTCGAGTAACTTGATACTTATCTTGAGTAACTTTATACTTATCTTTAGTAACTTTATACTTATCTCGAGTAACTTGATACTTATCTTGAATAACTTTATACTTATCTTGAGTAACTTTATACTTATCTCGAGTAACTTTATACTTATCTTGAGTAACTTTATACTTATCTTGAGTAACATTATAATTATTAGGATAACCCAATTTCCGTTAATCAAAGGAAAGACTGATGCATACATACAATCGTAACAAACACGATACATTATAGATTTTAAATATGCACGTTTGTACATCTGCTTGTTTCAAAAGATTGATGCATACATACAATCGTAACAAACACGATACATTATAGATTTTAAATATGTACGTTTGTACGTCTGCTTGTTTCAAAAGCTTCTATGGCAGGACAGTTTCATTATGTAACATGTTCAGGGCCGACAAGAGGGGAGGGGCGACCGGGGACATATCCTCCGAAATCAAGCCCGGACCAAACAAAACTATTTAGTTTTATAAAATAAAAATTGTGCTTGAACAGGAAATATGAGAGGCCCGGGTGTTTCTTACCCCAGGGCCCGTGGTAGATCTCTAGGGCACTGAACATGTTACTGAGAATAAGAGTCAAGTGTAGTTTAGCACAAATAAATCACAATTTGACTCTCATAGCTAAATATAACTAGCTGAGCAGGGACGATTTAAATTAACTCCACGCTCGATACGGTGTGAGACAAGCGTACTGACTTGAGTTTTAGATGCATGTATAATATGGTATTGATAAAACAAAATCATTTACATACCTCGTCCTGAGTAAAGTTATCACCCATGTTTTCCAACAAGTCTTTCAAACTGTACAAATAAAAAAGCAATAATGTTGAATCCTTTCTATAAGATAAAAAACATAATAATTTATATAAAGTCACACACAAACACACACACACACACACATATATATATATATTGCAGAGGTGGCCAATAGAGTACTGAATATTCTTCCCCTATTGCCGAATGTACTTCCAGAAATCATTTCGAATTTGTGTTTATTATACAGATAAAAAGTTCAAAAGCATTTAAAATATTTTAAAACATAAAAAAACATCATTCTAATGTAGTGTTTGCCTAACAATATAACAGTGTTTCAATTTTCTAATACAATACAAATACTAAACTGTAAGGTCCAAGAAGTAACCGACTATAATGTCTGATAACTCGAACACTGCAAGGTCGAATAAGCTACAGACTGGAATATCTCACATCTCGGACACTATATGGTCGAATAAGCTACCGACTCGAATGTCAGATAACTAGGACATGTGCATCCATCTTCTAGTGTTCGCTTGTGGGGTTTTGAACTGGTGGAGCGACCCAAATCGTACTGCCAAACAGCTTTCAGAAACCATACAAAATTAATTTTGAACCGTGTTTGACAGTTATTAATATGAATGAGTGTAATAGACGACATGTGAAGTGTTATCCGGTCATTAAGTAACGTCCACGACCGAAATTATTGAATGTTCCTCTGATCTTTGTTTCAAACGTCGTGTATATAGGAACTATTATTTTGTTCTATTTATAATACGTGTATAGCGGCTATACAATTGCCAGTAAGCACAATGAATGCCTCGATGCATGTACATGTACACCACACGCTGACTTTAGTTACTCCCCTAACAGTACTTACTATTCTTCAGGTAAGGTTCCTTTTCCATCAGCATCAAACATAGCGAATGCAGTCCTAATTGTGTCTTCGGGATCAGTACCTGTATTATACAATAACAATGGGTTGTATTAATTGTACTGACTATATACTATATACGTGTGATATACTGTACTGACTATATTTACGTGCGATATACTGTACTGACTATATATATATATATATATATATATATATATATATATATATATATATATATATATATATATATATATATATATATATGTACATATTTAAAAACATTCCACTCATAGTGTAGTTTATTTTAGACGACACTGCAACATTGATAGAAAGCCTTCGGATCAAATATAATTCAATAGCACAATAACTGCACCATAATGAAACAAAATCTAAACATTGTTGATGTTTAATTCTTTCAAGGTTTCACTAGCTGTTGGCTTTTTCTTTCCGTGAGAAATTTACAACTTTATTTACCAGTGAAGGAACTTTAAATTAGACACACTCCTCCGCCATGTAATTAAACTTGGCCTATTTATAAATTCTCTCTCTCTCTCTCTCTCTCTCTCTCTCTCTCTCTCTCTCTCTCTCTCTCTCTCTCTCTCTCTCTCTCTCTCTCTCTCTCTCTGCAGGGCCCATGGGGACGTCAGTTCACTTTAGAGTGTTTTTATTTAATTTTATTGATATAATTTCCACAGATGTAAAAATTGAAGATTGAAAAGAAAAATCTGTACTTGTATAGTACAATAATGTAACTTACCGCTCAATTTTTCGCTAAATATGGAAAGAAACATTGTGAAATTCAATTGACCTGGTGCCTCTTTTAACATACTTTCCAGTATATCCTCAGATGGTGTAACGCCTGAAATATAATAGATTAACTACATGTTTTAAGAGCGGGGAATTTACGGTGTTCAAAATAGTAATACGTGTCCCATTAATCGATGAATATATATATATGTGTGTGTGTGACCAGAAAACATTTTGATTTTTCTAAAGAACGCTGTTTATAATAGCTACCATACATGCTTTACCGTTTTTACATTGTTACTATTATTTATTGTTTTATATACACCTTTCAAATAAAGTAAACATTTTTACCTTTCATAATTGATGTTTGAAAGACCAATCATTTACATCTGGAAGTTTTTATCTTCCTAAAGTTTCTGCAGTTTCCCACTAGCATTTTCTACAGCGTAAATTTTAATTGGCATGTGCATCAATGATGTGCTGACGTGCCGTTAAAAACTCTCCATATATCTACATATCTATTTTGTATTTCCGGTATGTATGTATGTAGTAGCATTTTATGAAATTATACGTTGCCACGTGAAGGTTACATATAAAATATATCAACAAATAAATTGTAAACACGAGGAAAAACAAGATAAGATATAAAACACATTTGCTGAAATTCGGACAAAGAGGTGGATAAAAAAACGATAAAGGTAACAAATGTGAAAATCCTTAAAACTATCATCAAGTCTTTATCTGTATAAAAACCGCATTCCCTCAAATACCTTTCTTTCTTTGCATGTATATACATACGTACCTAAGTATGTATGCATTTTAAAAGTGGAATATCGATTCAACGATCTACACGAACCTTCTTTTAAATCTTTATTTCCATTTTCCAATATCTTCAGTCTGACATTGTGCGGACTTACCTAACGAAGAGTACATCTCCTTGAGGTCACCTTTGCTAATGAGACCGTCTCTGTCCTGGTCGATCATTGTGAAAGCCTATGTATAGTAACATAATAATAATAATAATAATAATAATAATAATAATAATAATAATAATAATAATAATAATAATGATAATAATAATAATAATGACAAAAACACTAACGTTATTATACATCTTATAACTAACACAATCATCCTCTGACTAGAGTCTGTGAATTCAGTTCAAGATTGGAATTGAAATATACGGCAGAATGAATCCGTAACGATATTTGACATCATTCATAGTTATTGATCGGTTTGGTTTATCCCTCTTTTCAAATTCTGTTTTTAAACATTATTATTATCCCTGGAAGTACCAAATTTTAAAAAAATGAATCGTTTTAATTAACTAAATGTAAATGCTGCAGGCTGCAAACCTGATAATGTTTGAAATGAAAGATTAATCGATGTTTTCTTGGAACTCTTTAATATTGGGATCAGGTGTTTGTGCAAAATCTATAATTGCGGAGGTGGTGGGGGTATCGGACTCTATGAGACAGACTATGACAAAATATACTGCTCATACTTCATATTCTGCCATTTGCTGTGATTTATTGATCATCTCCTTGGACACAAGAAATAAACTCTGTTAAAAGAGTCGTATTAAACGGCATAAATAACGATCTATTCGTCTCTTTAAAAAAAAACGCCAAACAATTGGAACAAAATAAGCAGCAGATAACCGAAATAAAATTAATGAGGTCCAATGAATAGTTTGCCGTATTTGAAGAATATTTTATGTAACATGAAAAAATTAATTCAATTTAAAGCTGGAGTTACAGATTCAGAAATTTCCAGTTTTCTATAAAAAAAAAAATAATCTTGAAGAACTGAAGAGAAATTACCGTGAAGACTCCATATTTCATGCCGACACTTTTAAGAACACTGTTCTCCATCTAGCCCTGAATTTTGCATTCTTTGTATGCTTTATATGATTGACGTGTGTGATATATATTTTTCAAAATTGTGAACAGATTACTTAGATACAAGCATCAACACATCCATTTGCCTCGGACAAATGATTGGCAACAGATCTCGAGAAAGAGAAATTCAGAGCAAATGGCTTCATATTGAAGGTATCTGTGTGTGTGTGTGTGTGTGTGTGTGTGTGTGTTTTAATAAAACAAGCAACAGAAAGCCATGCAAAACACAGCAAAGGGGTACAATACGGGGGTATTGGTGGCATACTGATAAATTCTTGGCCTAAATCTTGTTGCAGTGTGATAGATTGTTGGAAGCTTGATTTTCAACTTTTGTATCAAGCACACACACACACACACACACACACACAAACAAACACACACATATTTTACTTATCTACCAAGGGGAGCTTAAACGAGATACGTACAGTTCAAACACTATACATGTACACCATTAGTGTCTTTTATAATCCAATTAGATACCTCCAGCATGTAATATACATTAGTTACATGAAGCACAAGTTTAATTTGTAGCGAAATTGGAAACTTAATCACAACACAAGGAGCCAATCAAGAATGGCTGCAGTTGTACTAACTGAAGTTAGTTCTGCCAGACAGGGGAACATCTACAGAACACCAATAGCAATGATGGCACTATTTCCGCAAATGCAACAAGCTCCTTGGCAATTTTCACTTCGTATCAAGTGTAAAGTATTACTGTACAGTTGGGGTTCTAATCACTACAAAATCATTTCTAAACAATGAGTGGTTAACCATGATCGCAGTTCTCATTATATGGATTTTTGTGTCAACTAAATGTGGCTACACGTGGAGAGATTATTGTAAAACCAGTGGTGGGCAAAATGATACCTACGCGTAATTGAATGAGTTACAAATCACAGTGATAGTTGTAGATGGCAACCCAGTTACACGTGGTTACTAATTATTTTACAGAATGCATTCATACATCTTCTAATTAAGGCAAAATAAATTAAAACACTACATTAACTTGTTATTCTACAATTAGAAACAACAAAATCTTGTGACGATTAGTGTCCTAAGTACTGTGGTTTCTTTTCTGCTACAGGACTTAATATTGTGGCAAAATGCCACACTGTCAACGTTCATGCCATAATCTCCTATAGGTGACGACCACTATAAAAGGGAGTCATTTGTTATATCAAAGTTATTCTGAAGGTTACTGACATTTGAGGAAATAAGCCATTTTCTACTTGTTGGTCTCGTTAAATTTTAATATGGACATGCGATGTTTACTCGATACTTAACATTAGTCACTCAGGTCAAGATATGTTATAGAACTACGCTCTACTGCTCGAGATTTAACATTAGTCGCTCAGATCTTGTGCAACATTGATTACCTACCCTTTCTAGTCGGACTGGCCGGTTTAGAAACTCAGCATATTTTCATACATGTATGCTACTTTTTGAAATTGGGTCCCAAATGACCTGTAGTGTATACGATGCAAATACGTAATGAAATCAGTGGTACACATCTACAAGAGCAGCATGTCTTGTTGGATAATATTTATCAAATTTCTTACATTTTTAGAAAGACTTCTGCAAGAAGTGAAATATCTCAAGGTAAAACGAAGAAAAACAAAAAAAAATTCTCTGGATATTAATATACTCTCTTTTGTTTGGATTAAACGATCTGTCTCATACCACCGATACCCTTTATGTTAGGTGTACACAATGGACAGGGACACAAACGATACCCTTTATGTTAGGTGTACAAAATGGACAGGGACACAAACGATACCCATTTCCAGAATTCAATACTTTCACACATGCATGTATTGGGAACGATTTCAGATGTGTGAGATTGTTGAATAATTATTTATATTAAGGGTGTCTCATTCATGCCATCTTCCTGTTACTCAGAAAGGCTTCCATAATGGTCTCTATGTCAACGCTTTTATTTGAATTTGTACGTATGATACGAATGAAAGAAGGCTAACTGGGACAGCGGGTAACGGAAACAAACACTAAAGTAAAAACTTCTGAACGGGCAGCACTGTTACCAAAAATAATTCAGATATTATTCATTATATATATATATATATATATATATATATATATATATATATATATATATATATATATATATATATATATATATATAAGCTTTCTAACTGGGAAAACAAGGAAAAGATGCCCGCCATATATTTAATATTAAATCCTATTTTACTTCAAATTAATACATTTTCCGTATACATACTCTGTCTATATAGATTATATTGATATATTCGTTTTACTAAATATGCATACAAAACGGACGTAAACGTATTTCCATGTATGTATATGAATAAGTCAACTCGGTGCCTTGTCTATATATTACATTTTTTTCACTCAAACGTAACTTACGCAGGTACTTACATGTGATTAGTCAATTAAGTGTAGGTTATTATTAATTCCTTAAATTTTGATGGAAAAAGTTGATCTTGCGTAAAAATCAACTGACTCTTTTCAGCATTTCCAATAAAAATATATACCGTAAAAGAAACACTTTTCATGAGGTACATAAATGAACCAGACAGTACGTTCAATGTTGAATTACTCATGTACATAAATGTCTTCTCTCGCTGGTTTTTAAATGTTTTGACACTAAAAACCCATGACTCCATCAGCAAATTGGAAAAGCAGGAAAGTATAACATATAAATGTGTCTTTGTTAGGTTTGGAGAGTGATATCAATACATGCAGTATTAAATATGGAGAATTCAAAGCTGTCATTAGCCACGTGATCCGTGGAGGGGAGGAGCCATCACCTCAGCGCCAGCCATGCTGAAATCAAAGGGTGTTAGAAAAGTCAGGTTTAAACATGGTAAATTAGGGCGCATTGGATTTTCGCTCGCGCATGCTCAATACGGTCATGAATCTGCGACCTCTTTCATTTCCTGAATTTGGCTTTGAGAAAACTTGGTGAGGACACTGGAGGTAGCGGACTTTGCCTTTTTCTGAAATGTAGAGAATGGAATAAATGAATTTTAGGAATACATAAATCTACTTCTGATTTTTGAATTTTTCCATACCTCTTTCATTTCCTGCACTATCTTCTGCGGTAACCTTGAAAATACGTTTGACGTAGCCCTCTCTGCACGTGACTTCTGGCTCTGTGATATACAGTAACAAATGTTCCTGGAAAAAGTAGACGCCCTACTGACCCAATACTCTCATGATAGAAAGATCAATGTCACCCACACTCACGCCCTCCCCTTTATTGCTTCTTCCGAACCAGCAAATTGTAATCAGATGCTTTTCAAGGAAACTCCAAAAGATGCCAGCTCATTTCATAATAGGATCACAACATATTCTACGAGTGAGTTGCAAAATATTCTCTTCAGAGTGTTTTGGGGGATTACAGCAGTGGCTTTATTTTTCATTTAATGAAATAATTTAAAAATATTCGTAGTTGTAAGGAAAATTCCATAGTCTCAAAAGCGAATTCATAATATTATTATCTAGCAGACGGTAGCCATGTTAGAGAATGGAGAAGAACGTATTGCCGTATTTCTTTCTTAAAAGAGTTAAAATACAGGACGAGATTTCCCAACACAAAAGCCGCTGTAGAAAACGGATATATCCTAATGGCAGCCTTAAAAATGATAAAACGAAACGGATATTTTATATGGATCAAGTACAGTAAAAGACATTCACTAGGAAAATTCCGGCAACCTCTTTACGTTTAGCTGCATCCTTAAACAACACCATTAGACTTAAATCTTGTCAAATTTAGTTTGTATTCCACCAACTGGGAATACGTCTGGACTTAAGTATAGAATAGAACAATACAATTGGCAGAATTTTTTCTTACAGTGCTTTGCAGCCATTATCGCACTATTTTGGTGACAGTAATTAAAAACGTACAAACTAGTGACTGCCGAAAGCACATCGAAAGACAGACGACACGTCATCGCATAGCTTTTCGTATTGGTCTAATACCAGCATGACTACAAGGTACAAAAAAGACAAGGCAAAAAGACATGAAATTTTGCGTTTAAATCTCGTGTATAGATAACTTAATTGTATACAGAAATGAGGCCTTCCAGAAACGGAAATAGTTGTATTCAAAATCGGCAACCTATCATAAAAAATAGTAATCGTGACAGCAATGAAAGTAAACTTTCATAACCTAGCATCTTTAAAACAGACATTTATTTCGGCTAATTAGTAGTATCTCTGTGTGGATTCAAAATTCATCATTTTTCTATGCTCCTTATTCAGTCCCTATCAGTATTGACTCTTGTGCTGATGCACACGTACAAGACACTATGGAAAGCAGGGAATCATTTGCAATAATGTCTCCTCCCTCAAATAAACGGAATAAATCTGACACGAATAAATATATAAAGTATGCAGCCATTTTGTTTGTTTCGCATTTTTCTGGATAGAATGATAATCAGTTTGTCATGTTATAAAATTATTTACTAAACAGCAGCAAAAGAAAATAAATCGGACTTAATACTCAAACGCTACAGAAGAAGTTACGGCTTGAAAATTGAAATCCACGGGCATACTTACATCGTCTGACATCTTGACCTGAAAAAAAAGCAAAAAGGGGTGTGAAAGTCAGTGATACAAATAACCCTAAATATGAATCTAGTCATTTAATGTATCATCTTCCACCTCTATTTTATACTCGAACTTTCAAATAAATTATAAACGAAAATAGCACGGAACTTTAAAGTTCTTTCGATTTCTTGACCATTTAAATAATAATAATAATAATAATAATAATAATAATAATAATAATATTGTTTCAAAAGAGTTCTGAGCAGTGAGGGTAAGCGAACTAGTTTATCATGGCAATATCTGCCCGTAACTTTTCTCAAAATGCTGTTTCACACATTTTTGTTTTGTTGCTACATCGAACTTAATTTGAGGGAATTTCTTCCGATTTGTGAGTTCTTTTCTTGAGTACAGTAGTTATGGTTTAATCACAAGAAACCATTGCGACTTATATCAACCCTTAGACATAGGTAATGCGGGAAGACTGTATGTCCCCCGTTTATCCATCCATATAGAAATGACATCATAAAAATGTACAACAAAACTGGAATTTCTACTGCAGCTTGCAGTATGGAGCCTGGTAAAAATGTGAAAGATTGGCTATTTCAACTTATTCTAGCAATTTCCCTCCAAGTAACATAACCAACTCATATTGGAAATGCTACAATACGATAGTTCTATAGGCACATAGCCAAATTGTGATGTTCACGTGACTGATGACCCGCTGCTTTATGTATAACGTGAGCGCATAGGTCACGTGACTTACTGTTAAATGTTACCCTTCTAATCCACATAGAGGCCTCAACATGTTCAATGTAAATTTTGGACCATCAGACATTGTTTCTGTACAATGATGATGTCAATAACTTTAAAGTTATAAAGGTCTTGAAATTTACTTTGGCTGGAGATGTGGCAACTAGGACCGTCGTTACATTCAAGTAATTAGCTGCTGGTAATATTTTGGTGAAGTTGGGCGATCGGAGGGCTTTTCAGTTCTACATTAAGAGACGTGATATAAATGCAAACTCTCCCAACTAAGAAAAATTATCGCTAACACACTGACACCTGGAACGGTTTTATAATCAGTAATTCTCCGGCAGCTGCCTAAAGCCTACCATCATCTTAATTTATTCTAGTAACATCACAGCAGACAGTCGGATCATTTTACAAGACTTCCTGTTCTATGCCGGATCTTCCAATGTCTACACATCATCATCTCATTCTATAATTATCCGATCTGCACCAATAGAACAAACAGATAATGGCACATTTAAATCTATCACTTCATGTAGCGTCCGCTTATCAGTTTCTCATGATGCATTACGACAATATAGGTACTAATTATTGCATTTTAGTGTGTGTGTGTGTGTGTGTGTGTGTGTGTGTGTGTGTGTGTGTGTGTGTCCAAGTGCGAGTAAGCGGGCTCGCTTCATATTTTAGATGTAAAATTACTGATACGTGCTGTAAAAGCATAAAAAATGCGATACAGCATGAACTAGTATGAATACATTGCATCTCATTTGGGATGCCTACGGTTGTAGAATAATACTGGTACGTGCTGTGAGATAAATTATCCATGTCATATGACAAGACATATCCTTGATCGATCAATTGAATGTGTTTGTGAAATGCGTTTTTACATCTTCGAGCTGAGGCATGCATACACTAATGAACCAAATAAAATACGGCATCAATAACAATTTAATATATTTAATGTAAAAATCAGTTTATCCTTTTTTCCAAAATGTATAAGTTATCAACTGAGAAATGTGAATTTGTATCAATGTGTTGTGCGAGTTACTGCTGATAATATACAAAATCCTATATCTGTTTTAAGTAATATCATTAATTTTAAATAGAGTCTGAAAGGTTTAGTAAGTGCAATAATAGAAGCAATCCGACGAATGGACACTTAAATTACAGCCTGAACGCTGTCGGTAGCAATCCGACGAATGGACACTCAAATTACAGCCTGAACACTGTCAGTAGCAATCCGACGAATGAACACTCAAATTACAGCCTGAACACTGTCGGTAGCAAGACGTTCCAATTTAACGTCACGGGAAGTGACAGGTAATTAATTCAGTTCGTCTAGGACCAAGGCGTCATTTCAATTATTGTGGGGGTGGGGGAAGTGGGCATATTATGAGGAGCTTGTCAATTTTCTTATATAGGCTACAGCAATTTTACCGCACACACAAATTCAGAAGAGGAGGGGGTTGCCACCTCCCCCCTCGCCCTCCCGAATTGACGTCCATGTCTAGGACTACATGGTTAGGGTATATATGACGTGACCTTGTTACAATTAAAAGTATGCCTAAATTAGCTCTGCCAAATTAGTTGCCCCAGGTTTTAATTCCAAACACATTTCCTCTAATCATCACCAGCCACCCCCTACCTCCCATACACACCTAAGAGGAAATTTAAAAGTATAACAGATAACATAATCTTTTTTCAGCCTCGTTTTAAAGGAAAATGAAGATAAACGGGTGATATCTGTATTCTGTACATGTGATTAAATTAAAATGCATCAAACTAATTGTGATACACCATCAAACCCTCCAAGTTGTTATTATTATCGAATATGAAAATGAAATAAATAAGGTATACAATAATTAAAGCATATATATATGGGGTTTTTTTTGTTGTTGTTGGTAATCTTGTTTATAATGCCCGTGATCAGTTTCTTGCATTTGGAAACGCAAGCTATTTCAACAACCTGAGTAAATAATTAAGTGAGAATGGAAATTTACCAGAGGTTAACATCTCCACTTCTTAAAATGTAATATTTGTGTTATTTAAATCAGAAACTGATCGTGCAAACTGTTGACGTCACGCTAATAGACGAAAAGGATGCAGTATTCATTGAGGCATTGTCGTGTAATGTCGTGTTAGCTATCAGAACATCCCATGTAAATACTTAAAATAGAATTCACACTTTTTGAGCGAGGTCATACCGCTTTAATAAAATTATCGAGTGTTTAAGGGATAAAAACCATAACACAAACTTTCTGGAAATTACTTTGATTAATAGGATTATTTTGAGTGAACAAAAGTCTGTGACCAGGGAAAACATCATAAGGAAAATGTACCGTTTAATATAATGTGCGGAATTATGTTCAACCGATTCCGTCAACTAGTACACATTACCAGAGTAAAAACTAAAATTTAAAAGTTAAAATCGTCTACACTACTTTTAAAGTGTGGAACTCGCTCACTTTATTCTTTCTGTGCTCTCAGAATTATTGACGATATGCCAAAGATTTCATCCGCCTTGTAGTTGTGGCTAATTCTTGCGGATTGGTAAAATGTATAAAAGGGATGGAAAACTGTATGACCCAATGTGTGCAGCATCTTTCACTCCACACTACGCCAAAGAGAATTACCATGGCATTGTACCGAATACAGCTCATATTACAAAAGTCGGTTTCCATGTACATGTTTTTGGCACGCACCCCCTTCTCCTCCCCTCCCCCAAGCAAGGTAGATCAGATTTTGTCTAACGCTGAATGTGAAACCTGATCTCTCCGGGCATTCAAGAGCAAGTTGGCTTATCAACTGTTATCCACTCTCTTGCCGTTACCATAGCAATATCTGATAGTTTCTGGAATTTTGCCAAGTCTGTAGACTTTTTCAATGTTAACGAACCTGCCAAAGTTACGCGAAGTACTTCTCTAGCGGAACAAGATATTATTAATCGACCTATAGCTTTTGTATCACAAAGGGGAAAAAATCCAAGTGACGTTTTATTAAAATCCTTCTTGACTATAACTCATGCATGCTTAAAATGCGAAAGTTTTTTCATTCCCCCCTCCTTTGCGAACTTACAACATTGTAGACCTGTTTTGAAGTCGTGCTGTAATTTATGAAAATATTGGTCTTCTTAAACTTTATTCCAAGAGATTTTGCAATCTCAAAAAGTGAAGTAGTATTGTATTACATTTCTACGAACTTAAGGTTATTCCCATATGAGTGAATAGCACCACGGCCTTCTGTGCTTATATTGTTTTATATTGTTTTGTTACTGGTTGCCATTTAAGGATATAGTTTACGGTATGGTAACTGAATACGATCGTAATATGCTTAACCAAAGTATATGCGTTGCCGTACAATCTCATCTGGAATTTGCACTACCGTATAAGCTCACTTGGAATCGCATCCAATGCATTTTACTACAGTGGAGAAGCTGTTCTACATTGAACTCGGCAAAGCAAACTCCGTTGTTTTTCGAAGTTTTCAGAAAGGTTGCGATATAGTATCCTATTGATATTGTAGTTTTATAGTGAAAGAAGGAAACCAGTAGATTCTCTTCCCTTATCAATAATTCTATGTATGGCGACCAGTACAATATACTACAACACGGATTTGATCACTCTAAATCTAGGTTACAACCATTCACGACTTGCTGAACGTGTTTTGTATGTAATACGCATATTTATTTTCCCACAATTTAATTCACTTTTGGGATTCGATTGCCTTTTATTTGTCCTTTTTATTACTTACACAGAAGTTGGCGATGTTTCGTTTCATACAAGTTTTTAATTAGTTTCATATGCAACTGTTTTCAATTCTAGCATTTTATATCTGAATGATACAAAATGTAGTAACATAAAACGGATATATTTATCTTGTAATTACTAATACCAACGTTTTTGCTATTCTACACATGCAGTCAAGTTGTGAAAAAAAGTACGAGGAAAAGATACGATATTTACAATATTACAAAGCAGAAAACGAAGGAAATATATAACAAAACGGTTTCTCAAGTACCAACAAAGCCGATGTCGTGCAAGTTCGACCTTAGAGCTAAATGTTTTAGAGTTTCAAAGCCGATGTCGTGTAAGTTCGACCTAAGAGCTAAATGTTGAAGACAATTTAGATATTTATTTAAAACAAAACAAGTCATGCTATTTTGACTTGACGAGAGGGAAAATGATGACAAATTTAGCTTATAGAATCGCATTGTTTTATTTATTCTGTCTTTGTGAAAAACTAAACTAAGCAAAATAGAATTTTGGTATCTTCCGGTTGGACATGCACTAACGTTTGATTACTCCAAGGCAGAGACTAGTCCGAATTTCCTCTGACCCTTTCCACCCCATTTTTTGATATTTGGACATTCATGTTGGGGTGTAGGGTCAGAGCGCATTCCCTATCAAAAAGTTGAAATTCGCCAACACCGTCTGGGGTAGCCGATTACTTGCCTGCCCAGAAAACTTAAACGATCTTTCATCGAGATATTCCTGATTGAAATCGATAGGAATATGATTTATTTTCTAAAAAAAATCGCGAACATAGCATTCGTTATGTCTTTAATCTGCTGACAGATGAGACTTAGATACATCGTTGCTGAAATTTGACCTGGATCTGACCATTTGTATTCTTAGTCACGTGACTGCACAAATCTCGCAACCTACATGTCAATGACATCAGAGGTCATATTGTCACGTGCTATCGTCAATAAACAAAGTTGTTGTACATATAATTTGAACATTTTATAAAGTAGCCGCTTAATATTAAAAAAAAATATAATGCACAATTTATTCTAAACATTGATTCTGTGATCAACGACCAGAAACGTGCCAGTATCGCAGATGGGTGGAGAAAACTATTTTCAAGAAGTACCGAGCACGTATCAGCGATGTTTTTGTTAGTAGCACGTGACACCTTGTACCTTGCAATGCTCTCTGCGTAATGAATCGGTTTTCCTCAAATTGCTGCAACATTTACATTTATTTTTACATTTTTCGGTCGTTGTTTTTGCAATAAAGTTTGGGAACGTTATTTTTCTTCGTTTTTCTAAACAAAAACTACCTGACGCTCAGTTTTATGTTGGATTTGTTTTCATACAGCAACACTAGGCATGGCGTATTGTTGATATCACGTGACAGTATGACCTCTGATGTCATGGACATGTAGGTTGCGAGATTTGTGCAGTCACGTGACTAAGAATACAAACGGCCAGATACAGGTCAAATTTCAGCAACGATTTATCTAAGTCTCATCTGTCATCAGATTAAAGACTTAACGAATGCTATGTTCGCGATTTTTTAGAAAATAAATCATATTCCTATCGATTTCAATCAGGTATATCTCTATGAAAGATCGTTTAAGTTTGCTGGGCAGACAAGTAATCGGCTACCCCATGCCGACACCAGACGGTGTTGGCGAATTCCAACTTTTTGATAGGGAATGCGCTCTGACCCTACACCCCAACATGAAAGTCCAAATATCAAAAAATGGGGTGGAAAGGGTCAGAGGAAACTCGAACTAGGCAGAGACATGTAGAATTGTCAATTCGTTTTCGTTTCATTTTTCTTTTCTTTCTATTTTACTTTCCAAATTGTACTTAATTGACGTTGAACCTGTTGATGATTTCACCATATGTCTACATTTGATTCAAGTAGTCATTTTATGAATTCAAAACTTCAGTCATGTCACGGTATCAACACGAATCGTGTTTTAGTTAATGCCAGCGGCCATTTTTAAATCATTCTTCAACTTCCCATCACAAGAATTCACTTTTAAAAAAAAAAACAACAAAAAAAAAACAACACATTGAAGACCATATATAATCAACACGGTACTTGCTCGATCTGTTTTTGGCAGGGTGACCAAGAAAATACCAAGAAAAATGTGGAGTTATATGGAATTTCAAGTAAAATGTCGGATGAATAGACATTCACAATACTTTTAATCACTGTAAAGTCTAAATAAATGTTTGCTTCCTTGATAAGAAAGTCCTAAAAATTGGTAATGATATAAATTTCTTCTTTAAAATAGCCCATATCAAATTAGGATTTCACCGATGTTAAGAGTAATATAGCATTTACTCGTGTCTTTAAACTCCTGTGAACGTTATAAAATTGCAATTAGTGGGTATCCAATCATAAGTCTGGAGTTAAATTGGTTTGTTTGTAAGTGATGATCTACAAGTACCATAGAAAAAGATATATTCACTAGAATGCGTGATGAGAAGTGAACACTTACCTTTTTCCTGATACTAACACAAACGTTTATTCCGATCCGTCCTGGCTATGTCACCTCTCAGCCACTCTACAAGCTCACAACCGGGCTAGTTAATGAACGCTACGAAAGTGAAATGCCGCTTACCACCAGCTTTATCCTGCATACATCGCGCATGTGACGTCATGCCTCTCATGTGCCTGCTCCAAGAATGGTTGGATGCCATCATACGTACAGCCAAGAATGCTTGCTGAACACATGGGGCCTTTTTTGGGAGGAGCTGCAACCTGTATCATGTTTATGAAAAATAAGGTGATCTCTTATTGATGCCGTATGGTAAATTTATCAACATAAACTTCCAAAAACTAATACAGAAGAGTATTACATTTTGATTTATTAGTACTGATGCGGTATGATAAAAGTATTACAATAAACTTCCAAACACGAGAAAAGAAGAGTAATACATTTTGGCAGTATTGGAAGTTAATACATAAGACATTAATTTCCGCACAATTTAAGTGTTTCCCTTTCGATCACCCCATTCCCAACAACATATATCTGGATCCCTCAGACAACTCCCATGTGTCGAAATCATGCTGATCAGAGGTAATGTGCCAGGAATTAAACCCGGGGCCGCTGATCTGGCAATTTGATATGTGCTAAAAAGAAATGACAGGCTTTGTTCTAAACTTATTTCCACACATGAGTGGAGATTTAACAACAAAAAGATAACTATTCACTTTAATTGCGTCCAGTTACTCTAGTAGTTGATAAAATGACTGATGTAAGCAGCGAATACTTGAACCAGTGACGAACTGATAAAACTGAAACCATTTTAAAATTGGTTAACGAGTTCAAATAGATTTTGAAAATAAACGGTACGTTTGATGTAGATCTTGAAGTGTTAATATCTTCTTTTATTATTTATGGTTTGAGTAATTGGACCTTTAGTAACCGTTGCTCCTCTTCTTTTCAAATTGATTTAGTCCCACGTGTTGTTCTGACTTTATTGGATATTTTCGTTTCAGTCGGTTAATATCTATTTTTATATTGGATATTTTTCCAATCTGTCCCTATCTATAATTAATTATACTCGACAGTGTTCTCCATCTGTTATAGTGTAATACCCGCATCTTTGCATATAGTTTTCCAATCTGTCCGTATCTATAATTAATTATACTCGACAGTGTTCTCCATCTGTTATAGTGTAATACCCGCATCTTTGCATATAGTTTTCTATTGAAAAGGTAATCATATGCTGTCAGAAGAACTGTCTAATGTTGCCTTGACAATTATCTGATTTTGCCCAGACAATTGTCTGATGTTGCCTTGACAATTGTTTGATGTTGCCTTGACAATTGTCTAATGTTGCCCAGACAATTATATGGTGTTGCCATGATAATTGCATGATGTTGTCTAGCAAATAGTCCCTGATATTCCTTGACAATTGGCCTTATGTTGCCTAGACAACTGTCTTGGGGAGTCTTTTGGTAAGGAGGATTAGCAGATAACAACGTGTTTTCCGTTTCTAGACACAGCCCTGGTTGTTGTGAATGAGTTTAAACATTCCAAAAGTCACCTGGTAAAGTGACCTTTGCAAATGTTTGTCAGATGCTTGCCTGGATTGTACTAAGAGACTGTACTCAGGGGATTATACTAAGAGACTACTCGAGGATTGTACGAAGAGACTGTACTCGGGGATTGTACTAAGAGACTGTACTCGGTGATTGTACTAAGAGACTGTACTCGGAGATTGTACTAAGAGACTGTACTCGGGGATTATACTAATAGACTGTAGTCGGGGATTGTACTCTAGGATTGTATTAAGAGACTGTACTTGGGGATTGTACTAAGAGACTGTACTTGGTGATTGTACTAAGAGACTGTAGTCGGGGATTGTACTCTAGGACTGTACTAAGAGACTGTACTTGGAGATTGTACTCTAGGATTGTACTTAGAGACTGTACATGGGCATTGTACTAAGAGACTAGTCGGAAATTGTACTATAGGATTGTACTAAGAGACTGTACTTGGGGATTGTACTTAGAGACTGTACTTTAGGATTGTACTAGACTTTACTCGGGGATTGTACTAGACTGTACTCGGAGATTGTACTAAGAGACAGTACTTGGGGATTGTACTAGACTTTAGTCGGGGATTGTACTAAGTAAGAGACTGTAGTCGGGGATTGTACTAAGAGATTGTACTCGGGGATTGTACTAAGAGACTGTACTTGAGGATTGTACTAAGAGACTGTACTGGAGGATTGTACTAAGAGACTGTACTGGAGGATTGTACTAAGAGACTGTACTCGGAGATTGTACTGAGAGACTTACTGGAGGATTGTGCCAAGAGACTGTACTCGGGGATTATACTAAGAGGCTGTACTCGGAGATTATACTAAGAGACATTACTTGGGGATTGTACTAGACTTTAGTCGGGGATTGTACTAAGTAAGAGACTGTAGTCGGGGATTGTACTAAGATATTGTACTGGAGGATTATACTAAGAGACTGTACTGGAAGATTGTACTAAGAGACTGTACTCGGGGATTATACTAAGAGACTGTACTCGGGAATTATACTAAGAGACTGTATTTGAGGATTGTACTAAGATAATGTACTCGTGGATTATACTAAGAGACTGTACTGGAAGATTGTACTAAGAGACTGTACTTGGGGATTATACTAAGAGACTGTACTCGGGAATTATACTAAGAGACTGTATTTGAGGATTGTACTAAGATAATGTACTCGTGGATTATACTAAGAGACTGTACTGGAAGATTGTACTAAGAGACTGTACTCGGGGATTATACTAAGAGACTGTACTCGGTAATTATACTAAGAGACTGTACTTGAGGATTGTACTAAGATAATGTACTCGTGGATTATACTAAGAGACTATACTTAATGAGTCGGGGATTGTACTAAGAGACTGTACTGGAGGATTATACTAAGAGACTGTACTGGAAGATTGTACTAAGAGACTGTACTCGGGGATTATACTAAGAGACTGTACTCGGGAATTATACTAAGAGACTGTATTTGAGGATTGTACTAAGATAATGTACTCGTGGATTATACTAAGAGACTGTACTGGAAGATTGTACTAAGAGACTGTACTCGGGGATTATACTAAGAGACTGTACTCGGTAATTATACTAAGAGACTGTACTTGAGGATTGTACTAAGATAATGTAATCGTGGATTATACTAAGAGACTATACTTGATGAGTGTACTAAACGTTACCCGGGATTGTACTAAGAGAATATACTCGGGGATTGTACTAAGAGACTGTACTCGGGGATTGCACTTCGGGACTGTACTGTGGGATTGTACTTACGGACTGTACTTGGGTTTTATTCATAAGGGTAATCTATTTGATGCACCGGATAATTTTGATGCATTGCAATAAAAGGTCGAGATTTTCAATATGCACATTATTACAAATGTTATGACTTCTTCAAGGTCTCAAAGGAGTTCTCGTTTGGAATCGTTATTTATTTAGTATGGCATCTGTAAACGAATTTACTGGCGTAAATTGATCTTATACAAACATTCTATTAGTACTAGATGAGGTACGAAACTCGCTATGATCATTGATGGTTCGAATGCAAAATTATGCACTCGTATAAAATATAAAGATTATGTATGTAATGCTATTGGGCGATTTCAATGTCATTTCTCATTGCTCAGACAATGGTTAGCGGAACAAGTACATTTTCAAGGTCATTTCTGAGTACGAACAAGGGCATTTTCAAGGTCATTTCTGAGTACTCAGACAAACGTTTGCCTGAGCAAGGGCATTTTGATTCTAATTTCTGACTGCTCAGACAAGAGTTTGCTTACGCAAGGGCATTGTCAAGGTTACTTGTGAGAACTCCGACAAACGTTGCATGAGCAAGTGTGTTTTCAATGTCATTTCGGAGTGCTCAGACAAACGTTTGCCGGAAACATGTGGGATTTTAAAGACTGTTGTTTGCTCGGGAGCAGGGTTGAAAAGGACGCTAAATCACACTAAACGAACTTAAAACAAGCAGCCCTGACAGAAAAATATTTTACTAGTAAGAGACGAAAAAAAGTTGATTGCCAGGATTCAACGCAACAATGTGGCCCTAAGCGGTAAGTCGTTCACAGATTGCATCCACCAACCCTCACATATTTTCAAAACGTATTTTGTTTTTTTTTTACTGGTTTGTATCTTTTTTTATTCTTGTTCTTGTAAATGTTATTTTCTGACCCCATACGTTCGACCATGCTCCGATCAAATATGAAGTGTTTTTCTTCTCACATTATTAGTCTATAATTTACTAAATGGAACGATCCTGAATGTTTCCCATAACTTAAAAATAATTCGCACATGCAAAAATACACACACACACACACACACACACACACACACACACACACATACATACATACATACATACATACATACATACATACATACCATGTAATTCTTGCTTTCTATCATTGCCTTCAACACAGATTATACTGCACTGTGATGTCATCCCTGTGAAACTTAAAATGTAAATTCCAGTAAGAATGATTGGTTTAAAGCTCATGTAACATTCAGTTCTAAACATGGTGGTCAAGCCGTAAATCTTTGTACAAATACTATCGGCCGTAAATCGTTGTACAAATACTATCGGCCGTAAATTGTTGTACAAATACTATCGGCCGTAAATCGTTGTAGAAATACTATCAGGTTTCAATGCGACATATTGTTTTCATGAATTGGCATTTCTACCCGACTTCGTTACATAATACAATATTACACAAATTGCAAACACGATGGCTAACGAAATTTACACGATCTGGTAATTAATGAATAGGTACATAAGTTTAGATTTGTCTGGAAAATACATTTTGGTTACATTGTAAACAAAGCAAGAGTTAGGCAAATACATGTTTTAGTTATTGCCTTATTAGTACGTATTACATGTAGTGCGATACAACGACTGCTAACTGCTAATAGTATTTTTCTTTAGGATACTAACATTGTGTACATACTAATCTAATACTAATCTAATACTAATCTAAATTTCCATCAAGTGTGTGTATATTTATCTGTCCTTATGGATGTTAAATACAGACTAATTTAGTATTAATTTGTCCCTTAATTTGCCCAGCCGCCCTTATATCCAAGACAGTCAATGCACACTGGGTTTAAATTGTCAATTAACGAATCGTTGGGTGTGTTTGTGTATTTGGTTTGTTTTCGATGAAACGTGTTTTCGTTGATTAGGCATCGCACCATTCCAGCATTGCTAGAAATGCATATAAATTTTCGCGTCAAGTCGAAATCTTGGAAGTCAGTCTGTTCGGTTGCTCTTGTTTCTGCAAACAGAGCAGCTGTTTTTTATGTGACCGTTTGACTTTATGAGTAACAATACGAATGTCTTTTGTGACTCAAGTCCAATCCATTTACAGCAGAAGTATTAATTTATTGTACAGCTTTAAGCTTCTGGACCATTTTAAAGTATTTTTCTTAGATATTTATTCTGTACATTTGTACATTAAAACCGTTGAAATAATTCCTAAAATAACCACCACACGCTTTTTTTTTAGCACTGACTGCTATTTAAGACTGCATGGATGTGTGCTAACTTGTCTACTTAATACAAATAATAAGCATGAGTTTTGTTATATCCGTTTTAGCGGTATGTACCCATATGGTTCATCCCCTAAAGAGTATATACGAGTATGTGTTTTACAGGCACAATGCCAATGTGATTGGTTTAATGTGAGGGACTACAATCTCCGACAATGGGTTGGGTTTTACCAAGTTCGTCTGTGGAGAGTTGACTCCACATAATTTGCCAAATATATAGAATATGTTGTCTTCTGTATTTGTAAAACATTTTATGGAATGTCACATTGAGATCACTGCCATCTCACCTCTCTCCGCGTGGGTTCGAGTCTCGGGTTCGACCAGTGTGGGTATGTAAGAAAACTTGCCAGTAGCATTCCGTGAGTCGGTGGTTCTTCTTCCTATCATGTGTTGAAAATTGCGTTAAAATCACCATCACAACAACAACATACAGAACCGTGTCACTGCATGGCAGTTTTACATGTTTTCTTTCTTTCCTCCTTCCTTACCTTATTATCAATGACGTCAGCCAACCAAAAGTACACAAGTTAATTAGGGCAAGAGAAGGCAACATTTTACACCGTGTTTATTAGAACCATATGAGACGTGGTACTTACCTTTCCTGACTGATATATTAATTCTGACCATATGAGACGTGGTACTTACCTTTCCTGACTGATATATTAATTCTGACCAAGGACGACCACACATGCACACACTTGTCTCCTTATAAGGACTTCTTGACTGTAACCAACTTAGGACACTGCTGAACTCAAACAATTACACGAATATATATATATATATATATATATATATATATATATATATATATATATATATATATATATATATATATATATATATATATATATATATATATATATATATATATATATATATATATACATATTGTATACACAAACAGAAACTTACCTAGTATGGCGGAAAATCACACGAGACTTTAATCGAAATACCTCGGGTCACTTTAAGCAACATCTATTGTATTTAATCTACTTCGAAATATTCCGAAATAAATTTGAGCTGAATCAGCATAAAACGGTCTGAGAACGGTAATGACAGTCTAAAATTATGCACATGGTGCCATTTTGTATTAATGATGTGTTTCTATATAGATAGTTATTTATGACGTGTTTCCATATAGGTAGTTATTAATGACGTGTTTCCATATAGATAGTTATTTATGACGTGTTTCCATATAGGTAGTTATTTATGACGTGTTTCCATATAGGTAGTTATTTATGACGTGTTTCCATATAGGTAGTTATTTATGACGTGTTTCCATATAGATAGTTATTTATGACATGTTTCCATATAGATAGTTATTTATGACGTGTTTCTATATAGATAGTTATTTATGACGTGTTTCCATATAAGTAGCTATTTATGACGTGTTTCCATATAGGTAGTTATTTATGATGTGTTTCCATATAGATAGTTATTTATGACGTGTTTCCATATAGGTAGTTATTTATGACGTGTTTCCATATAGGTAGTTATTTATGACGTGTTTCCATATAGGTAGTTATTTATGACGTGTTTCCATATAGATAGTTATTTATGACATGTTTCCATATAGATAGTTATTTATGACGTGTTTCTATATAGATAGTTATTTATGACGTGTTTCCATATAAGTAGCTATTTATGACGTGTTTCCATATAGGTAGTTATTTATGATGTGTTTCCATATAGGTAGTTATTAATAACGTGTTTCCATAGAGGTAGTTATTAATGACGTGTTTCCATACAGGTAGTTATTTATGACGTGTTTCCATATAGGTAGTTATTAATGACGTGTTTCCATATAGGTAGTTATTATTCACGTGTTTCCATATAGGTAGTTATTATTCACGTGTTTCCATATAGGTAGTTATTAATGACGTGTTTCCATATAGATAGTTATTTATGACATGTTTCCATATAGATAGTTATTTATGACGTGTTTCTATATAGATAGTTATTTATGACGTGTTTCCATATAAGTAGCTATTTATGACGTGTTTCCATATAGGTAGTTATTTATGATGTGTTTCCATATAGGTAGTTATTAATGACGTGTTTCCATAGAGGTAGTTATTAATGACGTGTTTCCATATAGGTAGTTATTTATGACGTGTTTCCATATAGGTAGTTATTAATGACGTGTTTCCATATAGGTAGTTATTATTCACGTGTTTCCATATAGGTAGTTATTAATGACGTGTTTCCATATAGACAGTTATTTATGACGTGTTTACAGACAGATAGTTATTTATGACGTGTTTCCATATAGGTAGTTGGCAAATTACACCAAAATATTACAATAATAGTTGAAATGTTGGATGTGAGTGTATAGAATATGTTTTAGGTAAGATCTGAGATATAAAAAGGAAATATTTTTCCATTATGGAAATAGTTACCCAGTGGAGCAATTTAATGTCAAATTCAAATTTCTTTAGAATTTCTGAAATAATACCTTTTTATTGTCTCAAAATGTTTTGGCAATATTGCAAAGTTTAGGAAACAAATACGCAACTATGCCATAAAAATGAAAGTAACTCGAATAATGCGCTATTTCCCTTATCTAATTCCTTACTAAGGTCAATAATTCAATAAAATAAAATACCGGCTAATCCCAAAATCTTTGTATTTAAATTGGCTGACATCCGCTAACCAATCACTGCGTATTGCGTGGCAATTCAGGTGACATGTCAACTATCGGAATGAAAGTTGCACATTCCAGATAAATTGCTTCAAAGACAAAATCAAAAAAATGGGGAAAAACCTCAGTTTAATTAATTTTTTTCTTCCTATAAAACATTTTGTGACGGATTGTAGTGTCTGCGCTGTAAGCGTGCCAGATTCGTATTCAGATGAATGTGGATTCGAATCATACCCAGACTTGATTGGATTGGACACCATGGCATTTCAAAAGGCAAAGTTGTTGCTGTTGTTTTAGTGTTTAACGCCATTTTTCAGCACACGACAGGCTATACATGGCCGCCAGTATTAATGATGGAGGAAGAACCCGGGAAAACCCCCGGAAAAAACACTCAACCGACGAGAAGCTGCTGGCAAGCTATTTCACATACCCACATTGGCCGAATCTGAGACTCGAACTCACGCACAGACAGAGATGAGATGGCAGTGATCCGTAACGGAGATCGCTTTTGACCACTCGGCCACTCGAAGCCCCGAAAAAGGCAAAGTACTTTACTGCAATTTTATAGGCACCATATAATCTTTATTGTGCTGATATATTAGTTACTGAGATCAGTCTCATATCATCTCTGATAAATAAACATCCCTGCTGGGAACGTACAAATCAAATGCAACTTTTTGTCCAGATGAAGAGTTGCATTCTTTCTAGTACATATTAACTGAGAACTATAAATGTGGAGAAGGTCGTTTCCATTAACGACAGTCCGTTTAATGTGCTATAGCCACAAGAAGCTATCGTTTGATGTGGACTTCGCAGGAGTAAGCACAACAGTGGAGTGCTACCTTTAATAAAAGTCACGAGGAATCCTGAGAATGTAAAGTTTTAGACCAAAAACGTAATCTACATCCTGCACTATGTTCATTGACGTAAACATATATGCTTTCCAACATGTTTATTTTTTTTTGTTTATAAATCCTTTACATTCCCCCAATACGAGTCGACCAGGGTTTGGGTTTTCAATAAAATGTTTATGTTATTACTTTTACATTTTTATAAAGCATTCCTAAAATGTTTACAAACGACAACAGCTTAACATTTTAAGCAACCTTGACCTTTGCTGTATAATAATGCAACATCGCTCATCCCATCCATCTACCTAACGAGAGCATTGTCAGCGGCTCAAAAAGCAGCCATTTTTTTTATCATTTTAAGCACTGTTCTATTGTTGTTGGTTAAAAGTCATTTTTAGTAAACGATGGGTTATCAATGTCAGCCAGGATATTTGGTAGAGGAAGTACCCACGAAAACATTGCGAAGAACCACCCTCCCAAGGGAAGCTACTGGCAAGCATTTTCACAAAGACACGTTGACCGAGCCTAAGACTCGAACCAGTGTGTACAGAGATGAGATGCTATTGATCTTCAAAGATCAAAGACGAGCGCTTACGCTACGCACCCACATGGGGTCCCTTTAAGCAATGCATTTTTAACTTGAACGTTCTTTCATCTTTAGATATTAGTTTCCAAATACTACTTCCATCGATCATCAGAAAAAAAACATCTATCTTTTCGCATAACACTGGATTGTTATGAAGGATCTTTTTTTTCCAACGGATGCTGTCTGCAATATAGTGGGGAAAAAATCAATAAGGGATTTTACCCGAATAAAACCATTCAATTAAAGAGTGGTTGTATGATCATTTTATTTTTCTCCCCAAAATGTTATTTAGAAAAAGGTAAGTCCAGTTTATTCTGGGAGAAAACTTCTCTCTCTCTCTCTCTCTCTCTCTCTCTCTCTCTCTCTCTCTCTCTCTCTCTCTCTCTCTCTCTCCAGTGCAACGAGAACACGTTTGGACTGTTTGTTTTCGTTTTTTAAGTTCTTGTTAGACTTTCTTTAGCTTTTTATTTGTGATTTATAGAGAATGGTACTGATTAGATTTATGAAGCTATATGGCTTACCAAAACATTTACAATAAAACAGTACTGGCGAACATATAAGCTCGAAAATCTAAACAGGTGTAAAGGCGGTTACAGTTCATGTCGAAAAAAGAAATAGAGCAGGCTTACTAAGACAAACATTACATATGTGAATGGTTTCGTTACAGAAATAAATGCTTCAATTCCAATCAAGTTTACAATTGTGAAATGTGAAAATATTTTACTTGATTTCAAAACATTACACTGAGTTGCCTTTAAAGTGTTATCTAAGTCGATGTGTATCCAATTTGTGTATGGAAGATAAAATCTCTCTCTCTCTCTCTCTCTCTCTCTCTCTCTCTCTCTCTCTCTCTCTCTCTCTCTCTCTCTGCAGTCGAAATGATATTGATTTCATATGAAAGGTTAATGAAAATTCCCCAACCCAAAGTAAGCAGTTGTTTTATACATGTGCGTTGCATTGTTATCAATTAGTCCAGTACCTGTTACGTCAGGAAAGCTCCGCGTAACGAAATACCAGTTAATTCCAAACACTGATATATAGTGCACAGTGTAATAACTCCTGCTTTTGAAACACGATAAAGGAGGAGAGGAAACAATGATATATATGAAGAGCGGAATTTTCTGGCTTTCATGTGTTGGAAACGTGTTTTCAATTCCACACCAAAGAGTTATATGTTAGTTTCAGTAATGAGTGTTCGAAGCTCAAGACTGTTACAGGACTGAAATTCCACCAAGAAAACAATGTCTCTATACTTGTTTCAGTTGCAACTATGATAAGCTCTCAAAAGATTATTTTTCCTACAATTTTCCTACATTTTTCCAAACAATTAGTACCGCATCAGATACATCCACCTAGACCACAAAATAGCAACGTTTTCATGCAACTTCTTTTCTTTAGAAATAAAGCACAAACCTTACTGAATGTTATTGTCTCTTTGATTACCTGTTATTAGTTGTGTTTATTACACGTATGTAGCAGCCTGCTGGGGAGTTCTTTATAAGGAAGTTAACTTTGGATGATTTGCACTAGTACTTAGTATTATATTCTAATTCCAACACAGAATTTAATATTGGATGCTGTAGAGATGATATAACATGAGAAAGAGAGACTCATGCCAGATGTTGATAGTTAAAAAGAAATATAAAATTGTAACCGCTTTACATGCATAAATACATACATACATACATACATACATACATACATACATACATACATACATACATACATACATACATACATACATACATGCATACATACATACATTTGCCATATATAATTAGTTAGACAACCTATCGCATTGGACATATATAATTAATTAGAGATTATTGCACATTGGCCCTATATAATTAGACAATCTAGAACATTGGCCAGATATAATTAGTTAGATATCCTATCACATTGACTATGTATGACTAGTTAGACATGGTTACTAAGACATCGTAGCACACATATATTATTAATTAGACATCTTAACACATTGGCCATACATAATTAGTTAGACAACCTAGTACATACATACATACATACATACATACATACATACATACATACATACATGCATGCATGCATGCATGCATGCATGTATGCCTGCACGCACGCACGCACGCACGCACGCACACACACACACACACACACACACACACACACATACATACATACATACATACATACATACATACATACATACATACATACATTTGCCATATATAATTAGTTAGACAACCTATCGCATTGGACATATATAATTAATTAGAGATCATTGCACATTGGCCCTATATAATTAGACAATCTAGAACATTGGCCAGATATAATTAGTTAGATATCCTATCACATTGACTATGTATGACTAGTTAGACATGGTTACTAAGACATCGTAGCACACATATATTATTAATTAGACATCTTAACACATTGGCCATACATAATTAGTTAGACAACCTAGTACAATTGGCCATACATAATTAGTTAGACATCTTAGCACATTAACAAAATATAATAAGACATCCTAGCACATTTGCCATATATAATTAGTTAAACATGTTAGCAAATTAACCATGCATAAATAGTTAGACATCTTAGAACATTGACCATGTTTAATTAGTTAGACATAATAGTACATTGATCATCTTTAATTAGTTAGACACCTTATCACAATGACCATGTATCATTACTTAGAAATCCCCACACACTGGCCATATATAATTAGATATCGTAGCACATTGGCCATCTATTATTAGCAAGACATCCTGGAACATTGGCCATATAGACATCATCACACATTGGCGATGTATCCATATATATTCCAGCACATTTTCCATGTATAGTTGTTATATATCCTAGCACATTCGCCATATATTACTAGTTAGACATGTTGGAACACTGCTATATATAATTATAAATCTTAGCACATTGATAATGTATTATTAGACATCCTAGCACATTGACAATGTATAATTACGTAGATAGTCTAGCACATTTGCCATATGTTATTAGTTAGACATGTTAAAAACTGGCCATATATAATTAGTTAGAAATCCTAGCACATTGACTATGTATAATTACTTATAGATCCTAGCACATTGACCATGCATCATTAGTTAGACATCCCATCATATTTTAAATTAGGTACCCTAGAACTTTGACCTTTTGTAATTAGATAGCCTAGGACTTTGCCCATCATTCATGAGTTAGATATCCTCGCACAATGGCTATGTTTCATTAGTTAGACATCCTAGCACACTGACCATGTATAATTAGTAGAGAAAACCTAGCACATTGACCATATATAATTATAGATCCTAATGGATTGGCCATAAATAATTACTTAGACATCCTAGCACATTTCCCATGTATAATTACGTATATATCCTAACTCATTCGCCATCTATTAAAAGTTAAACATGTTAGAACACTGGCCATATATAATTAGTTAGAAATCCTAGCACATTGACGATATATAATTAGACGTCCTAGCACATTGACAATGCATAATTACGTAGACATCCTAGCACAGTGACAATGTATAATTATACATCCTAGCACATTGACAATTAATAATTAAACATCCTAGCACAATGACAATATATAATTAGACATCCTAGCACATTGACAATGTCTAATTATACATTATAGCACATTGACAGTGAATAATTACGTAGATATCCTAGCACATTGGTTATTAAACATCCTAGCACATTGACAATTAATAATTAAACATCCTAGCACATTGACAATGTATAATTAGACATCCTAGCACATTGACAATGTCTAATTATACATCGTAGCACATTGACAATTAATAATTAAACATCCTAGCACATTGACAATATATAATTAGACATCCTAGCACATTGACAATGTCTAATTATACATCATAGCACATTGACAGTGAATAATTACGTAGATATCCTAGCACATTGGTTATTAAACATCCTAGCACATTGACAATGTATAATTAGACATCCTAGCACATTGACAATGTCTAATTATACATCATAGCACATTGACAATTAATAATTAAACATCCTAGCACATTGACAATATATAATTAGACATCCTAGCACATTGACAATGAATAATTATACATCCTAGCACATTGACAATTAATAATTAAACATCCTAGCACATTGACAATGTAAAATTAGACATCCTAGCACATTGACAATGTCTAATTATACATCATAGCACATTGACAGTGAATAATTACGTAGATATCCTAGCACATTGGTTATTAAACATCCTAGCACATTGACAATATATAATTAGACATCCTAGCACATTGACAATGTCTAATTATACATCACAGCACATTGACAATGTCTAATTATACATCATAGCACATTGACAATGAATAATTACGTAGATATCCTATCACATTGACAATTAATAATTAAACATCCTAGCACATTGACAATATATAATTAGACATCCTAGCACATTGACAATGTCTAATTATACATCATATCACATTGACAGTGAATAATTACGTAGATATCCTATCACATTGACAATTAATAATTAAACATCCTAGCACAATGACAATATATAATTAGATATCCTATCACAATGACAATGTATAATTAAACATCCTAGCACATTGTCAATGAATAATTAGCCATTGTAGCACATTTCCCATGTATAATTACGTAGATATCCTATCACATTGACAATGTATAATTAGACATCCTAGCACATTGACAATGTATAATTAGACATTGTAGCACATTTCCCATGTATAATTACGTAGATATCCTAGCCCATTGACAATATATAATTAGACATTCTAGCTCAAATCCCATGTATAATTACGTAGATATCCTGGCACATTGACCATATATAATTATTCAGACATTCTAATACATTGGTCATATTTAATTAGACATATTAGCATTTTGGCCATGTACAATTAGTTATACATCGTTGCGCATTGGTCATGTATCATTAGTTCAACATCCTTGCACATTGGTCATGTATCATTAGTTAGACATCATCGCACTTTGGCAATGTATTATTAGTAAGAAATCCTATCACACTGGCCTTGAATAATCAGTTAGACATCCCAGTACTTTGGACATGTATAGGTAATTATACATCCTAGCACATTGACCAAATATAATAATTATTCCTCGTACATTTGCCATGTGTATTTAGTTTGACATCCTAGAACTTTGGCCTATTATAATTAGCTAGACAACCTAGCACATTGACCTAGCATAATCAGTTTTGACAATTTGTTATATTACCCATACATGATTAATTAATAATACAACCAAACTGACCATGTATAATTAGAGAGACACCCGAACACACTAAACACAATAAGACACATTCAAATTGACCATGTATAATTAGAGAGACACACGAACACACTGACTAAACACAATAAGACACTCTCAAGTTGACCATGTATAATTAGAGAGACACCCGAAAACACTGACTAAACACAATAAGGCACTTTCAAGCTGACCATGTATAATTAGAGAGACACCCGAAAACACTGACTAAACACAATAAGACACTTTCAAGTTGACCATGTATAATTAGAGAGACACCCGAACACACTAAACACAATAAGACATACGTGCACATTGACCTTTTATAATTAGACATATAGCACACTAGCCATATATAATTAGACATCCTAGCACACTGACAAAATGTAATTATACATTATTTCACATTGGCCATATATTTGTAGACATCCTAGGACACTGACCACGTATAATTAGACATTCAGTCACGTTGACAATATATAATTAGTTAGACATTCTATCATATTGACCGCGTATAATTAGTTAGACATTCTATCATATTGACGCATATAATTAGTTAGACATTCTATCATATTGACCGCGTATAATTAGTTAGACATTCTATCATATTGACGGATATAATTAGTTAGACATTCTATCATATTGACCGCGTATAATTAGTTAGACATTCTATCATATTGACGCATATAATTAGTTAGACATTCTATCATATTGACCGCGTATAATTAGTTAGACATTCTATCATATTGACGCATATAATTAGTTAGACATTCTATCATATTGACCGCGTATAATTAGTTAGACATTCTATCATATTGACGCATATAATTAGTTAGACATTCTATCATATTGACGCGTATAATTAGTTAGACACCCTAGAACATAGGACATGTATACTTAGAAATCCTAGTACATTGGTGATGCATACTTAGTTAGACATCATAACACATTGTCCATGTATAATTAAACATCCACGCACATTGACCATGTATAAATAGTTAGACATCTCGTACGAGTTTAGGCTATAACTACGATAATAAAGAAAGAGTAAAAACAACAAGCTTTATAAAATTTAACAAATAATTTAATTCCTTGGGGAAAAAAGAGTGTAAATTTGGAGAGAAAAAAACTTATGGCTTTAAGAATCAAATCCCCCAAAAATACAAGAATACTCAACGAATTAAATTACAAAAGTCATAGTAATGAGATGTTCTGAGAGGTTCAAGTTTGGGACCTGTTGGAAAATTCAAGATGAAAGAAAGACGATGATGTATTGTTACGTCTATTTGATTTAAATTATTTATATTTAAATGTCAAATCCAAATTTGTCATTTTGGGTTTAAAATTCATTAATTGGGAGATTATTCTAGAAAAATCTCTTTGACCATACTTTATTTGTAAACATGTTTTTGACCTTGACTTGTTAACCTCATTTCTGGCCTTGCATCAGAGAGTGTCAACAGGCTTCTAAAACGATTGGCTAATTTCAGGGACATGGCTGAATTTTTGATAATTCTCATTGGGAGAGTACGTGACTTATTGAAGGTAGCCTCTTTCTTTGACCTTCTATGAATTTCCAGAAAATCACGTGATCCCTTGTTTACGTAAAGAAACCCAGATATTTAAATTATTGTTTGGGAGAGAACAATTTAGTAGATTTTCTGGGCTTTAAATTAATAGTTGTGCTTTGAGTTATATTGCAAATTGTGTCAATTCGTTGGAGCATGAGGAAATATTGTATTTATCTGGAAAAGAACATGTGCTCATAGATTTCATAAAAACAAGACCTGCATTACGTGACATCGTCAGCCGTTTTGGATTACATCTTCAAGATTCAAACCTGGAACTATTAGAATATTTATTTATCAGGACTCTTGCAATTCCATTAGTGGATTATTTTTGTGAATTCTATATTGGATTAATCTTGGATTTAATTCTCTAAAACCGTAAGTTTATTTATGTTCTCTTGTACAACATTTGTACTTAATAAATTCATTGTTGAAGTTTTACAAGCTTGTTAGTTTTCACTCTTTCTGTGTTGCTGCTTATTCGAGCCTAAGCACGTAGCAGTATGCTGAAATTTGTCTTGTGTTTATCTTTAGTTCCTTGCAGAAACACAATATTTAACACTCCCGTGTTGGAAATCCGAATAAAGTTTTGATTAACTGTCTCTGTCCAAGATAACTGTATGAGCACATCCAATATTTCCAGATATACGAATTAATACTTAAAATCCAAATGAACTGAAGAAAATATAACATAACTCGAAAAATTGGCTACAAGAAAAGAAAATTACTTAACATCAGGCGTAAAAATCCAAAACTGAGAATATTTCTCGAAACATCTCTTGTTACAGTTAACTTCTGCTCAAATACGGAAAACCCTGGATTTCGACATAAGGGTCGCGTGATCTTGTTTACATCATGTAGTCCTAACATTACCCTGACGAGAACCAAGACGAAAATGTAAAAAAAAAACGTTCTTTACTTTTTAAATCACATAGTTTATAAAACAATAATGTAAATACAAATTTTGATCTTGACCTTGTCAATCAGTTTAAACTAAAAATAGAACTTATTTGTCTTGGCTACTACAGTAAAACCTGTCTTGAGAGACCACTGCTATGAAAGACCACCTGTTTTAAGAGACCAGAATCTCAATGCGCAGATTTATTGATTATATTGTGTTGTGACCTGTTATGAGAGACCACCTGTCTTGAGAGATCATTGTTTCTTGGCAGAAGGGGTGGTCTTTCAAGACAGGTTCTACTGTAACAACCCAGAATCAAGGTCAGGATCTAGGTCAACATTTGTTGTTTGCGAAAAACTTATTCAGGTCAAATGATTTGCTGAAAAAATATCATCTCCAGTGAATAAATTTATATTACAATATCATGTAATAAAAAAAAACTTTTTAAAACTGACAAATAATTAAATGATAATAAATATATATTAAATCAGATATACGTAACAATACATACATACAAAGTTTGCTTAGGTTGTTCCACCCAAAGTAAGTGCAAGGTATTATAAAACAAAAAAAACAAGTCTTTAGTGTCCTTTAAGTAATCGACTGGATGAGGACATCACGATGGAAAATGTTCCATATCATTTAGACGCGTATGCTTTGTAAGAAGACTGTAATTGTGTTGTTCCATTAACAACTATGCGCTCGTGTTACGGCCTCGGCTTGTCGAGGAACGACATATAAGCTACTGGTTTCTTTATTCCCTATTTGATCTGGCTTTAAATAGAACTGCTTAACATATTTGATCTGGCTTTCAAATTGAACTGCTTGACATATTTGGTCTGGCTTTCAATAGAACTGCTTTGACATATTTGATCTGGCTTCAAATAGAACTGCTTGACATATTTTATCTGGCTTTCAATAGATCTGCATAACATATTTGATCTGGCTTTCAATATAACTGCTTGGACATATTTGATCTGGCTTTCAATAGAACTGCTTTAACATATTTGATCTGGCTTTAAATTGAACTGCTTGACATATTTGATCTGGCTTTCAATAGAACTGCTTGACATATTTGATCTGGCTTTCAATATAACTGCTTTAACATATTTGATCTG
The DNA here is from genome assembly GCA_029339505.1 of Unio delphinus. Lineage (NCBI taxonomy): Eukaryota > Metazoa > Mollusca > Bivalvia > Unionida > Unionidae > Unio > Unio delphinus. The sequence goes on along the minus strand of JAQISU010000045.1, from coordinate 836,935 downwards.
GCTTCAAATAGAACTGCTTGACATATTTTATCTGGCTTTCAATAGATCTGCATAACATATTTGATCTGGCTTTCAATATAACTGCTTGGACATATTTGATCTGGCTTTCAATAGAACTGCTTGGACATATTTGATCTGGCTTTAAATAGAACTGCTTAACATATTTGATCTGGCTTTCAATAGAACTGCTTTAACATATTTGATCTGGCTTTAAATAGAACTGCTTGACATATTTTATCTGGATTTCAATAGATCTGCATAACATTTGATCTGGCTTTCAATATAACTGCTTGGACATATTTGATCTGGCTTTAAATAGAACTACTTAACATATTTGATCTGGCTTTCAATAGAACTGCTTTAACATATTTGATCTGGATTAAATAGAACTGCTTGACATATTTGATCTGGCTTTAAATAGAACTGCTTGACATATTTGATCTGGCTTTCAATAGATCTGCTTAACATATTTGATCTGGCTTTCAATATAAATGCTTATACATATTTGATCTAGCTTTCAATAGAACTGCTTGACATATTTGATCTGGCTTTAAATAGATCTGCTTAACATATTTGATCTGGCCTTCAATATAACTGCTTGGACATATTTGATCTGGCTTTCAAAAGAACTGCTTGACATATTTGATCTGGCTTTAAATAGATCTGCTTAACATATTTGATCTGGCTTTCAATATAACTGCTTGGACATATTTGATCTGGCTTTCAATAGAACTGCTTGACATATTTGATCTGGCTTTCAATAGAACTGCTCAAACCGTAATTCCGTTCCACATTCAAACACGATATCTACTTAGGTGTCTTCTATGGCGTTTAGCTATTTTTAATGGAGTGAATCTAACAATTTTGTATATTTTTTATATAATTCCTAATTCGTTTTGAATTTCATTCATACGATAAAGCTAATATATTTCAAAATTTTAAAAGAGGCTGTATATAATAAATGCAGAACCGCTCTGGTAGCATATTTTGAGAGGGGGGTGGGAGTAAAGGACGTGTGATATGGTTCATAAACATTTATCTGCGCCATATATAACTCGTTCTGTCAGCCAACCCAGAACAGAATACGTATGCAGTTTTGTGTATATCTAGGACATTGAGAGTATGTCAGATGTATGAAAGCGAGGAACAATCACTTAATAGCATGCGTAGGGCGAACATAATGAAATGTGCGGACACTTTGGAACGGATGGCTGAGTGCAAACATGTATTGGGACATAACATGTGTGTGTGCGTGTGTGTGTGTGTGAGAGAGAGAGAGAGAGAGAGAGAGAGAGAGAGAGAGAGAGAGAGAGAGAGAGAGACAGACAGACAGACAGACAGACAGACAGACAGAGATGGATCTTGAACGTAGCTTTCAAAAGTTTCAGTAATATCGCTACTATATCTGCAGTGGGGCAGTTTAAAGTTGTGTCTAGCACTGGGGCATCATGCCGCGGACATTTAGCATCATGTCCCACCCAGTCACTTATCCTGACCAGATCTAACACTAACCTTTAAATGCTTACGGAACGGAAAGCGAGACAGCTGCTGGTACCATTGTATAACCTTTTTAACATGGTTCGTGAGAGGAGACTACTGAAATTGCAAAAGGAATAGAATGAATCATTTATAGTTTTGTTTGTCCATTCTCTTAGAAATACAAATAACGTTAACTTGCATAATGAATTCAATTGCTAGATGAGAAACGTCAACATGAAGACTATGTATGACTGCTGGTAGACCGTATTCCCCACCCCCATTCGCATCAGCTTATCCCCCACCCCCATTCGCATCAGCTTTCCAGAGACAGACCGCACGATAGCGTATTTATCAATATCATTGTAAGCATCGTATAGTCAATATAAAAAAAAAATTTTCTTCTACAAAGATGTATGTCAAGTTACGATATATATTCTCACTCAGACATAGAAACAAACTGTTTCGGATTTTTAAGGTAAAGTCTACACCACACCTAATATTTAAATATCTATATTTATTTCAACTCCTTTATTTTATTTGTATGGCAATTATTTTTTTGGTACACTAATTGCTTTATAAGTGAGTGTCTAGATATTGAAAACAATATCTATGACGTATACAATTTAACAAATCTGGAGAAAATCGCTGCTTTAAGTCATAGACATAAACAGATGCTTATTGATATATAGGTATGTATTTGATATATAGGTATGTATTTGATATATAGGTATGTATTTGATATATAGGTATGTATTTGATATATAGGTATATATTTGATATATAGGTATGTATTTGATATATAGGTATGTATTTGATATATAGGTATATATTTGATATATAGGTATGTATTTGATATATAGGTATGTATTTGATATATAGGCATGTATTTGATATATAGGTATGTATTTGATATATAGGTATATATTTGATATATAGGTATGTATTTGATATATAGGTATGGATTTGATATATTGGTATATATTTGATGAATAGGTATATATTTGATATATAGGTATGTATTTGGTATATAGGTATGCATTTGGTTATACTAATTTGTACAAAGGGAGAACAACTCGGACCCCTGGACATTTCTGCCAACAAAACATGTACACATACTTCATCCATTAACGTTTTGCCTAAAGTTGAAAAACACAATTTCAGTAATGATGCAGAACTGTTTTATTTGCAAACTTTCACAACATAATGTTATTTTGAAGCATATATGCAAATTGTCACAAAAATATACAATAATTAGGCAATACATAATTAAAAACTCACAACAAAATTATTATATGTTTCTAGATGTTGTTCAATTTATAAAACGTCTTCTTTCTCCATTTATACTCACACCTACATTTGTAATAAAATGCAAGATATAAGTGCAGTACATGCCAGTTCTAAATAACACTGCTTCCATTTTAAAAGAAATCATCCAGATAGTAACTTCGTTATTCTCTTACTTGATTTGCAATTGCTTGTATATGTATGTCATTAATATGATCGGTATTAACAATCTAGATAGTCCGTCCATCTAATAATAATCTGACATCCTTAAAATCCCGGGATTTTCCCGGGTTCTTCCTCCACCAATAATACTCACCGCCATGTACAGCCTATCGTGTGCTGAAAAATGGTGTTAAACCCTAAAACAACAACAACAACAACAACGAGTGTAATGAGACTTTCTTCGCTCTTCTTTTTGTTTTTCTTAATATCATTAAGCAGGTTACATGTTAGCTTTGTGCAAGCTTTTCTATTCAAGCCAGTTGGTGGTGAAATCAATTTGGACAAAGATTTATGAGTTCAGATAATTCACTTTAATAAAAATTCTAAATAGAACCATAAGACGATTTATATCAATTGTAAATGTCTGTACTAAAAGTTTGGTAGACCTTCGTTTTTTTCAGTCTGTAGCTTGGACTTTATGCATGTACATGCACTCACTAATCATTTCAGCCAGTATAACTGACGAAGAAAGAACCCAGGAAACACTAGATAGAACCACAGACCCACTGGTAGCAAATCTTAAGCCTCCTCAAGTACCAATATTGGTCGAGACCGAGAACCAAATCCAGGCAGTCAGAACAAGATGGTAGTGAACTGTAACGGTGAGCGCTTTAGACAACTCGGTCACTCGTCGACCCGATTGCATAGGTGTACATTTACAATTATTACAGTAAATTTATAAAACGTTCATAATGTATTATTTCATTTGGCGGGTACAATATCATATGTTTTTCTTCTTCTTCTTCCTCCTCCTCCTCTTCTTCTTCTTCTTCTTCTTCTTCTTCTTCTTCTTCTTCTTCTTCTTATTATTATTATTACTAAAGAAATCATGTTATATTATCAGCAGAACTATCAGCACCACCACTACTACAATTACTACGATTTTTAGTGAAAAAGTGTTGTTCCAGGTTGTTCTAGTGTATGTACATGTATCCTGTGTGTGTGTGTGTGTGTGTGTGTGTGTGTGTCTATATATATATATATATATATATATATATATATATATATATATATATATATATATATATATATATATATATATATATATATATTACGGATACCAATATATACAGTCTAAAGACTAAAGACAGGCCCCAAAAATGTGGATAGTTTCTATCCATGGTTATATGACACCCCAGCTGAATGGCTCTCTGCTGTCAACATCCCAAGCCCATGCCTGTGTGAGCCTAATAAGTTCTTCCAGGCTAGTGTAAAATATTGTATGCATACGGTTAGAAGTCCACATAACAAACAAATATGCAATTGATTCAGGTGTTTGTGACAATATAATGAGTGTCATTTTATATGCATCTCAGTCTACTATACAGACTTATTACTTCATTTTTAGCATTTGGCATGGTGGTATCTGCGATGTCGTAGCCTCAACTTGATTTGTTGTGGTTGTCCACGAAGTATGAATAAGGGTACTAATATAACTCCTGGTTGCAGATGTACTTTGTGAATCTAGACATATAAATGGGGGAGGGGGTGGCTCATTTATTTCCTGAATGCATGAAATCGACGATCGCATTATACGTCACTTATTTTATATTTGAAAGGATCATAGGGTTTTAGTATTAAAATGTCATTAACTAAAGTTCCTTACAAAACTATTATTTGGAAAAAAATATGTATAACAGAGTTGCTTAATACCTGATGTTTCTATTAAAAAATAAGAGAGAGAGAGAGAGAGAGAGAGAGAGAGAGAGAGAGAGAGAGAGAGAGAGACTGTAGATATCTGGAGTACCAGTAGATATTTTACATTTGATAATATACTTATTTCAAGTAACAACAGTCATACCTATACACTGTGATGCGGGATGCAATGACCATGGAAGTAGTGCAAAACAGTTATGTAATGATTTATTTTGTAATATGGCTGTATTGCTTTGTTGTTAATAAGTAATAACTATCCCATCTTTTTTAATTAATACTGACATAGATGACGTACAGCCTATATCTTGTGCTGAAAAATGGTGTTAAACCCTATAATAATAACAACAACAACATTAATAAGACTTGGAAAAATATTTACTACTTGTTTTGGCGACATTTTTTGAAAATTGGCGACAAAATATTCAGGTTGGTGATTTTTTGGCGACAACTTTTTAAAAGCCAAGACCATCTCTCTCTCTCTCTCTCTCTCTCTCTCTCTCTCTCTCTCTCTCTCTCTCTCTCTCTCTCTATATATATATATATATATATATATATATATATATATATATATATATATATATATATGGTCAATTACTTACAGGAAAAGACAGACCTCTGCTTGCCACATAAAAGGATGCGTACTTAGGGCTCAATCACAAGGATTGTCAATTTGAAGACAATGCGAGTGCTGACTTTGCAAGCACTGGCAGAAAACTTGTATACTGTTACGATAAATGGATACCCTATGGGACCTTTTTTAACCTGCGTTATTACAAATAGGTAGGTCCTCGACTACCCAGATACCAATTGGCATCTTTACATCCGAAACAGAACATATCAGAGGTAGCATATATGGTAAAATATCAACTATTGTCTATCCATGCATATTACAAAAACCTAGAATTATTTGATGATAGTATTTACAACCGTTCCAAATGCTGCGCTATGAGTACATTGTCCACACTGTGTGGTATTTCCATTTCAAATGAATTCCGCTTGAAGGTATGAGCCGTTTTCGTATCTGAACTGCATTGGACTTCAAAGGTGATTCAATATTTTCATCATTCCTTAAATGTCCTGTAGTATATTATTGGTTGTGTTTTAAGCTGTCTGGTTGCTGATGACTAGGAAAATTTCATCTTTCTGGAAATGAATACAAAATGATCTAAGTACTCTGCTGTATGGTGAAAGGTGGAGGATGACGGCATAATAGTGGCGGTGATGGTGTGTTTTTTAGATCTTGATACTCTCGTATGCTACTATCGGTATCACAGACTTCAGTTTCATCTTTGTTTGCCATAAATGGTATCTGTATTTCTTCAAGGAGGGCTTGAACATCTTGGAGAATATCTTGATTTGCATCTACTTTTGACCGAATATTTGAATAATCGTCATCCTCATCTTCCTCTTCTTGTCTGTTTTCCTTCATTTTATCCTCTTTAATTGGTTGTACATCCTCCTCATCTATATCACTGACGTCAATATATGGCAACATATCACATGATACATTTGGTTCATCCTGGTAGCTTTTCATATCCTCGACTGTTACCCCATTATTGTCAACTGCTGTAGTGGAGGTAGTGGCTCCATTAATGCTCTCTATATCTTCATTGGAGATGTTTAGTGGGAAGTTTTCATTTCTCTCATTATTACTGACAGTTTCCATTTTCTCCACATCATGAATGACCAAGAATGAAAAGCTTTCATCTAGATCCACATTTTCTTCCTGAAATCCCGAATTCTCCATCGAAGCCGCTTTGTCTTGAATTTTTGTGAAGGGCTGTAATGATGTAAGTCTTGTCCATATGTGTTTCAGGCCCCATGTAGCTTGCCGCTGAAAACTTTCAAAAGCACACTCTTCGTCAGAGGTCATCTTCAGGAGAACCCATTCTAGGTCTTCTTTTTTCAACTGTGGTACTTCCTTGCATGCACAATCTTCTTTTTCTTCACACAGTGGAAGATGCCATGTTAACACATCGTTCGAATCCTTTGGAATGCCTTTGATTGTGATGGGAAAGGTGCATAGTTGACTTATTCTCCTTTCACCAGGTTGTGGGTCTGTTTTCATGGTGAGCTGGATCAGATTGTCCATGACAAATATAAGATAGCAGTCTCTGAGACAAACCAAATGTTCAGAAGCTGAGACATGGCTTGCTTTTATATAGCAAAGTGGATATGGTTTTAGATAAGTTTTAAAGTGACAAAGCTCTGGATCTGCTGCTTTCTTGAGATGTCTGTCTCCATTTCGCAGCCTTTGACTCATATTCGTAGCTGAGGTGATGGAAAACACAGATGTGATGTAGCTGATGAACAACTCATTTGTGACAATATCTTGTATTAGACCACTGTAATTTCTGTTAAGTTTGTTCAGTGACGAATCAAAAAGGCAATATAAAGAGGACAGTTTTGAGGTGTAGAAATAATCAGATGATCGACGCCTGAGGCTGTTTTGTTCAGTAGTGTTTGTTCTAATAAACACTGGAATGGTAAAGGAACGTGCAAGCGCCATTCTCTCATTATTTGAAAATGGTTTATATCTAAGGGGTCAGCAAGCCAATGTTTCTCCTCCTTAAAACATTGAAAACAAAAGGAGTCAAGAATTCCAAATTCCTCTGGGAGATCTTGGTCATCCAGACAAGATGAAAGAGACGCGTAATGGGGTTGGAGTTTACCAGATTTTAGATGACTTCTTGCGAGAAAACGCTCACCAGGCAGAAGGCAGCCATTGGGAAAGAAGAGTATGACAGGTACATAAAGATTGTGACTTTTCTTCAGATAAGCACGAACTATCAGTGAGATATCATCATATAGTTCAACATTTATGTTGCAAATGCTGTAGTTCGATACCAATGTGAACTCCTGTTTTATGTGTACACACATTTGTGCACTGAAAACAAATGATATTTTGAAACTGAAGAGCAGGTATATCTCTAAGAGCATTTTCTGTGTCAGTTTCTATTTTCTCAGGTCGATGGATACTTTCTAGATGGATAGTAATTCCATTTATTGCATCAGCAGCAAACTTCCAAGCAACATACCGTTGACAGACCTTCAAGCACAAATGATTGAGTTCTTGGCCTTTTTCTGCCAACTCCTGTTCATCTTCATAGTCTGACGCTTATTTCTTACAAAAGGAACTATAATGCCATTCAAACAATTTAATTTTATTCCATTCGCTCTCTGTGAACTGTGTTTTGTAATCAATAATTAAAGATGGAATCTTCAGCCCTTCAAGTTGTAACTTATTAATTGTTTCTTCATACAGACCCAAACTTAAAATTTCAACAGACGCTAGTTCTTGATAAAGGTTCCATGTTCATTTATTCCATTTTTTGGAAGATATAGACTGTGTTTGTTGTTCTAAGAGTTTATCACATACCAATTTGCAAACCTGGATCATCATAGTGATGAAACATATATCGAAAGAAAGACGACAACGAAACCAATTTATTTTCTTCTCTCTGGATTATCCCAGTATCGTGTCTCTGTAATTCTTGTAAAATATTTTCTTTCTTCACAGTTTTTTCCTATCATGAATCGAATGGTTAGATTTAAGGAACTTTACAAGATCATCTATGGCTATGAAAGTTCCATCTTCGATTTTATTGAAAGGTAGAGACTCGAGTGATGGTATACAAATGGAAACCTGTTGAAGAATGAAATTATTTAACTATCTGATGTAGACAATTCAGTCAAACTAGATATTCACATAAAATATAAAGTTAGAATTTGGTGCTAGATTTTATGTATTGGAAGATAAAAGATTACAAGTATGACTGACCAAGGAGATGCGAGATGGACATAAATATAAACTATAAAACATATAGGACCATTATATAAAGTACTTCAACTTGTTGCTTGAATGGCATTTACAAAAGGCTTGTGTCAATTATGATCAACTGTATGACTCAATGCTTTGATATATTTCCATGTTCATTTACAATATATTTGCGCTAATTACTTTAGTCTATATCTATGTTACTTTTAATATACATTGAGTAATAATGTACTACTATCTAATGATAATACAATTATAATATACCTACATAAACAATATCATGCAATTAGACCAATAAATGACCAACATGAGAATTCAAGCAACATGACCTCTGTGCTTCTTGATTTGTGGATTTTGGAGAGAGCACTGTTAATGGACTTAACTTATTATTATTGAACTATCAATGAACTTAAACTGAATTGATACATTGATTATATAAACAGTTGGAAATTGTTGTGGTAAAAAGCTATTATATTTGTATAATTTCGTCTACATGTATCCGTATCAAATAGAAGCTCACAATAGACTGTGTATGCATGTGATACACTGAGTAAGTGATATTACAAATTACTGAATGCAAGCAATATTGAAATCTTACCATTTCTTCATCTTCAAATTCTTGATGATAATACACATGTCTTCAAGATAAAACTGTAAGTATCTTTGTAAAAAGTCACAAAACTATTCAGACAATGTATTTGGAGCACCTGTCAAGCAAATACATTACAAAAACCGTCAGCTAATCTTATTTTGGTACAATCTATTATGCACAATACTATATAGAAATCCCATATTTAAAGCCAGCTTTCAAACACTGGGAACTGAAATAGGGGCATTATAACTGGACAGTTAGCTGGGAGTCTAAAAGCAATTATATCTGACATGAGTGAAATTCACACTTGCTGATAACAAGGTGATGACAGATAAAGCAAACACAAGCATCCAAATCTAAGGATATACAGATTTCGGACTTGGGGCTTGTCTATAGACTGTATAAGCCCATTTTGCTATGAACTAAGTCGAATGCAATATTGACTGTCGGATAGAATACTAGAGTATATAGTTTCTGACACATGTGTTTTTGATATTTGGTTCCCTGCTTTGGCCCGCTACAGGCATTTGAGCAATGTCCCGAAGACAAAGGCGATGGAGTTATCAGAAACATGGCAGTGTTACCATCAGCTGATCAAACTGACAGGTATGGTATTGGCGCTATCAAGTTGAAATGTTTGGCATCTCACTTTAAAAGCGAATCATTACGACCCCTCTAATCATTTCTGTCTCTTCTGTTTCAGAGTTGATCGCCAAACTGACCTAGGAGTTAGTGATATGAGAACTATTCTAATATATTCGGCCAAAACCAATTCCTCCTGTATAATTAAAGCACAGAACAAGCGACGGCCCAAACGTACTTTAATGGAAAGTAACTGTTTCAAGGTAATACAACACCTGCAAGAAAACTTATCTAATCCACAAAGAATCATAATAAATGACAAATTTGCACGACGTAGAATATATATATATATATATATATATATATATATATATATATATATATATATATATATATATATATATATATATATATATATATATATATATAATTGCGAAAAGTTAAGAAAAGCCATCAATTCAGACCTTTATGAAAGGCTAGAATCATAGCGCAAGAAAAACTAAAGAACTTCCTGGCAGTTTCAGGTAAGCATTGGACAGATCGTATTATTATATTTAAGTGTTTAGCATGTTACACAATTATTAAGAAAAGACTGTTGGAGCATAAAAACCTTTGCAAACTCAAGATGAGTGAACACATGGAAACTGAACTAGATTATCCAACTTGCAAAATAAGGAGTCTGAAATTGAAAAATAAAAAACAGAGGGACTTTGTCTCGACGAAATGCGTACGGCAATCCGTGTTGTCCCATTTGAGAAGCAATGTAATAACATCAAAGAACAAGAAATTTGCCATACTAATGGTGTAAATATATTTGCACCTTTGAGATAATTGGGCGTTCTTTAGAAAAAAAACTACATGAAATGCATAGCCTTTTGGCAGTTGTAATTGTATTAATTTACACATATTTACAATGTAGACTATATAACTAATTGAACAACGTAAACATTTTTGCTGAATATAGATCTGGATTCATGAAAGATTACTAGAAAGCCTAATATTTTACTGACCGATTTTAAAAAATACTAACATTGTATTGACCGATTTAAAAAATATCAATATTTTACTGACTGATTTAAAAAATACTAACATTGTATTGACCGATTTAAAAATATTAACATTGTATTGCCCGATTTAAAAAATACTAACATTGTATTGACCGATTTAAAAAATATTTTACTGACCAATTCAAGAAAGGCTAATATTTTAATGACCCATTCATGAAAGGCTAATATTTTAATGACCCATTCATGAAAGGCTAATATTTTACTGATCGATTCAATAAAGACTGGTATTTTACTGATCGATTCATCAAAGACTAATATTTAACTGACCGATTCAAGAAAGACAGATATTTTACTGACCGATTCAAGAAAGCCTAATATTTTACTGGCCGATTTAAAATATACTAATATTTTACTGACCGATTCATGAAAGACTAATATTTTACTGACCGATTCAAGCAAGGCTAATATTTTACTGACCGATTCATGAAAGGCTAATATTTTACTGACCGATTCATGAAAGGCTAATATTTTACTGACTAATTCAAGCAAGGCTAATATTTTACTGACCGATTCAAGAAAGACTGATATTTTACTGACCAATTCAAGAAAGGCTAATATTTTACTGACCGATTTAAAAAAATACTAATATTTTACTGACCGATTCATGAAAGGCTAATATTTTACTGACCGATTCATGAAAGGCTAATATTTTACTGACCGATTCAAGAAAGGCTAATATTTTTCTGACCGATTCACGCAAGACTAATATTTTACTGACCGATTCATGAAAGGCTAATATTTTACTGATCGATTCATGAAAGGCTAATATTTTACTGACCGATTCAAGAAAGGCTAAAATTTTACTGACCAATTCAAGCAAGGCTAATATTTTACTGACCGATTCAAGAAAGGCTAATATTGTACTGACCGATTCATGAAAGGCTAATATTTTACTGACCGATTCAAGAAAGGCTAATATTTTACTGACCGATTCAAGCAAGAGTAATATTTTACTGACCAATTCACAAAAGGCTAATATTTTACTGACTGATTCACGAAGGACTAATATTTTACTGATCGATTAATGAAAGGATAATATTTTACTGGTCGATTAATGAAAAGCAAATATTTTACTGATCGATTAATGAAAGGCTAATATTTTACTGATCGATTAATGAAATGCTAATATTTTACTGATCGATTAATGAAAGGCTAATATTTTACTGACTGATTCACGAAGGACTAATATTTTACTGACCGATTCATGAAAGGTTAATATTTTACTGACTGATTCACGAAGGACTAATTTTACTGACCGATTCATGAAAGGCTAATATTTTACTGATCGATTAATGAAAGGTTAATATTTTACTGATCGATTAATGAAAGGATAATATTTTACTGATCGATTAATGATAGGCTAATATTTTACTGACTGATTCACGAAAGACTAATATTTTACTGACCGATTCATGAAAGGCTAATATTTTACTGACTGATTCACGAAGGACTAATTTAACTGACCGATTCATGAAAGGCTAATATTTTACTGACTGATCAACAACAACTAAGATCTGGCTGAAAAAAGTAAATCCATATACCGTGGATAAACTAGTATCGACAACATCTCGCTTGACGCAAAACTCAGCACCTACATTAGAAAGGTTATTACAACGATACACAGGCTGAGTGAAAGGGCATGTGTCAACAACAAACCGATTTAACACAAAAAATGCATTCGTATCAAGCATGCGTCATCAGCACTGTCCTCTACGGGAGTGAGTCATGGACAAAGTACATGCACCAAGAATCCACCTCATTTTCTGGAAGGACAGAATTCCCAGCATATAGATCCTGCATCTACCTGGATAGATTACTCAGACAGCATCGCCGACGATTGCTTGTACATTTACACCGAGGGGATGATGGACGCAATCCAAACGAATCTTCTACGGCGATCTGGCCTCAGAAATATGGTGTCTCAAACTTGAGCTTCACAGGTATGTGAAATAATGACAACAGTCCCTGCTCATCGTTGTAAGAATTCAGATACAGACAAATAAACGATAATTGTATACGAGGGTATAGATCGATTAATACAAACACAACAGTTTTTAAATGTTGTACTAACCTATAGTCAGTAGTTTTAAAGTGCAAATAATGGGTCTGCACAGTGTATATAATGGACAATATGACACAAAGTATCAGACAACATTAATATTGAGAACACGCGCAATGTATGCAACCGGATCTTCTGTTGTTGTAGTCGCACATCGTAGTGTAGGGTGCTTCACTGATGCAGATTTAAGTTTGCTGCTAATTTCGGTTCTTAGAAGATATAAGTACTTACCGTTGGCTGGTTTAGGTCACGTGAACAGGTATAGTGAAATACTAGATTGAATAGTCAGATCAGTCACGGTATGTTTAATAGTCGTACATTGTTCCCAAGGTGAAAACAAAGTCATATGGACAACGTTCGTTTGCACACCAGGGCCCGGCGACTTGGAACGAATTGCCCATTGAAATTAGACACAAAGACACAATGGTCCCTTTTAAGAGTGCTCCTAAGTCTCCCCTGTTTCGACTGCAGGGACAAACTTAGCGACCTAATCATATTTTGTATCTTATATGTTTTCAGCATGTTTTTATGTTTTCCAGTTTCATTGTTTTTGTAATTTGCTGTTCTGTAGTGTAGTCATATCATTATTGATGGTGTAAAGCGCTTAGAGCTTCGAAAGATTAGGCGCTATACAAAGTCCTCATTATTATTATTATTATTATTATTATTATTATTATTATTATTATCATCATCTGAAGATCGAAGATGTGTGCAACGTTACTCCTGTTTTAGTTTGCGCGCGAGTTGTGATGTCGTCGGGAGGGGAAAACCAACCATGTTATTGAAGGCATTGTTCTGCCAATCGATTATGTTGTTGCTGTGTTGTTCGCCAGAACGTGTCGAGGACTTGAATATTGGTTCCTGAACTAGTATGAACAACTTGGAGATTATCTTATTCCTCTTCATGGTTTACCAATGAAATTATCTTCCATGAAATCACAGATGTCATCGAATTCACGATTAGCTTGATCTTCCAACAGACTTTCGAATACCCGAATGACAACAGAAGGTACCACACACGCAAAGGGCGAGACCTCGATTGGTATGATGTGCCAAATCCAGATATACCTTCTGACTACAATTTCCACCAAACGCAATGACCGAAGAGACATATACAACACGTAATTGTTGTCTTTGGAACTTGTTTTGGAAAGCTTGATTTGCAGCTAGTTCAAAATCTAGGATAAGAGAAACGGTAATCAGACCTGCTTTCAGTGCTAGAATTTGGAAAATTTGACATATTGTTCCAAATGATTGCCTTACTGATGTATAGGCCGCAGGAAAAAACCCCGCTGACAAAACCATGTATGACACTGATCGTATCGACTAACACTTGATCTGTACGTTCCGTCCGTAAAGCAATGATCAAATCGAAATAAGAATTCCACATCTTCGTTGGCCGCAAAAATCAGCATATCGTCGGTTTTGGAACATATAAAAGGTTCACAGCTGCGTCTGCGAACATATTGAGATGTCGTGTTTATTATTTGGTCCAGTTTTCTGACGATATCGTCATACATACCCTGTTACTGTTGATCGTTTCAGAAATAGGAGACCGGCTGTTTCCAGAACAGAAATTGACTCATTCTGAATAATTGATCGTGTTATTTTTTCAGTTTTCTCGTCTCTTCGTGCCATATCTACCCGAGGATTTTCAGACAGTTAGTTAACGTGTGTCTATGAGGGTCAACTTCACTGACGCTGTCTGCTCCTTTTGCATGCATGAGCGTCTTGCATGTTCTTTTCTCTCAGCGCTTACGGTCTTTGCCATCCCTGCCATCTCATATCTTGGTACAAATATTCCAAAACTACAAACCTTGGAGTTTTTTTGGGTAAAGTTAGATTTCGATCATTTTAAACTACCCACTCACCTTTAGTTTTAAATGGCAAATAAATAGTTTTCGGAAATAATATTTCTTACAAGAACGTTTTGCATTAAATAAATCTTGGAAAACCTTTATAGTGAATTACATTTATACCCAAACCTGGGCTATGTCTCCTAATTAGAACGAACATAGGTACCAGACTTACGTGAGTGCTTTAAGTATTGAAAACATTGCTTTAATAACAATTAAGTATAGTACACTAGTATTTCCCAGAAGTTTAACAGATTAAAAGACTCGCTGTATGTGTTGGATTCAGTAAGGTGCGTGTAATAGTATAGAGTTCTATAAAAGTAGCTTAGTATATCCTAATGTTTAAAATCACTAGGAGAAGCAGAGAGGGCGAATCGGACAACTTTATAGAAGCGTCTATTTGGGAAACCAAGGCTTCTTGCAAAATCGTAAAAAAAAGTTTCTTTTGGAGAAGCAAAGTCGTTGTCGCGCCCCCTCTGCTGCTATGGGGGAAAATCCTTTTTGGATTTCACAAACAGACTAATTGATCTAGTCCGATACGATATATTGATCTAGGGTTATGCAAATTTATCGTTACAAATCCATGTGGGATTGACTGAGCGCGACTAAAGAAATCTCTAAAGTGACCATGACCCATATCACCGCCACACCACGTTTGCCAAATATTTCGTAGCGTATGTGTGTCAACTCCGTTCAATACAGCAAGAATATTGCAGTTATCTCTGATCATTTTTGGTATTTGAGTGTATCGTTGAGTGACATATATCACATCGGTATTTTAATGCCTACCTCTGGAAAATATCCTAGCGGGATTCTTTGGATTGTCTAACATGACATCATCATATACGACTAAATTGTTGATACTTCCATCAATAACATCAATGCTCGGTGCTTGCTCGATATCGGTTATTTACTCAATAATATCCTCATCGATTTCCGATTTTGCATTCTCGTTAAAATCCTTTAACACCTTGCAACATCGCTGATCGTCTGCGCTAGGAGCAATCAAATGTAGTTTATCCCATTTCATCCATCTCATTATCAAATTAAGTAGCAGTTGTGTCTTGCCACTTCCAGATGGTCCGATTATAATCATGCGAATAGAATTTGGTAGCGCTGCATGATGCTTAACTGGTTCTCGTGTTTTTGTCGCCGAAAAATCAATTACATTCATGTTATTATAAATAAATTATATATTGTGTGAAATGTAAGAAGCGTGCTAGCACAAACGACTTGACAACGATTACAACTACAAATAATAGATCAGCACTTGCTGGTAAGTGTGTACAATGTGGTACCAAAACATTTAGATTTGTTTCTATGACATCTGCAGATGTTTTTAAACAAAACGAGGAGGTGATATTGCAGCCAAGTTAGAAAAAAAACCAGGAACACCTTAGGCAAAATATCCGGGAGAAAACACCTTCCAGGGTATAGTTGGGTATATTGTGGACCCGGTACCAGACTCGATATCAGACTCGATGATCAAAACAACCCCGACCCGGTGAAAACCCAATAAACGCTATTGACAAGGCGTGTCATGCTCATGATGTTGCTTCTAAAAGTAGCAATCTGCAACACAGACATATCGCAGATGTGAAATTAATTCATGCGTTGAATTCTATCACTGATAAATCCTTCAAAGAAAAATTGGCTTCATAGTTGATAAAATCGGCGATGAAAAGTAAATTGATGCTGGGTGCTGGTAATTAATAACATCATGGAATCTATTTATTATTCTCCAAGAGGATACTGGAGGGGTAAATCAGCAATCAGTAAACTCGCTAGCGCCGCAAAGGTGAAAAATACCACTGCAGCGGATTGGTTATCCAAACAGGCGATATGGCAAATTTATCTAACACCGCCTATACAAATTAACTTCTCGCATTTTGATGTCAGCGCACCTAATGAGGTTCATTAGGCTGATATATTATTTCTGCCGTACCAACCGTAGTTGATGTTGCGAGTGGATACAAACAAGAAGAACCTCTAAAGACAAAATCATCAACTGAAGTTGCTTCTGCGTTTGAAAGGATTTATCGAAGGGGTTCTCTGCATTGGCCAAATCTATTGCAAGTTGATCCTGGCAAGGAATTTTAGAGTGCAGTGTTATCAAAAATGAAACATCATAATGTCACCATCAGACGAGGACATACTGCACTACATTGCGATCAGGTAATTGTTGAACGATTTAATCGGACACTTGCTGAGCAGTTATTTGGATATCAATAAGCGAACTAATTTATTCAGGATAAACGATCTCGTGAATGGGTCAAGAGATTACCAGGCGTGATTACCGCGCTGAATAATGAGATTACTCGAACTATCAACATGAAACCTAACAACGCGATTTTAAAAAAGTATATACCTGTAAAACCGCAAAATGATTTTTCGAAACAACCAATACTCGGCAATGTCACTGTTAGATATTTATATGAACCAGGAGAGCTCGAAGGTGGCAAAAAGAGAGCTACCGATCCTATTTTGAGTGTTACTGCATATACAATGTCTAGCATAACGAGATCTACGGGTAGACCGCTAGTCTATAGGTTGGATTCAACTGCTCCTCAGCAAGGATTTACTCGGAAATAGCTACAAGTGATACCCGAGGATACTGAATTACCGCCGCGTGGTATTAACTAGCACCTCTGCGTCTGTTGCACTCAAGACAAGTCAGCATCACATTATCTCTGGTATGACCAACACTGCTATTTTGGTTATTCTGTTGTTGTTTTAGTGTGATTATAAACTCGGCATCAATATCAAATTTTCTGTTATTTATTTTGTCCTGTTGTTTATAACCAGAGAGTTTTTTTCTGACTATATCATCGCTGACAATATCACTTATTGTAGAGTCATTAGCATCTAAAACAACTCTTCGAAGTTGATTTATTCTTTGTACTCTGGGCACCGCAATATAAACTAAATTCGGCCATTCGATGCGATTATCTTTGATCCAAACAATTGTATCGGATATAGTCAACCCCTGCGAAGAATGTATCGTCGCTGCGTATCCAAGCTTCCATGGAGATTTATCAGCACGCAATGCATCTTCGACGACATTGATATCAACTAACACAATATCATTTAACACAAGAATCTGTTTTTCACTTTGTCCAGGAATATCAACTTCGATATTTTGTCTTCGTGTATCCCTAGGCCTATAACACAATGGCACTGGAAGTGTTGCACATTTTTTTGTGTATGTTAAATAACTTCATCTGAAGTGTGTCTCTGACGATCTTTCTACTTGCCACTATCAAATCGTTTGCTCTCCACGCTTCCCAGAAATCATTTAATGGGGTTTCCGAAATTGTTTCACGCGCTATTTCACATTGGATTCTATCCGGTTGTAATCTGATTAGTTTTTTGAACTCGCGTAATTGTTTATCAAGTGCTCTATGATCGGTATTAATTTCTTCATAATAGTCTACAAAATACTTTAGCCAATCAAGTGGAGACAAATCGACAAATGGTGGTGGTTGACCATGATCGCCACACATTATCACTTTTGTATTCGCTAGCAATAACCAATCAAGAGATTTTTGTAATACATCTAACGACACTGCAGATATCTCATCCCAAATGATGATTTCAGGAATATATTTTTCGCCCATTCGACCAGGAGTCCATTCGTCACCTTTCCATCGAAAGAAGCTGTGATAAGTGCAAGCATTAATTCCTCGTTATTTCATCTCTCTTGCAAGTCTGTGTGTTGGTGTTAGCACAATCATGTTTGATTTCCCTCGAAATAATTCGATCGCACGAGTCGTCTTCCCTGACCCACCACAGCCGTTTAAGTAACTGGTTTTATATCTACATATTGGATCGGAACACGACGGTGCATTAGATAGTTCTGATATCTGATTATTTTTCAAGGAATTGTTTTCAATCGTAGCATCTGCTGACTTGGAGTAATCACGCAGTATTTCTTTTTTAATTCTCCATGATCCCCAATTCTCGTCTGAATTAGTGAATTCAGCTACTGCTTCGCTATGTTTTACGTCTATATAAAATGAATCAATGGCTACCCTAACTGCTGTGTCAGGAAATCTATTTATCATCGAAAGCAAATTAATAGAAGCATAAGCCAGCATATACTCACCAAGAACAAAATTCTATAGACATGTGCTTTAATCACTACGCGGAAGTATAACACACAAAAGAATTTTGGGGGTGAGTTTTTTTAACTTACAAATTAAATAGTATATTAATTTATAATGGTAAATGAAGCACTAACAACTAAATTAGCACATGAACGATTAGCTTCGATTAAGAAATTTATTTCAGTTCGTGATTCCGTTCAAAATATGCTCCAAACGAGACAGGAATTTCAAAGTGATTTTGCAGAAGACACTCAACAGTTATTTAAACCCGTCACTTCAACTACTGAAAGAGTTATATTGGGAGAGACTATTGAGGAAGACGATAGAAAAAAGGGTATTCTCCCGTTGTTAAAACAGATAGCTGGAGATACACAGGGTGTTGTTAGTAAAACAAAGGGTGTTTCTTTAGTTGATAAATTTACGATGAGGTTAAAAAGATAATAAAACAATTTCAATTATCAAAACAAAAGGATTATCACGTTTTTAGGTGATTTTGCTGTTACAAGCTATCATTCAAAAAAAGAATTTTTAAAAAGGCGATTATAAAGATAATATAATAAAACGCGATGACTGGTTTGATTGGTTGTATAAAATAAATAAGGGGATTGATCGTTTAGATGGGGGAGGTGGGGTATATAGACTTCGAAAAGGGAATTAGTAATTATAATAAAAAAAAAAAAAAAGAAGAACGACAAATATAAATAGAAGAACGACAACAAGAAAGAAAGCGCCCAACCCAACACGAAGACAAATACGAAGACAAAAACAAACAAGAAGAAGAACTTCAATGGGATGATGATTAGATAGGTAGGAAACGTCAAACACCAACACGGAGACAAATACGGAGGCAAAAAAAATAAGAAGAACCTCAATGGGATGATGATTTAGATAGGGAACATCAAACACCAAAAAAAAAAAAACAAGAAGAACCTCAATGAGATACACCACTTGAAGATGATGATGATGAATTTATTAGACACTTACAAGATCAGGAAAAGGATAAACAGGGTGCAACCGGTTATAATGGAAAGGGATTTTCTCAGAGTGGATGTCAAAGGGGTTTTTCAGGTAGTGGTCTAGTTCATTGTCATAATAGTATTCTCGGGGATATATCAAGATTAGAAAGTCTCGTAGGAGGGAAACGAGCCGGTAATAACTCACCGGAAGTGCAGTTAATGCAGCACCAACCGGATATGCAAGATCAGCTGCTGAATTTGATGTCGTAGATATTAATCTTAATCACAATCTAGGGTTTGCAACACGCGTATCAATGTTGGAAGGACAGCATAGATTATTCTCATGCGCGATTCCACTACATCATATATTTGGATTCTGCAGAAATGTTAGAAACGTTATCTATGGAGCGAAGCATACAGTAGCCTTCGTGCGAAAAGGTGATAATAATGATGCAATCTGGAGGATCTCAGCAGGTCCTGTACATCCGGATAATGACCGTGACAAGGTGAATATAACAAAACTAACACTGTGGATGCCAGTAATGACTCCATCAATCACCATGGAGCAAAAATTACTATCATTTATGAGTACAGGCGGCAAATCATTATTAAGTTGGCTAACAACTACCACGGATACCACGGATAGTTCTCTTAATGGTACATTTACTTGGCAACTGGCATCAAAATGAGGTGTTTCTGCGCCGCGGCATATATTTGTTGCGTTACAGGATAAGGCGCGATTGAGTTCACAAACACGCAGCCATATGATATTTGATAAATTTAGTGTTAATGAAGTCTCGTTTAGTGTAAACGGTCAACAGGAACCAACCGAGGATGTTTTACTTGATTTCAATCAAAACCAAATAGCACGCGCGTATCATCGTTTGCTATCATTTATGGGACGCGATAATAATGTAGATACCGGTCTGCAAATACCACAGTTGGATTTTAAAAACCTATATTCCATCTACTACTTTTCGTAGGAACATCTTGACTTAACCAGACAATCCGTCCTTGAAATATACTTTCGAGCTCGTGTAACTGATGCTCTTGCCGGTGGTTACAGAGCAGTTGCTGTTATTCTCAGTGACAAATCAATGCTACTCGAAGGTGTTGGGGGACGAATGAAATAGCTGATGCACCAGTGGAAAATATGTAATGTAGCAATTAGATCAATCTATTATTGATAAAATGTCATATAGTCATGTTAGTGTTACGTTAACTCCTGGTCAAGTTAAAAAATTGCAATCGGAATCAGCTACAAAATGTGGAACTACGATATCGCTGAAACACAATCAGATGTCTGGTGGTCAGAATAAACTGTCATAGCTCGTCAAGTAAAACACTTCAATGATACCATCAAAGATAAAAAGGTGTTCTCGCTGGGGCTGCAATTAAGAACATAAAATCAGGTGGTATATTCTCACTTCCCGCTGCTATTCCAGCATTAATTTCAGCTGGTAAAGCCGCCGCGTTAGGAGCTGCTGAAGCTCTTAGAGCAAAAGCAGTACATAGTATTGCTCAATCATATGAACCAAAAAAGGGGCGGGGATACAAAAAAAGGGGAAAGGGTCTAAGACTACCAGGAACTCTGTATTCATGGTACAGCGGAAAGGGCCTGAGACTGGGAACAGTTTGCTAACAGTTTAAGACCCGTTTATATAAAAAGTCTTAGAAAACGTTGTTCTTACCCAACTTGTATCTCATCTGAATTCAAACAGGTTTTTGTTTTAGCAATGTATAGTCTGCGTTGCGCCCTTGCCACAATACTGAAACTACTCTTCTGAAAGTAGTTAATGACATTCTCTTTGCTTGGGGTAGCGGAAGGATTACAGTCCTCACCCTCCAAGATGTGTCTGCAACATTTGACACAATAGACCATGATATATTAATTCACAGTCTCCAGTATGTATTTGGCGTTAAAAATACAGCCTTACAGTGGTTCAAGTCCTACTTAGTCAACATGACACAATTTGTATCTGCAAATGAAATAAACTTTAGTCCAGTTGATCTATGTTGAGGTGTTCCACAGGGGTCTGTTCTTGAAAATGTTATCTTCATTCGATACACTCAGCCGCTCTCAAGTGTCATAGATCATCATCCAGTGTCTCACCAATTGTACGTTGATGACACCCAAATATACAAGTCTAGCCACCCAACTGAAGTTGATGCTACCATCCACGGAGTAGAGAGGTGCATTTCTGATGTGCAATCATGGATGACATGTAACAAGCTGCAGATGAATGATGATAAAACTGAGGCCATTCTGATCAAAACACAAAGACTTTTTCATTCACATCCTTTAACTCAAACAATAAATATCAGCAACACCAACATTAAATTCAGTACGAAACCTAGGTGTTACTATGGACAGTACTCTCACACTGCACCAACATGTCATGAATATGCAAAGCTGCATATCTTGAGCTGAGATGCGTCAACTCCATTCGCAATTATCTTTCAGTTGATGCCACTAAAACACTTTCAAGACTGGATAATCGTAACTTAACTCTGTCTGGTTTGTCTCAATATCTACTCCAGAAACTTCACTGCTCTGTACCCTACACTGGATATTGATTCGATCCATAATCAAATACAAAATTTGTTCTCTGTGCTACGTTGCACTGATGGACTCCAGTCCAACATACCTATCTGTCCTCACCCATGTGTACGCATAAGCAAGATACATAAGCTCCTCATATGAAAATCGTATAATCATTATTCCCACTATGAAAACGAAGTCATAAGGACAACGTTCTTTTGCATACCAGGACCCATCAACGTGGAACGAATTACCCATTGAAATTAGACCAAGGACATAGTGATCCATTGCAAGAGTGCTCTTAAAACTCCCATTTCGTCACCCACTAACATCTTTTGGCGACGAATCGGCAGGTGTAGATACACATTCAGCGTAACCGTATCCGCAAACCTGCACACAGGCGGCTCAGAACATTAGGATTGTTCACCACTGACACGGAGTACCAGAGGAGTCCAGCAGCCTCCTGAACGATTGAGCAGCAATCTTCAGGAATGCACTGCTCGCCTCCATGGCATGAGGAAACATCGCCTGCTATAAACTTCCCTAACCAGCATATCGCGGGTGGCGGGACCCTAATCTAGCGGTCAAAATACAAAAAAGAAAATGTGGATTGTTCCTCTCACACATGAGAAAGCGAACTCTGTAAAATGGCTCCAAATACACTTTAATTTTGAGCGGCCGAGGAAGTGAAGAGCGCCGTGAGGCTAGTGAATGCTTTGCAGTGAAGACAGCACTGATTGGCAAATTGGCTAGAACTCCAGATGGAGTAAACAACAGACTCGTGACCATGCAACTCCCCCTCTTATCTGGAAGAAAACACATTACCATCATCAGTTGTTATGCTCCACAAACATGACCAACCCAGATTCTATAAGGCTTTTCACTCCGCCATTATTGACGTTTCAATGGAAGATAAGCTCGACATTCATGACGCTTTCAATGCAAGAGTAGGCTGTGATCATTTTGCCTGGGATGGAGTCATATGAAAGTACGGAGTGGGTCACTGTATCATTAACGGTCTCCTTTTGTCCCAGATACCAAGTATTCGGGTCACCAAAAGAGTTTTCCGCCTCTGTACCCGAAACAGAACGTCATGAATGAACCCTCGCTCCAAGGACTGGCACGTCATCGACTACGTCATTATCATGAAGATAGACAGGCAGGGTGTGCGTGTTACCAAAATCATTGTGCGGCACTGACTGCTGAACGAACCAGCACCCTATCATCACCAAGCTTAACACCATCATTCAGCCCAAAAGACGCATACAGGGAAAGAAGGCTCATAAACGACTGAACATCACCAAGCTGAAATGCAACAGTACCGAACAGTCTCTCTTGGATGCCCTGGAAGAACATCTGAAGTCTACCTCTCTTGACAATCAGAATGTGGAAACCGACATGGTGACATTCAGAGAGCTGGTCTACAGAACAGCTTCGGAAATGGTAGAGAACTGATGAGAACTGCGACGAGATCAAGCAGTTGCTGGATGAGAAACACCGCCTCCTTCAAACCTACCTCAACAACCCCAAGTCCACCTCAAGGAAAGATGCGTACAACAACATACGCAGAACTGTACAACAGACGCCTCCGTTAGGTGCGAGACGCATAGCTGAGCAACAAAGCTGGTGAGATCCAACGCTACGCAGATCAGCATGACATGAACAACTTCTGCAATGCCCTGAAAGAAGCAGCGACTATACATTGGATATCATGCATACAACTAGCGTTGAATATACATTGGATATGCCGCACAACACAAGCATTGCATATACATTGGATATCCTGTGTAAAGGTTGGCTTTATTTAGGTTGCGGTGGGGTGCTCCCAATAGTATTTAAATTATTACAGAAGACCCACCCTGGCTCGTTTTTGTCAGAAATTGAAGTAGTGATAGAGAGATGCAAAGCTCAGAGTCCACGGTCAATTGTGCCGACAATTAAATTAATGAATACACAATATGTGACAAAAAATTTATATAATTCAATAACAGTCATCTCACAAATAAAATTCAAATTAAAACCCTATCACTCGTCTTTCACTCGGCCAAGTGACGGCCTATTTCATCATCTGAATTATTGTGATAGAGTTTCTTCCTTTATTGTGTTCCTACTCATCTGTATGATCTTTCTGGCCTGGTAATCTAACTCCCTTCAGTCCGTCTAAGTTCTGCCTCCGTTCTTTCTTTTCGTTTGTCTCCCAGAGACTCGGACCAACTGCACTGGGGTAATTCCCTCTTGTCCCTAAATGCCTTCTTCTAACTTCTCCCTCCGTTCTTCCTTCTTTTTTGTCTCCCAGAGACTCGGACCAACTGCACTGGGGCAATTTCCTCTGGCCTAGAAGCTTCCTGTACTGAGACTCCTTGTTTTGCCAAGAATACACATTTTCCGCCAATATCGAACTATATCGGAGTAGCTTATTTTCCTTTAATTCACGCAAACTTGTCTTAGGTACTACTGACGTTTATTTCTCAAGATAATAGAGTTAAACGTGGCCACGCTTTGCACGATTCCGGGTGGGTGTTGATTCATATAATTATCAGACACTACTCTTTCCAACAGTCTGTCAAAGGTGGATTTGCGGCACCCTTTTGATCCGAAAATAGAATTCCTTCACTTACCTGTGAAACCTGTGATTGCAGTTATTATGTAACTGGCTTGCCCAAAATATGGCGAGTTACGAATTTTATGGTCATATCAAATAACTGGCTAGACACCTTTTGTTCTCCTAATTTACCTTCATATATATTGACGGCGCGAAATTATAGCCTCAGGGTACATGTTGAAATCTGGTTAATCCTTAAAACGTGGCAACCTGCATACAACTAGCATTGAGTGTACACTGGATGTCCCGCATACAACTAGCACTGAGTATTTATTGAATATTTTGCATACATCTTTGAGTATACATTGGATATCTTCCATGCAACGTGCAATGAGTAGACATGTAATATCCTGCATACAACAAGCATTGAGTATTTAATACATATTCTGCATACATCTTTGAGTATACATTTGATCTCTTCCTTGCAACGTGCACTGAGTATACATTGCATATCCTGCAAAGAACTAGCACTAAGTATACAGTCGATATCCTACATACAACTAGCATTGAGTATAGATTGGATATCAAAAATACAATAAACATTGAGAATACATTGGACATCCTGCATACAACTAGCACTGAACATATAATGGGTATATTGCATACAACTGGCATTGAGTATATATTGGATATCAAGCATTCAACTTGAATTTAGTATACGTTGAATATCTTGCATACAGCTAGCATCGAGTATACATTGGACATCTTGCATACAACTAGCATTTAGTATACATTGAATATCTTGCATGCAACTAGCATTGCGTATACATTGGAAATCATACATACAATTAGCGTTGAGTAAATATTGAATATCCTGCATAAAACTGTCATTGATTATACACCAGATATTCTGCATGCAACCAGCATATAAATTGGGTATCCTGCATACAACTAGCACTGAGTATGACACAATGTATGTCTTGCACACAACTAACAATGAGTATAGATGAGGTATATTGCATACAAGTAGCATTGAGTACACATGGGAGATCTTCCATACAAGCAGCACTGACTCTACATGGGATATATTCCATACAACTAGCACTGAGTATATATTAGATATCCTGCATACAACTAGCACTGAATATATATTGGCTACATTGTATACACTAGCATTGAGTATATATTGTACATCTTGCGATGAGTATACTTTGGATATCCTACACCCTTGCATTGAGTATACATTGGATAGTTTCCATACAATTAGAACCGAGTAGCATTGCATATCTACTATACAACGAGCATTGAGTAAACATTGGATATATTCCATACAACTAGCATTAAGTAAACATTGGATATATTCCATACAACTAGCATTAAGTAAACATTGGATATCTACCATACAACGAGCACTGAGTAAACATTGGATATCTACCATACAACGAACATTGGGTAAACATTGGATATCTACCATACAACGAACATTGGGTAAACATTGGATATCTACCATACAACGAGCACTGAGTAAACATTGGATATCTAACATACAACGAGCACTGAGTAAACATTGGATATCTACCATACAACGAACATTGGGTAAACATTGGATATCTACCATACAACGAGCACTGAGTAAACATTGAATATCTACCATGCAACGAACATTGGGTAAACATTGGATATCTACCATACAACGAGCATTGGGTAAACATTGGATATCTACCATACAACGAACATTGGGTAAACATTGGATATCTACTATACAATTAGCATTGGGTATATATTGGATATTTTCCATACAAAGAACATTGGGTAAAAATTAGATATCTACCATACACGTAACAGTGACTAACATTGAATATATACCATACAACAAGCATTGGGTAAACATTGGATATATTCCATACAACGGGCATTGAGTATACATTGTATATCTACCGTACAACTAGCATTGAATAAACGTTTGAAATCTTCCATACAACGAGCATTGAGTATATATTGGATATCTTCCATACAATTAGCGTTGGGCAAGCATTCGACATCTACCATACAACGAGCATTGGGTAAACATTGGATATCTTCCATACAACGGGCATTGGGTAAACATTGGATATCTACTATACAACGAGCACTGAGTAAACATTGGATATCTATCATACAACGAGCATTGGGTAAACATTGGATATCTTCCATACAACGAGCATTGGGTAAACATTGGATATCTTCCATACAACGAGCATTGAGTATATATTGGATATCTACCATACAACGAGCATTGAATAAACACTGGATATGTTTTGTTTTGTTTTTATAGTTTAACGCCATTTTTAAGCACAATATAGGCTATACATGGCGGCCAATATTAAATGGTGGAGGAAGAACCCGGAAAACCCCCGGAAAGAACCACCGACCCACGAGAAGCTACTGGCAAGCTTTCTCACATAACTACATTAGCCGAATCTTAGACTCGAACCCACGCAGACAGAGGTGAGATGGCAGTGATCCGTAACGGGCAGCGCTTTAGACCACTCTGCCAATCGGGGCCCCTAAACATTGGATATCTACCATACAACGAGCATTGAGTAAACAGTGGATATCTTCCATATAACTAGAATTGCAAGAGAGACGAATCTCGTTGGCAAAACGTCTCGCGAGACTACGATCATCAGCAATATAATATAACAACAACGATCCTAGAACTAAACTCTAATGCAGCCGAGCTGAAAAACTGAATATTTTTTCGCGTTTTTCGCAAGAATGGTTTGTGTTCTATCAGAAAGGGAATTCCTGAGCTAATTAATCCTATCCGATTCTCTTCAATATATTTAAAGTGTATGGATAAAACGTGTATGCCAGGCTCAATCGGATGCCTTCCATACATCGCAAAATATTATATTCATTCTTCTATCATGTATAACGATATTAATTGTACAACCCCAGGTAGGCGAAGCTTAAGGTGTAGGGAACATTGCATTCAGAAATAAACAACAATACTAGCTGTGATTGGTGCATTATGTATAAGTTATACTTCCTGTCAGGCTTTTTTTATTTAATAAAAAAACGTTAAGCCTCATGGCAACATGTGAGATTATGTTAATTCATATCTAGATCACATTTTGTATTTTTATGATTTTTTTAAAATGTTGCACACGTTGGTGAAACTAGATCTGTTGTAAGTAGACTTACGCGTGTCTAGTTCCAGCAGAGTTATCTCTCTTAAATGCAATGGAATACCTAATTTTGTCCTTGTCAAATTGACACTCTAAGATTGTTCTCTGTAACAGTGTGTGATATACATGCTGAAGTAAAATAGAAAGTATATTTATTTCACAAAACATTAGCATTGAGGTCTTTGGAAATAACAAATGATAGTGATATTATCAAAGACACAAACACGGATACGTGATTTGGAAGAAAGCCAAATTAATAATTAATAAAACAAGAGATAATTTTCACGCACATAATTTTATACTTATTTGAAAATGTCCTATGGATGATTTTGTCTGGACAGTTAAGTAAAAGACAGGTCTGTAATTGGTGGTAACATTTTTTAAATTTTCTCATGTAATGTTAATGCTGCAGTCTTTTCTCTAAAGAAAATGGAAAACTCTCTCACGAAGATCTGTGAAATAAACCAGAATAAAACATACACATAAGTAGTAATAGGGGGCACTATAGGGTCTATGGAAAACCCAGTCAAAAACAGCTTGGGGCACTATAGGGTCAAGATTTATAGGGTCAAGGGAAAATCCAGTCAAAAACAGCTTGGGGCACTATAGGGTCAAAACAGCTTGGGGCACTATAGGGTCAAGGGAAATGGAACAGGGTGGGCCTATATAGCGTCAAGGGAAATGGAACAGGGTGGGCCTATATAGCGTCAAGGGAAATGGAACAGGGTGGGCCTATATAGGGACAAGGGAAAAAAAAGGGCGGCAAAGAAAGCTACTATCTTTTCGAGACCTATGAGTGGCCCTGAAAAGGGCCTTTGGATACTTCTTTTTCTTTTATTTTCTGTCGTTGTTCCACCACCTTTTAAGTTTACCAATGATTCCCGTTTTCTTCTTCTTCTTTTCGTCCTCGGGAATCCAGTCAGGATGTCCCATAGCTCGAAACTTTTCCTGAACTCTCATCCATCTTAGATTGAGTAGATCAAAGTCCTCTTTCTTCTTTTTGTTCTTTTTTTCCTTTCTCTCCTTAGACCAGTTTTCTTTAATCTGGATCACCTGTTCTTCCATCACCATTCTCATCATTGCTTCTGCTTTCTTTAGCCTGTCTAGACCCCACTGCACATATTCCCACTCTATGAGATGTAATGTTTCTTCTAGAAAGCACCTGACTTTGATGACATGATCAAGTGCCTGCTTCAAATCCCCTATTCTTATATATTTTCTTTTAATACGTCTTCTTAATTTCTGGTCTTCCTCCTCTATCATACCTTCTAATAGATCTCTTGCTAATTTCAGTTGGCTTACAAAGCCATGGTTACTTTGAAATTCTTCCTCAAGTCTTTCCACTTGATATTCTGCATCAAGGATCCCAAACCAACTGTCTCGGAGTTGGATAAACAATTCAAAATTCATCTTGATGTGTTCAAAATTGAATGGCTCCAAGGACTGACGATTGCTTATATATATCTTAAGCACGGACGTGAAAGTAAACACCCCCTACATTCACTTGTCATATTATATACTATCCACAAACCATATCATTTACTATCCCAAATCACACTATATACTATCCACACACACGGGGAAGCAGCCAAAACAAACCATACTATATACTATCCAAAATCACACCCTATACTAACCACACACACGGGGAAGCAGCCAAAACAAACCATACTATATACTATCCAAAATCACACCCTATACTAACCACACACACACGGGGAAGCAGCCAAAACAAACCATACTATATACTATCCAAAATCACACCCTATACTAACCACACACACACGGGGAAGCAGCCAAAACAAACCCTATTATATACTATCCAAAATCACACCCTATACTAACCACACACACGGGGAAGCAGCCAAAACAAACCCTATCATATACTATCCAAAATTACACGATATACTATCTAAATAGAGTCAGTGTTTATAATCACACTACTCCTCTCTCACACCCATTGGCAATTGACATAGTATTTCTTTTCTAGACATTTGGGTAGCCCTGAGAAGGGCTGTTTTTTAAACTTCAAAATGCACCTGGTTAATGCTGGCATCTCCCAGGTCTAGCCCCACACACACATCTCCTACTCCAATCATTCTCCCAATTCACTCTTGTGATTGGGAGCGCAGAGGGAGAATGAGTGGCTTCACTATCCCAGTCTTCACTTTGTGGGATAGTGAAAGTCTCTTCATTTCTTCCTCTATTCCGCAACCGTGGATGAGATTGTGGTTGTTGCGGCTGAGACTGTGGTTGTTGCGGTGGGGGCTGTGCCTGTAGTGGACGAACTGATTCTGGTGAAGGTGTCCTCACCATAGGTTTAACTTGACTAGTTTGCCTCATCATGGGGTGAGGCAAAATTGACATTTTCATTTCCTTCTCCTCTTCTTTCTTTTTCCTCTCCTCCTCTTCTTTAATTCTGGTCTCTTCTTCTTCGGCCTCCATTGCCAGCTCGTCCAGGAGACGTCTAGCATTCTCCAGATGCATTTGAAGCTCTCTTAACTTTTGAACTCTGCTCATCTTCTTTGATGCGCCAACGATGGGTAGCCAGGCTGACGAGTGATTCTTTATATATAGTTCAAGCGCGTACGTGATGGAAAACACCCCCTAGATCCAAAAATCTTACAGTATCCCTATCATTACCAAAAACACGCGGACGTGATGGAAAACACCCCTCACTTTTATACTTGACTCATGTTAATTATACATTGAACAAGTTATTTTGAAAAAATACGCTGTGCTTATAGACGCACTTCAAAACAAAAGTAAAAAGAGACAGTGATTATAGACTCACTTCTAATTTTTTTCTAACTTCCTCACATACCATAAGCAAATTGAATGATTAATTCTTTTCGAGAATATTGGGTAGCCCTGAAAAGGGCTGTTTTTTGTGTGTACGAGGAAGGATGGCAATCTTTTATCGTCTAAGATTGCGTCCTCGTTTGGCTACACGATAGGGTCTGCTTCTTCGGAAAGAGAAAGAGAACTCTTTCGTGTCCACACGACAGTCGACAAAACTTCTGTCTGGGTCCTGTTGCTGTTGTTGCTGTTGCTGCTGCTGCTGCTGTTCTCTCTGCTCTCTCTGCTGCTTTTGAAGTCGATACTTCTCAGTCCATTCTTCTTTCTCTTTTTGAATTTCCTCTCTGAAGAGTTCTTCTATGAGGTCTTCCGTTTCTTGTAGCATTCTCACATTCTCAATCTCTTCAGGCTTTGGCATCAGATTGTGTCTGATACGATGCAGAGTGACATAAGCTTCGTTCAGCTTAGCTAGTCTTGAGCACATCTTCGTAGGAGGATGAGTCAAACAATGGATGGCCAGACTGGAGACTACCCCTGCTTTATATGGTTCAAGCGCGGACGTGATGGAAAACACCCCTCGATGGTTTAGGGTTTTTGAAACGTTGGGATAGTTTGATGTGAGGGATAGAAAGAAAAGTCAAAGAGCATTTATATGAATACAAATGTAAAACAAACGACAGACGCATTGGTTTTCAAAACACAACATTTTTATTCAAATAACAAAACAACTCACAAAACACAAACATTTCAAATAACAAACATTTTTTTTCTTCCATAATACTAATACATTCTCTTTTGACATGGTTGACAACGTTGTGAATTAAATTGAGATTTCCACTGTTGGAAATCATTGGGCCATTGATGTACACTACGTTTCCTAGCTAAAGACAACAGATAGCCATAATGGTCACAAAACCATCGATCTACTTTGTCATCGTTTCGAGACGAATGACGATCAAAATAAGTCACTAAATGTTCTAAAGAATATCCAAGACTGCGATGATGCAGATAATAGATACAATATTGTCCACACACCATAGAATCTGTGCTTTGTAATTTCACATTATTGAATCGTGTCGTCTGAGCATTTCTTCTCATAAAGTCAATGATATCATCTTCGAAAGGAGGCAATCCATACGAATCAAAATACTCCGCACAACCCTCTTGAGGAAAGTAGACAGCTACCCAGTGAGTTCCTGGAAGATGACTGTCATCTGTGTTGATGACATAAGCTTGATTCTCTTGAGGTTTGCGATGAGGTAGTTCATCTTTAGCACACACGACAGGATTCCAAGAAGCAGTGTACGAACTACGGTTCAAAAGATAATAAAGTTCCCAAGTATCCATTTTTGTTGTGTAGCCTTGTTTTTTTCTCTCCTTTCTTCACAGGTGATGATAAGTCATCAATTCAATCCAGACTTTTTGTTTGAAACGGTCTGACAAGTAACTGATGGTTTGCTTCGTCTCTTTACTCTGTGCCAAGAGAGCTTCGATGCGATCAATTTCTCGAGCAAACAATGGAGGAGAGGAATGATCACGTAAGCCTTTATACCACTGAAGTAACACGTCTTCTTCGGAGATGAGACTCCAAGCTTCGTTCAGATAATCGTCCAATTTTTCTTCTTGACTCATCATCATACATTTATCGTGTTGAATTTGACTGGGATGATCGATTTGACATCCATAACAATCTTTTTTAATCATGTCCCTCATTTTATCTTCCAAGTGTTGTGCAAAACAAGCCACTAACTGTTGTTCCTGTTCTGGCCATCTGGATTGCATGATAACTACTTCTTCTTTTTGGTCTTGAGGGTTTGCTTTCTCTGTAACCTCCCATTCCATGGATTCTCCACTAATCAAAGAGGGACAAGGGTCTTCCATAGTGTCTAATAGTCTAGAATGACTTCTCTCAAACTGTTGATTTCTATGGTATTATCGAATTCGGCATACAGAATGACATTCACCGTTTCGGTAAGAGCTGGTGAAAACTGAAGTTCCACACGTATCTGCCCAGATTTTATAGGGTGGAAATGTCCCTCGTCGCTGCCTTGGTCTGGAGTGAAATCAAAAGCCCACAACGCGTAACCTTCTGCATAATCTTCGTAGGAAATACCGTGACTGGTGTTGGTTCCTAACTGTCCTGTGGCTTCGTACAGTGACAAGTACGACCTCAAGTAATTCTTCGCGGCAAACTTGGGTTCGAAGGGTCTGGTACACAAAGTTTTGCCATCGCGACTGACTTCAATTTTGGTTACTCCGCAGTGCTTAAACTCGAAAGGATTTTCATTGTGGACACCGTTGAAGGCTGAATTCTTGACGATACCAATGAATAAACGTTTGGGTAACTGTCCTTGGAACAGATGATCTTCGATCTTAGATTGGAGTCCAGAGGCAATGGTGAACGTTTTGACTTCCACGCGTCGTATCGGATACTTGGCTGTCGTTCTGCTCAAAGTGTGACTGATGTCATTTCCCACTTTAGGTAACACTTCCACACGACGCACGTATAACCTGGCTTCTTCGATGATGGTTTTGTATGTGATGGCATCAGCCATCAAATGGAAAGCAGTACTACTTCGATTCAGTCTCAAGCGAATATCTACTCCGTTCAGCAAATACTTCTCTTGAAACCACATGTCCAAATGCAAACGATCGAACAGTTCTAAACTACGATTTACAATTTTCTTATGACGCTCGATAAAACCCACATTGTGGGTATTGTTGGCTTCTGAGGCTGTGGCTGTGTCGTTAAACTTATCTGCGGTGTCAGGTTTCCATACCACGCAAGCATCTAAATGAGTGTTCTTGGCTTCTTTTCCGTACGTCAAGAGATTTTCGAGGTACGCTCGGTAAGGGTAAGTATCCATGCTACTGCTGACCAGTTTGTTATTCATGTACAAATCCACTTTGCTGAACAAGGAATGCATGAAATTGTTGACGGGAGCTACTTTGTTCGCGTCTGCTACAACGACGTTGTCAGCCGATTTGGCCACTTTCACTTTCAAATACAAGTAACTGTTATTGAGATCGATGTAATCTTCGGG
Organism: Unio delphinus; assembly: GCA_029339505.1. Lineage (NCBI taxonomy): Eukaryota > Metazoa > Mollusca > Bivalvia > Unionida > Unionidae > Unio > Unio delphinus. Next base: position 803,201 of record JAQISU010000045.1, on the reverse strand, counting down.
TTGTCCTTTGATTTCAAACTCGATGGGAGCTGAATCTGTCAAAGAGGAGACGGGATGAAATTCAACCCATTGGGCTTCTTGCATGGTCATCATGGTGGGTGGCATGGCAAAGAGATCTAGTTCCGACTTGGAACAGGCACAAGATTCTTGGTGCATCATTTTTTCTTTAGGTTTTTTCTCTTCACTTTTAATAATCAAAAATGTCTAAGTCTCGAGCGGTTCTTTTTTTCTTCGTCTTTCTCACTTTAGAGGTACGGAGACTTTTGAAAGGGTGTCTTCGTCGACGCTTTCTACCTTGTCCTTGCTGTGTCGTCAGGGAAGCAGGAATGTCAGACTCGGTACCGTTCAGGGCATTTATAGGACTTTCTCGTCGACCCAAAATCTCTTTACCCGTTTGAAGCAAGGCATTTTTGCCTGCTCTCAAAAAAGCTTCTTTAGGGTTTTGTTTGTCAATGAGAACATTGTAAAGAAAATCTTTGCCGTGAGTCAATGCGGCATCTTTTAAGGTGTGCAATCCTCGTGTCACCATCGGTTTCAAAACAGGGACCACGGAACGAAAGGCTGATTTAAACATATCTCCTAAACCATGTCCTCGTTGTCGAGTGACTCCTTGGTACACAGGATACATCACTTTTTCAGTTGTTGGAGAATCGTTTTTGAAAATGGAGTTTCACTGTGACTTTCCCTTTGGTAAATGGAATATTTTGACCTAGTTCTCCTTTTATAGTAATGTTGACACTGTCGAAATACGACTTACTGACAGGCAAATAATGAGGATGTACAAATTCGCGGTGAACGTGATAGGTATTTCCACCTTCCTCGTCAGCGGTGACAGAGTCCACTTTGAAAGGAATGACACGCAGTAACGGTGCAGAGGTGTGTCCTACCACGTTGTACTCTGCCACATCGGAGTACACAAACATCAAGTTGAGTCCTTGGTTCAATTCTACAGGGGATCGAAAATATTTGGCAAAATCCACGTTACTGGTTATGCCTGGTATTTGCTTTTTGTTCTTGAGCATCTCGACGTTTCCACCCAAAATATCAAACAATTCAGGACAAAAGGTAATAGCTATCATTTTGTCGGCTGTAAATTTCATCAGGAGGCGACGAGCCACTTTATGGTACTCAAAGGTAACACTTTTGTCAGTTTTGTCCAGGGGTTTACCAAACAATGTATTGAACTTGTTTGCAATCGTAGTCACTAAATGTTGACCACTAAAATAATAGCCTGAAGGGATCTTGAAATGATAGGTAGCCAGATTAGTTAGGGCGTTCTGCTCTTTTATTATCCCCTCTTCGCTAAGGATTTTGTCTCGGTCGTTTAATGATTTTTGCAATACCTGGTCATACACTTCTACTGAAAAAGTGTTTTGATTTTCGACGATGTTTTTGATTTGTGTCGGGTGTATCATTTCCACTAAAGCTACTTCCCAATGAGCATCTTGATCCAAATGCATGGCTTGAGGTAATTTAGCCGTGTAACAGCACAACGTGTTGTTAGGAAACACCTTCATGGAACTGTCACTGGGTAACGTTAAGTAAAATTGGTTAATAGTGTGGTTCATAATTCCAATGTTGTTCTGTCCGAGGAGTCACTCGAGGTTAAAGGAGTGTCTAAAAGAGGATTGTGATTGGAAGGGTGACTGTCAGGAGAAGGACTAACGTTGGACGCAAGGCTCCCAATATTGTTACTGTTGTTCCCGTTGTAAGAGTATTTCAGGGAAGGATTGGGAAGAAGATACCCGATGCAACTGCTGAGTAAAATGGTCCACAATTGTTTGTCTCCTTGTTGCAAACTCAAATTAGCAATGGCTGCACCAATGACACAATATACCACAAAGATTTGACAGAAAAAGACGATTTGGGTTTTAGGGACACGTTCTCCACACCACACCCACAAGGGTTGCTTTTGTAAATCTTGCAGAGATGATGTGGGTGAAGGAGTAGTCACTGTGGTTGCTGAAGCTGTATTGAAGGGCATGATGGTCACTTCTTTTTATAGTCGATGACTTGGGCAGCGTCAATCCAAGAATCAAAACTAGGAGGATATCCTTTCCAACGTACTTTGACTTCTTTGACACGTCGTTTTCCTACTTTACGGGTTCTTCGTTCAGGAATGCTTTCAATGTCGTACACGTCGTCTTCTTTTTTGGTAACACGTTGTAACTCAGGCAAGTAAAATGTTCCTTTTAATGCTTCTCCGTTCATGTCTTCCAATTTATAGACGGTAGGATGACGATCGCGCACTCGTCCAGTAACACGAAACAATTCGGTGGTCCAGTTGGGTAAGTAACCTTTGTCGAAAGTGCGTTTGGTTTTACCAATGCGTACCCAATCTCCCGGGGTTAACACTTCTCTACCTTTCTTGGGGACAGCCCTCGTTCGGGACGTACCAAACAGACGCTCAAAAACAGTCACTTCGTTGTCAGGTGTCACCTCTTGTGGGGCACGTCCAATGCTTCTATGGTAAGATTGATTGTAGGCTTGGACTAAGTGCGGTAAGACGTCGATGTACTTGAGAGTGTGTTGATGCGTAAAATATTTCCACATGCGTTCTTTCAAGGTACGTTGAAAACGTTCCACGATACTGGCTTTGGTTTCAGGATTTTCGGTGGTGAAAAAATGAATGTCACGTTTCTTTAATTCTCGTTGGAAAGCTTGGTTTAGAAATTCGGTACCTTTGTCGGTTTGCCATCGAAGAGGGTGACGACCACTTTGTTTCAACACCAGTTGCAAAGCTCGTACTAACTCTCCGCTCGATTTGGATGTCAATGGTACGACCCAGGCAAATTTAGAAAAGACGTCGATGACACAAAACAAATATTTGTAGCCACGATTGTAGGTGGCTAAATGAGAGACATCGGCTAAATCGGCTTGCCATTGATGATCGATGCCTTCCACTTGAGTGCGACTTCTGTGAAATTTTCGTCGAATGGGTTTGTGTAAAGTGTACGTCGCTTGTTCTTGTAACCATCGTTGTACTGTAGGTAAACGGAGCTTTTTCAAGCGACTTTTGGCAGCACGATACAATTTCTGAATGCCTCCGTAACCTGCAGGGTGAGCTGGATCGTAATAAATGCTGGCTAAGACCTTCTCCATGGTTTAGGTTAATAAGTGACCCACTCTTCGAGGATATTGCTTTGGGTGGGACGAAATGGGGGTTGTTTGGAAACGGTTTTACGTGTCCGATGTGCCACAGGAGTTGACGTCGAGGGTGCTGGTGGTGGTGGTGGTGGTGGTGGTGGTGGTGGTGGCGGAGGTAATGAGATAGCTTTGGTCTTCTTTTCTTTTCTCACCTCTGGTTTCCTTTCTTTCTTTTTCACTTCTGTTGAAGCAGGAGTAGCCATCATCTTTTTAACCCAAGTTTTGAGTTCTTCTCGTGGGGGCGTGGGAGAAGGGGTCAATAAGGAAGCGGCAATCTTGCTCGGAATGGGAGTAGCAGTGGGTGTTTGAAAGAGATCATGGGGTTCTTTTTCTTCCTTGGGTAATGGTGGGGTGACGTCTGTTTTGGCTACTGTAGAGGGTAAAGGCGACGGATTATTCATTAGTGCCTTCAAATCGGACAGTGTGGGTAGAGCTGTTTGTTCCACAGCTTTCCGATGAAAGAGTTGTAGTCGTTGCAGAAGTTGACCGTACTTTTGCGATTTTTCGGTTTCGGACAAATCGTGGCGATGCAGCAAGGATTGCAATTCTTGTTGTAATTGGGACATCTCGTTCAAATCAGGATTGGGTGGTAAATGGGGGGTACGTTGTTCTTGCCAACGATGGTATTCCATCCATCGTTTGTAAGGAACTAAAGTCAGTTTTCGTCCTTCCATGGGCTTCCAAAGGTTACGTCTGAGATCGTGGTGCTTCATGGATCCCTTTTATCTTCTGGAAGGATCATACATATTGCTACCCATACCTCGGGGCCATCCCTTGGTGCATCCCTGGAGCCATCCCTTGGTGCATCCCTGGGGACATCCCTTGTGTCATCCCTTGTAAAAAACCTGGTAATATGCTGGATAGGATACCGGATTTCGCTAATCCTCCCAACACAGGAAGAAGAAAAGGTAAAAATCCTCCGCGTTGCACCAACATTTTTTTCTTTTGACGGACGGGTATTTTCTTTTGGACCATTTGACGAAGAACGTGTCGATGTTTGGCTAAGCATTTTTTCTGGTGTGAAGACAAAGGTATCGTGCCTTTCAAGACATTCAAACAACATTCGCACACGGTATCGATGACATCTTTGGAAGCCGTTTTAATGATTTGTTTTCGCATGGGTGGAGAGGCTTTGGACAGGACAGACAACACGTCTCCGTGTTTGACCAAACGAGGAGGTAGTCCTTTCTTTTTCTTTCCTTTGTGAGGTGTAGAAAAATATTTTCTGCGAGGTGACATCTTTGCTTGTTCGTTCCACAATACCACTGACGTCCATGACTTGAAACACACCCTCTTTTATCTTTTTTTTTGTTGTGCCATCACTTGATTTATAAGTGGTATCACTTTTTCTGGAAAGAGATCATGGGGTAGGAAAAATCCTCCGCGTTGCACCAGCATCTTTTTCTTTTGACGGACGGATATTTTCTTTTGGGCCTTTTGACGATGAACGTGTCGATGTTTGGCTAAACGTCCTTTCCTTTTCTTTCCTTTGTGGGGTGAAGAAGAATGTTTTCTGCGAGGTGACATCTTTGCTTGTTCGTTTCACAATATTACTAGTGTCAATGACTTGGTACACACTCTCTTTTATCTACTTTTTGGGGAACTACCGCTTCGTCAAAAAGGTAACAATGTCTTTCACAAAATTACCAAAGGATCCTCCTTTTTGGTGACTCTTCTTTTTCTTTAAAAGACTACGTCTTTGGAGGAAAGGACGTTGATGTTTGGTTTTAAGCCTTTGGTACGATGACGAGATTGTCTTTTTCCTGTTCCTTTTTGGGTAGCAGAACGACGAGGGTAGTGATGGTGTGCACGTTTTTGAGGAAGCATCCTTGAGTGTTCAGCAGTGGTACAGAAAAATACTGATTGACGTCGTGGTCTTCAAGTCATATTTTTATACTGGAATGCGTCGCCACTGATTATCTTTGCGTCGTATCAACTTCATGGCAGGTAACACACGTCGTGAAGGGGTTCGCAACGGACTCAATCGGGACAGTTCTTGTTTGGACAAATCTAGTAAACTCTTTAACATGCCAGATCTTTCTTGGACTTTCACTTTAGGGGCAGGTACTTTGTGAGCAGCTGCTACTGACGCTAATGTTGATGAGGGTGTCACCGGTGGAGGAGACGTTTTGGGAGACGCAGATTTCCAATGTTTCATCAAATTAGGAAAAACGGGTGTCAAATTGGGTTTGGCTGGCATCACCCGCAACGGAGAAGTGACAGCCCCTGAGGCTACTGGCAAATTAGTCCCTGCCAAACGTCCTTGTAGATCTTTTCTTACAGGTCGTGGTTGACGAAGGTAAGGTTGTGTCCTGGCCGAAGTGCCTTTCTTGCGGGTGACCGCTTTTGTCTGTGGACTTTTCTTTTTCTGTGTTTTGGTCTTGGCACCCTTGTTCTTTTTCTTAGGGGCTTGTTTGACTTTTTTTGTTTTCTTCTTGGGGTGAACTTTGGGAGTATTGGGATCCCATTTTAAAAGGGAACGAATGATGACACCTCCTAGAGAACCACTACCTCCAGGTTTCAATATGATTTGCTTTTTGGTGTGAGTGTCAATGCGAGGATTGGCCAGTTGCGTCAAGGCTACTTTGTTTCTGTCAAAAAAGCGTTTGGTTTGATGTGGAATGTGAATGATGCCTTGCAGTATTTGACGTGCTGTCACCGTAAACCATCGTAAGACTTCTTTGAGACTGGCTTCTAAGACGTGAGCACGTCTTTGTGGATTTTTTTCGCGACTGATGCCGTACAAGGCACGAATCAATTTGATGGGAAGATGAGACTGAAGGGACGTCATGTTGACGATGTATGAGACCAGGTCAAAGTAACCCAAGGTTTTTATAGATTTTTTTAGTGCTTCATAGTGTTATGTCGACGAGGAGGACGTGTACACGACAGGTCCTCCGTCTTGACACCAGTCGTGAAACAAATCGGTACGAAATCGCAAATAATCAGGAGTAGTGGGTTTTAAATCCACGAGTAAATAGGCGTGTGGCATTTGAGTGGCATCATCGTACGCATGAGTTAGCCAAGGTGTTCCTAACTGTTTGGCTAAAACTTGCACTTGTGATTTATCTCGAGGACTTTTAAACAAGACCACGTAATGAGCATTAAGACTAATGGTACGATGGGCTTTACTTTGTTGAAATAAATTTTGTGTAATGTAAATGACACTGGCATTACGATGATGCCCTTTACGCGTAAACCATAGTTTAATTTCTTCTTCGTCTTCTCCTAACATGTCGTCAAAAATAACCCAATGAGTTTGACTAGGGTCAGACACGATCCCTTCGTCTTCTTTAGGAATGCCTGCTACAAACACAATGGAATCACCTTGACTTTCTTGCAAGAGGCTGTATGCCGATTGCCACTCTTTGTAACACCACACGATGCGTTGAGGTGGACGATCGATCAAATGATGTTTATGTTCGATCAAACGTTTGACAAATTCGGTTTTGCCTGAACCGCTCGGTCCAGCAATTAACATGTTAAAAGGATGACGAAGATACAAGGCTTTCCAACTAGCCTGATCTAAGTGTTCGTCAATGACTTTGAATGTGGAGGAGGAAGGAGTAGTAGAAAGAGTAGAGTGAGCCATAGTCGTGTAGTGGTATGACAGTATTGACACAAAAACAGACTAGACAAGAGGTTTTTATACTTTTTTCAAGACACGTTTATTTGAATGCATGTTTAAATTCGAACAACACGAAAGACAAAAATACATAAAAGCCAAATAGATAAATACAGGAATAAAAGACACAGGGAAACGATCAAAGTGGCATATAAACAAGTCACTGTACAACATTCTTTGTTGGGTAACAAACGTCTCCTAGAGGTAGTGTGTAATGTTCTTATAGTCTCCTCTACAGGGGGTATAGTCACATACGTGTCCTCTCGAAAGGGTCTTTGTGGGGAAATGTCCATGACAGTTCTGTCTTGAACAGAGGGATTGTCTTCGGTGACAGATTCTTTCTCTTCTTCTGGTACTGTCACTAACACAGGTTTAAAAGTGACTTTTTTCACTCGACGATGAATTTTAGGAACACAGCGCTTGGGCATAATGGGATACTTCGTTTGTCCAAGCCTCAAAATCCCAACTTTTCCAGTGACGTACATCTGTCCAATGAGGGTGTAAATCACAAGCTACACACACATCTTCGTACACTGCTTCCGTACGTAAAAGTTGACGAATCTTTTTTTCTTGGAGAGGTCGAGACGTATCCAGATGAAAGCGTAAGGCTTTGAACAGAATAAGTCTCTCGTGGACATTTAAAGGAGTCACCATACTGTCTTATTTTTTTGATAGGTAGTGTTCGTAAAGTGTCCACAAGGAATCGACAGGTAAACGAAATCCTAGAAAGCAAGTCACTAAAACACACACGACACGTCGACCCCAATTCATAGGGTACAGTTCTTGCAATAAGTGTTCGTAATCTTTCCCCGTGTGAATCTTCTCATTGATATCCTTCCACGGAATCTGTTGGATCACCAATGATAAAGGTTGTGGCATGGTCGTTCTCTTTTATACTTCTTTTTTAGGTCGAAGACTATCAGTGTAGATTCAACCCAGAATTAAACACAGAATTAAATTTGCACAAAAAGCAAAAGTGATTAATATAACGTGTAATTTCGTCCCACTGCCATTCAGGGTAACGGTCAAGAAGGATCACAACATCTTCAGATGTAAACGTAGTAAATTGGTAACAGAGCAAAAAAATACCCTTAATCCAGAGAAATCTAATACGTTGGTTAATTTTTGTCACTTGCCTCTTGTGAATTTCACGACACAAATGTTCTACAGTCACCCATTGAGATTTTTCTTTAGCAAGACCTTGCCAAACGTCCTTGTAGATCTTCTCTTGCAATTCGTATGGTAATCCTTGAATATTATGTTTTAGAGAGGGCTTATATACTGGTCTAGACGTGTTACACGACATGGAGTAGTAGTGTCACTTCCAATCACTAGGTCCTACTAAAGGTAGGTATTGACAATTCGGAGACCATCGAGCATGTTCCAAGTAAGCGGAATCTTTCTGTTCCCACTCGTAAATGGATACACCACAACTGAAACACTTGACTTTATCTCCTTCGCCCAAGTAGAAAAATCCAGCTCTGGCTAATTCTTCAGGAGTTGGTCCAGGCAGATATTTTGGCCATTTATCTTTGAAGGTTTGAAATCGACTTTTAAAGTGACAGTATTCAGGCAAACTCGTCGGGAACGAATATTCGACTCTCCTCACTTCTGTTCGATGCAGGTACGGTGAAATTCCTAGGAGTCCACGATAACGTGTGGCACCGCTTTCGCATCCCTCAGGTTTGACACGCACAGCATCACTTTCCACGGTAGATATAGGGGTAGTAGTCATAGCAACGTTCCCACGATATCCAGCTGAATCGCTAACGTCACAGCGTCTGGCATCACTACAATCGTAAGGTTCACCATCGCACTCTGTAACGCAATTACAGTGCATACCGCAAGGACACTTACAGTTTCCTTCCGGACAACTTCCGTTGCAATGCATAGGTCTTATCCATCCAGTACTTTTCACACTCTGGAAAGGTACATTTGTTTTACAATCCCCAAACTTGAATGATGTCTGTTTAAATGGATTCATCTTCTTTTCGCTTGGCTGTGTTAGTCACAATGAACTATTGGTCTTGGACAATGTCCCTTTTTATATGCTGCCCAATTTCGACGTGACCGTACGGGAGAGTGAAGTGATTGGGAAGTCGTACTCTTTTTTGGTACACGATTTGATAGACTTTTTCCAAAGGTCGGCTAACGATTTGGTGTGTAGGTAAACGGACAATCTTGTGCGGTTCGTGGGTAGTCACTTGAAACGTTTCATCCTGTCCCGACTGTAAGGCTTCTTGTAGCACGTTAAAGTTCACCACTCGACTGGTGCGATAATTGAGAGTCAATCCTTTCACTTTACATTCGGTGTGCATTTCTCCTTGTGGGTCTCGGTATTCGTAACCGTAATTTTTAGGACCGCCACTTGCAAAACATAGAATCTTGTCGTTGGGATGTTCATCGGTCCAGGCTCCTAAACGGTCTCCTTCGATGACAGGGTTACACTGGTTCGGTCGGTGAATGTAGATGCAACTGTCCGTGTCAAAATACAACACACGATCTCCTAACAGTTCTAACACTTCGTACAATTTTAAACGAGCGTGGGCTGTCACGTAAGCCGCAATGATGACATTTCCAAATTTGTCGGCTTCTACAAAGTCTAGTTCTTCTTCGTAATTGACTAAGATCAAGTCCTCACGAATGACGTCCACGTGTTTCATGACTTTGGTTTGGTCGTGAATCATCTGGAAGTAGCGAGACGGCTCGGACAAATACTCCGTCTTGGGTAAAGAGGGTCGTTGTGCCATTTTACCCCACAAGCAATTGAGCATCACTTTGGCAAACGACCGCCTTCCTTCGTTTTTCTCGATGTGGTCTAAAGTGATACCTTCCTGCTCCCGATATTTTTCTTTGAATATCTTTTGGTCTTCGGGAGTGTGACACCAGGAAGGATAGCCACTAGCTTCTTGTTTTAGTTTTAAAAAAGCATCCACGTAGTCTGCAAAAATACCTTTCTGTCTCTCGTCGCCCTTGCGGTATTGTTGTGTTTTGGGAAAGTGATAAATTTCGTACACTTCTAACAGTTGGTATCCCAGGTCCAGAGCTTTAAACAATTCCACGCTCACCCACGTTCCTGTCAAGGCGCGTTCTTCCAGGCTGTGCTGACAAGGTTGGTCTTGGTTGCACGTTTCGGCACATGTGCGACACAAAGGAAACATCAGTTTTCCTTGGCAATGGTGAGGTAAAACGGGATGGTACAAGTCTGTGGGAGGTAAGACTTTACACTTGATCAATCCTTCGTACTGACGAATGTGGTCCAAGTCAATGTGTTCTGTCATCAATTCTGGATGCCCTACGGGAAAGTGACAATATTTGCACACGTAAGGATACAGCGAACACACGTCCAAGTATTTGATTTCTTCTCCTTTCTCTTCATCCGCTTGGTACAGCAAACAAGTAGCATTCGTTCGTCCTCCGTACAAACTATCCCGGGGGTTCAATGGATCCACCCACTTGTAACTTTCTACGATGCGTTTAAACTCGGGATCGGTTTTCAAACGCAGATCGTACTCGTGTTCCCACATTTCCACTACCTGGTATCCTTGTTGTTCTAACTTCAAACGTCGCTGACACGTGGTCTGGTACAAATCTTCCATGGTTCGTTGTAAAAACTGATTTTTGGTGTTACGCTGAGGGTAGCATAGAGGACATCCGTGAAATAAACATCCGTTAAACTCGTACACGATCTTAGGGTTTTCTAAGTCCCAACCATCTACCGAATACGTTCCGATGGTCTTTTCGCCTCCTCCGTTGCGAGCGTGTTGGATCCATTTGTCTTCCTTGTCGCACAAGTAATGGAGCCAGCGTAGGGCTTTAACCGAGTATTGACGTTTGACAAAATTCGTCGTTTGAGGACTGATGACCGCTAGAGTATTTTCGGGCATAAAGCGTTTTCGGTACACTAAGGAACATGCTTTGGCAATGGTACAAGCTTCTTTCAAAGGATCGATCCCTCCGTATTCCATGAACAATTCTCGAAATTTTCCACAACAGCGTCGTAAAATGTCCACGTCAGATCGACAATACTTTAAAATTTCTTCTTGAAAGTCAAAGGGGTCCGAGGCGTGAGTCTGGTACCAAGCATGGAAAGCTTCTCGTTGTTCGTTGCGCATGTTGTCGGGGTCGTAGTCGTCAACCTCAGGCAAATGGGGTAGAATGGCATGTTGATTGGCTTCGGTATTAAAAAAGTGTGGAAAATAACCTTTGGCCATTTCTGTCATTCCAAACGTTTTAGGCATGCGACTCAAAGGCATGGCCAAGTAACACATCGAATCTTTAAACTGTACTTGTCCTACTTGCATAGAAATGATTTTGGCTCCGTTCAAAGTCACTTGAGGCCGTTCGGTACTTTGTTCCGCATAGTATCTAAGCAGAAATTGCCCATCGTATCCCGAGAAATTGTGGGCCATGACTGTGGCATGGCAATGACACTCGCCGTAACGTTCGATGTCTTCTGGACTCCACGTTTCGTCGATGGGGTTTAGGATCCATTGGGCAAAATCAGCTAGCGTATTTGACCCTCGAAAGATTTTTTCACGTCCTCCAGGAATCTTGCTGCAGTAAGGGCAATGACTAAAGATAGGTTCTTGGATGCACTGCTCGCACGCACGGTGAGCCACGCAGAAATTAGGAATGTGAATACCAGTTTCTTGCATGCATTCGAAATCAAAAAAGATAAAATTCCCTTTCTTCTGGGTATCTTCTGGTCGGGGTTGATATTTTTGAATGAAGCATTCGTGCTCCAAGTCCACAATTTGGCGACAAATGTGACATCGTTTCTTCCCTCGACAAACGTGTAACTTAACACTATTGGTACGTATGCCTTGTCCACAAGTAGGACACAATCTCAGAAGCTGACAAGTACTTTTCTGCTGTGAACCTTGCATCTTCAAATGTTGTTGGTAACAGGTAAGACTGACAAAAGTGCGCTGACACACAGGGCAATGCACTCGTACTTGTCCTTTGTCCAGACAAGGTTGAGAGGCCAAACATCCCTCACATTTCGATCCACAATGCTTGTGTTGTTCTCGATTGTTATAACCATAGTCACATTTTTCACAGTAGTAACTGAATTTCAGAAATCCAGTGATACTGGTAATGGTATCAAAATGACCATCGTGATGATAGACGTGAATGTATTTTCCGTCTTTGAAATCGAGGCCTCGAAACAAAAGAGGACCACGCACTTCTTGAGGGTGTACTTTCAAAGTGTAACGTGGAGCCAAGACGTCTTGCAACTTTTGCATTTCTGGAATACCGCAAGGGGTATCTTTGGATATCCCCGCTTGCTGTAACAGGAGTTCTGCTTCACTTCGTTGTTTGGCTCGGTCCGATTGTCGAATAGTTTCCCAGGCTCTTTTCCATTCTATCGTCTCGTTCTTGTTGACATACATTTGTCCCACGACGATGGCACGGGCTAAACACATCTGGTCTTGAGGATTGTTAATTCGGACGAGGCTTCGCTTCATGTTACGAAGGCTGTCCACCAATAACACTTTTTTGCGTCCGGTCCCCTCAGGAAGAGACACGTGGGTCATGAACAGTGTGGCTTTTCCATCGGTGATGTGAAACTTGTCGTTGGATTGTTGCACATGTTGAATTTTGTCAATGACTTTGGAAGGTATTAATTCTGATGGGCTAGTAAACTCGATCCAAACGGGAGACTTTAAATTATCGTGATGAATAGAAAGTCTCAAGCGATCGTCTTCTTTGGCTTGACATTGCTGTTTCAATGCAGTTAACACAGAATCCCACACCTCGGTAATGAACCCTTCTGTATTCTCCAAAGGTACATTGGCCTTGAAATCTTTAAACTTTACGGCATACGTGTAAGCCGTTGTTCTAAATTTTCGAGAGGAACGCTTTTCCGTCTCTCGAATGTGATAGTAATTTTCAGGGTTTACTAAGGGTGGTGCACTTTGCTTGGACGTCGATTGCTTAGGCGTAGATTCGGGCTCACTCATGTCATCTTCAAAATCACTGGCATGAATTTGAGCCAAGACTTCAGCTACTGTGCTAGGCGATACATTACGTTTCTGTCTCTTACTGTCTTTTCCTTTCTCCACAACATGATGTGGTCTTTTCATCTTGTCTGCAAAAAGTCAAATGACTACCTTTTAAAGACCAAAACCCCTATATATTCATGTCCGATCCGTGCATATATAAAGGGTTAGTATCTAACGGTTCAGTATTCATTTCACTCTCACATTGACCAGAACGATGAAAGAACCTACAGAAGTGGAACTTCTCATTAGAGCTTTACGTGGGGTCATACGAAAGTTTTCGTCAGACCAGCCGACGGCCTACTCTTCCTCCTATCGAGATAAAAGTCAAGATACTTGCTATATCTGTAAGAAGAAAGGACATTGGGCTACAGAATGTTCAGATCGTGACAAAAATAAAAAAGGTACCAATAGAGACAAAAGTCAAGATACCTGTTATTATTGTAAAGAGAAAGGACATTGGTCTCCAAACTGTCCTAAGAAACAACAGGAGCAGGAGAAGGAGGAGCAGGAGGAGGAGGAGGCGGAGGAAGAGGAGGAGGAGGAGGAGGAAAGAAATTCTGAACAGGAGGAGAAAGAGGAACCCCGTCACGTTCACAAAAACAAGAAAAGAAGACGAAACGAAAGTGACGAAGAAAAAGAAAAAGCTGTGACAGTAAAGAAAATGAAAAAACAGAAAGAGTGAAACAGAAGAAAACTTATGAACTTTTTAAAAATGGTATTGTGTTATGTTATGTTGTGATATTGAATTGTAACGTTTGTACTAGAATACACCAGAGAGAAAAAACGTAAGTGTCTCTTGGTTTTGATTTGATAGAATAAGAACCTACACTCACACATTCCTTCACTCACACGTACATCATGGATTTTAAAAAATATATAAAAGGACTTTTGAGTTTTCATTGAAATAGGCAATTGACATAGTATTTCTTTTCGAAATAATTGGAGTGGCCCTGAAAAGGACCGTTGGTGTTTTGATTGTTTAAAACAAAACAAACTCAGAAACGGGACGAAATCCTCTTGAGCTGTCTTAAGCCTTTGCCACGGCCAAGGCCTACTTCGGGACTGGTGGTTCCTGTCAATGATTTGGTAGAAATCACTAACGGTGGTAAGGTAGACGTAGTCACAGAGAGATCGGGTTGTTTCGCTCGAGAAGGTCTTTTTCTCTTCGGTCGTGATAAAGAAGTCTGATACATTTGTTTCAGACTCCTTAACTCAGCTAAAATATCTAAAAGTACCGTCGTGACCGTTTGATTTTCACTATTTTCTTTCTGTCCTTGGTCTTCATTCTTCTCTGTTGCTGTTGCTGCTGCTGCTGCTGCTACTGTTTCTTCCTGGTGTTTCCTTCTTGCTTCTTCTTCCTGCTGTTGCATAAGAAAAGCTTGTTCTTCTACTTTCTGTTGTTGTAAAAATCGCTCCAATTCTTCTTTTTGTCTCTGCTTAAAATCATCGACGTGTCCATAAGAAGATACAGAAGGCAACGAAGGTTCCGGAATAAATTCTTGCGATGTTAAAAAATCCACAATATCCCAGTTAAAATCCACTTCTTCTGGATGTAGATTTGTCATGACTTTAGTAGTCACTGTTGGCCCATGACTTGCTGTCTCTACTCCTGACTCACTCCAATTCATCGTCTTCTTACTGTCCGCCATGATTGACAACTCTGTCTCATCGATTGACTGCGCACAGACGCTAGTACCTCTATATAGAAAAGGTGACGTCACAGACCGCTCTCTTCCGATTGGATGGCTGTGTCTGACTTTTGTAACGCGTGTTTGGATTGGTCGATACACTCAATCCGTTTCAATCCGCTCTTCCCCTATAAATAACCGCAGTTCACGGCATTCGCTTCACCTGTTCTCATCACAAGATGTGGACTAACGTTGAATCGTCAACCCTTGTGTCTAGCATGCTGTTTAGGACTGACATACCCATGTATGTCAGATCATCATGGAGTGTCATTCATAGGACGGAGACAGCCTATTGGAAGAGAAGAGTCTATGTGGAAAGACAAGGTTGCTTGAAGAGAGTTCTCTTCTATGGACCCACAGTAAGGAGAAGTTTAAGGAAGAGAAGAAGATCTGTGAGATGTCCTCTGTGTTAACAAGACAACGTTAACATTACACATAACGGTCCTTTTCAGGGCCACTCATAGGTCTCGAAAAGATAGTAGCTTTCTTTGCCGCCCTTTTTTTTCCCTTGTCCCTATATAGGCCCACCCTGTTCCATTTCCCTTGACGCTATATAGGCCCACCCTGTTCCATTTCCCTTGACGCTATATAGGCCCACCCTGTTCCATTTCCCTTGACCCTATAGTGCCCCAAGCTGTTTTGACCCTATAGTGCCCCAAGCTGTTTTTGACTGGATTTTCCCTTGACCCTATAAATCTTGACCCTATAGTGCCCCAAGCTGTTTTTGACTGGGTTTTCCATAGACCCTATAGTGCCCCCTATTACTACTCACATATCTTAAAAGTCCTGGATATGTATCTTTTTGAAGATTTTTATTCTCCACAACCGCAAGCTTTATTTAGAAGAATTCTTCTAGCATATCCTGTTTACTTATTACAATGCTTGTCAGTTTGTTAATTGAGCGAAGTAGCAGTTATGGAGGAGCTATATTTGTAGCTATAATTTTAGAAACAGTTGTGAGAAACAAAGTGAAACACTCAGCCTGCTATCTCACTATCGGGGAATGCTATTATAGTGTGTCAGTACATGTAGCGATGTGTTACAGGATAATTATTGTTTAACACAGTGCCGGGTGGCACTCCAAAAATCGTTAGAAATTGTTCTGAGGGAAAATCTTCATATTTGTGTAACCTTTAAAAATTATTTGCAACTTTTGTTTATATTTGTGTAATTTCCACTTTTTTCATCATTTTATATAGTTATCAATGTGTTTACTATTTGCTGTTGTGATCGCTTTCGTTCATAATCAATCTCTGTTTCCATAGCTTCCTTGCAAGATGACATCAAGCCAAGTTTAATCGGAAGGTCTAAACGTTAATAGCATTTTAGGGATACAACTATCGACCATATCTAACAAGTGTCGATTGACATATAGACATGTCACATCGTTGATATCGGAATATAAATTAAAATTATGTATGCAATCAAAGCCTCTTTTGAAGTACTTAGCTTCTAAAGGTCCTGATAAAGAACAACCTTCCGTATAAAATATGAATTTGATTTGCAAGATAGTTTGGTTATTAATTAAGTTCCCCAAAGGTCTATGTATTGACATGTCAGTAGAAATACCCCCCCCCCCCCGCCCGAATTAAGAATTTTTATATCAGGCGTTACAATAAAGGGTAAGGATGCTGAGTGAGGGGTCACTCTGATATACGTTTTATATTTGTTATTGTTTACAACCATCTACCTGTGATATTACTTATATTTTTGAGTTTGGAAATTAACAAAGTCGTCATTTTGTTCTCAAAGAATCTATGATATCGCCGAGTTTTCCCAGACTGAGATTTAGCAAGTCTTCAGTAAGGTCACTAAGAATTAATACGTTTTAAGCAAATGGGTAAGGCATTCCAAAACGACAGTAGATCTGATGGAAAGCTATACACACCTGCCAGAAAGTATCATCTATTGATGACATGAATTTAAATCAAAACTATTTCAATATTTTTTCCAGATAGCTCTAATACATATTTAAATGCTACATTTTCCTATGAATATATACAACAAACTCATCCCCATCATTAGATGTCCCAATATATACAATAAACTCATCCCCATCATTAGATGTCCCAATATAAACAACAAACTCATCCCCATCATTAGATGTCCCAATATATACAATAAACTCATCCCCATCATTCGATGTCCCACGTCCGCACGGTAGGTACTAACCATCACATTTAATAGCATCACCATCAACAGAATTAGCAAGGTAAGCCCACATTAGGTCCATTGTCTCAAAGTCATTAAAATTCTCTGCGAGAAATTCAAGAATCTTTCGGACAGATCTAATGTTTAAATGAACATATAAAAGTGAATCATCCCTTTTTGCCAAGACAAATTAGTTTAGACTTTTGAAGCTGATTTATCGGGGTGGGACGAGCATGGTTTCAGTGCAACATAACCTGCGAGTAACAACATTAACATCAGCCAAAGCGAAAAGTTATACAATAGTCATCATGTACAATGAAGGGCTGATATCTTAAATGTTACTTTAAACAATGATGACTTGACAGAGAACACATAACTTGGGTCTTAAAAACGCAAATAAAATAAAATCACCAGGAAATCGCAAAATATACGATGATATATTGAAGCCACGAGGACATTAAATGGTTAATATATATACCGTATTGTCACGTTGTAAGGAATAACCAGATTGCAACATGTATATGCTAGACCTTGAGGCTAATAATTACGGGTTGTAAAAATGTATGAAGGTCAAATCGGCGAACAATGAGGTGTCAAGCCAGTTACTTGACTTGGACATAGTAACTAGTGGCTGGCGCCTTTTTTGGGGCAGCCAGTTTCATAACATTGCCATAACATGGCTCACGTGTGAGTGATGACATCCTGTAGTCGGATAAAATGAACATCAAGCGGGGGTCGTAAAACCACCCTTGACAGACTGTTGGGGGAGGGGGCAGTGTCTGATAATTATGTGAATCAACATCCACTCAAGATTGAGCAAGGCGAGGCCAACATTAGAATCGCAAGCTTAAATCTATTATCTTGAGAACTAAACGTTAGTAGTCGTAAAACCAGTTTGCGGGAATTATAAGGAATATAAGCTACTCCGACGTCATTCAAAATTGGCGGGAAACTTTATAGTCTGAGGATTACAAGGAGCTTCAGTACATGTCGGTGATTATTTGCTCGATTGTTGTAATATATTACGGCAAAGTAATTGTACTATCTCTATTGCAATATGTATACCTTAGTATGTAGAATTACCATTTGTAGTGGTTGAGCTTCAGGTTGAGCAAGGAGCTTCAATACATGTCGGTGATTATTTGCTCGATTGTTGTAATATATTACGGCAAAGTAATTGTACTATATTTATTGCAATATGTATACCTTAGTACGTAGAATTACCATTTGTAGTGGTTGATTCATTCGTAGTGTTTGATGCATATTTTGAGATATGAGCAATATTTATGTAAAGAATTAATATTGTAATTCGCTATTTGGTTAATGCGTAATAATATCGTGCCTTTATTCATTTGATATTGTAGATTTACAAATGTTGAATTGAATTATAACTTTGTATAATGGTTGCAGTGTGTATACTTTGTAGGAGTGTCATGTGTAAGGATATATCAGTGCATAGATATGTGGATATCTGTGTACAATACAGATCATACAGATAATTAGGAACATGGGACAGGAGGACAATCTATCACACTAAGTCAGATTATGAATAGGCCGTCACTTGGTCAAGTGAAATACGAGTCATAGGGTTTTAATTTGAATTTTATTTGAGAGATGACTGTTATTGATTTATTTTAAATTGTTGTTTATTTGAATTTCACATTTTGTGTTTTCATTAATTTAACTGTCGGCATCGTTGACTGGGTGTTCGGAGCTTTTCATCTCTCTATCACTACTTCCATTTCTGACAAAAACGAGCCAGGGTTGGTCTTCTGTAATAATTAAAATAATATTGGGAGAACCCTACCCCAACCTAAATAACGGGAATCCTATACACATATAAATATAATGTTTCCATTTTGGTGCACATTTTTCTCGAACAAGAAAAACTATATTTGAATTTTCTGTTGCAACGCATATACTTGTATGACTGAAGACAATAGAGACGGTGAATGGCTTATTACCTTTTTCTGGTCAATATCATTGATTTTGTCAAACGGGCATGCATTGGTCGCAACAACAAAAATAACGCAAAACAGAAAAACTGTTGGAAAGTTAATTATTAAAAACGTCAGTAGGAATAGTTACCGGGAGAAATTAAGAACACCCCAAACCCAGCATATAAAATTAGCTTAATAATATTAGATAATCACAATCATTGACATTAATAAACGAAAATGACGTAAACTATAGATAAAGTTATGAAGCCACAGGTAAACAAAAATATAGATATAGGTAATATCATAACATTGATGAATAACGTATTTCATGACAAGCAAATTAATCATAGGTTATCTTAATGGTGTTCGTCCTGTGTTAAGCATTCCAAGACCAAATAGTGCCAACATTACTATACCGTGTTTGTAATGTATGATGTATTTAGTTTTGAAGAAGTAATGTGAAAATATGTGTTTTCAATGACAACAAGAATATCGAACAGTAATAACGGTATCTTGAAAACCCTGTGGAACTATGATAAACCATGTGGAACAATGATATTCGAACAGCAATAACTGTATTGTGTTTTTTATAATGGGTGTCTTATGTTATTCATGAGGTATGACTTGTGTTTTCATAATGGTGTCTTATGTTGTTCATGACGTATGTCTTGTGTTTTTATAATGGGTGTCTTATGCTGTTCATGACGCATATCTTATGTTTTTAAAATGGATGTCTTATGTTATTAATGACGTATGTCTTCTGTTTTATATAATGGGTATCTTATGTTGTTCATGACGTAAGTCTTGTGTTTTTATAATGGGTGTCTTATGATATAATGGGTGTCTTATGTTGTTCATGACGTAAGTCTTGTGTTTTTTATGATGGGTGTCTTATGTTGTTCATGACGTAAGTCTTGTGTTTTTATAATGGGTGTCTTATGATATAATGGGTGTCTTATGTTGTTCATGACGTAAGTCTTGTGTTTTTATGATGGGTGTCTTATGTTGTTCATGACGTAAGTCTTGTGTTTTTATAATGGGTGTCTTATGTTATAATGGGTGTCTTATGGTATAATGGGTGTCTTATGTTGTTCATGACGTAAGTCTTATGTTTTTTATAATGGGTGTCTTATGTTGTTCATGACGTAAGTCTTATGTTTTTTATAATGGTTGTCTTATGTTATTAATGACGTATGTATTGTGTTTTTTATAATGAGTGTCTTATGTTGTTCATGACGTATGTCTTCTGTTTTATATAATGGGTGTCTTATGTTGTTCATGACGTAAGTCTTGTGTTTTTATAATGGGTGTCTTATGATATAATGGGTGTCTTATGTTGTTCATGACGTAAGTCTTGTGTTTTTTATGATGGGTGTCTTATGTTGTTCATGACGTAAGTCTTGTGTTTTTATAATAGGTGTCTTATGTTATAATGGGTGTCTTATGTTGTTCATGACGTAAGTCATGTGTTTTTTATAATGGGTGTCTTATGTTATAATGGGTGTCTTATGTTGTTCATGACGTAAGTTTTGCGTTTTTTATAATGGGTGTCTTATGTTGTTCATGACGTAAGTCTTGTGTTTTTATAATGGGTGTCTTATGATATAATGGGTGTCTTATGTTGTTCATTACGTAAGTCGTGTGTTTTTTATAATGGGTGTCTTATTTTGTTCATGACGTATGTCTTATGTTTTTATAATGGGTGTCTTATGATATAATGGGTGTGTTATGTTATAATGGGTGTCGTATGATATAATGGGTGTCTTATGTTGTTCATGACGTATGTCTTGTGTTTTTATAATTGGTGTCTTATGTTGTTCATGACGTAAGTCTTGTGTTTTTATAATGGGTGTCTTATGTTATAATTGGTGTCTTATGTTGTTCATGACGTATGTCTTGTGTTTTTATAATGGGTGTCTTATGATATAATGGGTGTCTTATGTTGTTCCTGGGGTATGTCTTGTGTTTTTATAATGGGTGTCTTATGATATAATGAGTATCTTATGTTGTTCTTGACGTAAGTCTTGTGTTTTTATAATAGGTGTCTTATGATATAATGGGTGTCTTATGTTGTTCATGACGTAAGTCTTGTGTTTTTTATAATGGGTGTATTATGTTGTTCTTGACGTAAGTCTTGTGTTTTTATAATGGGTGTCTTATGATATAATGGGTGTCTTATGTTGTTCATGACGTAAGTCATGTGTTTTTTATAATGGGTGTCTTATGTTATAATGGGTGTCTTATGTTGTTCATGACGTAAGTTTTGCGTTTTTTATAATGGGTGTCTTATGTTGTTCATGACGTAAGTCTTGTGTTTTTATAATGGGTGTCTTATGATATAATGGGTGTCTTATGTTGTTCATGACGTAAGTCGTGTGTTTTTTATAATGGGTGTCTTATTTTGTTCATGACGTATGTCTTATGTTTTTATAATGGGTGTCTTATGATATAATGGGTATCTTATGTTATAATGGGTGTCGTATGATATAATGGGTGTCTTATGTTGTTCATGACGTATGTCTTGTGTTTTTATAATTGGTGTCTTATGTTGTTCATGACGTAAGTCTTGTGTTTTTATAATGGGTGTCTTATGTTATAATTGGTGTCTTATGCTGTTCATGACGTATGTCTTGTGTTTTTATAATGGGTGTCTTATGATATAATGGGTGTCTTATGTTGTTCCTGGGGTATGTCTTGTGTTTTTATAATGGGTGTCTTATGAGATAATGGGTGTCTTATGTTGTTCTTGACGTAAGTCTTGTGTTTTTATAATAGGTGTCTTATGATATAATGGGTGTCTTATGTTGTTCATGACGTAAGTCTTGTGTTTTTTATAATGGGTGTATTATGTTGTTCTTGACGTAAGTCTTGTGTTTTTATAATGGGTGTCTTATGATATAATGGGTGTCTTATGTTGTTCATGACGCATATCTTGTGTTTTTATAATGGGTGTCTTATGTTGTTCATCACGTAAGTCTTGTGTTTTTAAAATGGGTGTCTTATGATATAATGGGTGTCTTATGTTGTTCATGATGTAAATCGTGTGTTTTTTTATAATGGGTGTCTTATTTTGTTCATGACGTATGTCTTGTGTTTTTATAATGGGTGTCTTATGATATAATGGGTGTCTTATGTTATAAAGGGTGTCGTATGATATAATGGGTGTCCTATGTTGTTCATGACGTAAGTCTTGTGTTTTTTATAATGGGTGTCTTATTTTGTTCATGACGTATGTCTTGTGTTTTTATAATGGTGTCTTATGTTGTGCATGACGTAAGTCTTGTATTTTTATAATGGGTGTCTTATGATATAATGGGTGTCTTATGTTGTTCTTGACGTAAGTCTTGTGTTTTTTATAATGGGTGTCTAATGTTGTTCATGACGTATGTCTTGTGTTTTTATAATGGGTGTCTTATGTTGTTCATGACGTAAATCTTGTGTTTTTTATAATGGGTGTCTTATGTTGTTCATGACGTATGTCTTCTGTTTTATATAATGGGTGTCTTATGTTGTTCATGACGTAAGTCTTGTGTTTTTATAATGGGTGTCTTATGATATAATGGGTGTCTTATGTTGTTCATGATGTAAGTCTTGTGTTTTTATAATGGATGTCTTATGTTGTTCATGACGTAAGTCTTGTGTTTTTATAATGGGTGTCTTATGTTATAATGGGTGTCTTATGTTATAATGGGTGTCTTATGTTGTTCATGACGTAAGTCTTATGTTTTTTATAATGGGTGTCTGATGTTGTTCATGACGTAAGTCTTGTGTTTTTTATAATGGGTGTCTTATGTTATTAATGACGTATGTATTGTGTTTTTTTATAATGTGTGTGTTATGTTGTTCATGACGTATGTCTTGTGTTTTTTTATAATGGGTGTCTTATGTTGTTCATGACGCATATCTTGTGTTTTTTATAATGGGTGTCTTATGTTATAATGGGTGTCTTATGTTGTTCATGACGTAAGTCGTGTGTTTTTTATAATGGGTGTCTTATGTTATAATGGGTGTCTTATGTTGTTCATGACGTAAGTCTTGCGTTTTTTATAATGGGTGTCTTATGTTGTTCATGACGTAAGTCTTGTGTTTTTAATAATGGATGTATAATGTTATTAATGACGTATGTCTTGTGTTTTTTAAAATGGGTGTCTTTTGTTACGACGTTTGTCTTGTATTTTTTATAATGGGTGTCTTATGTTGTTCATGACGTATGTCTTGTGTTTTTATAATGGGTGTCTTATTATATAATGGGTGTCTTATGTTGTTCTTGACGTAAGTCTTGTGTTTTTATAATGGGTGTCTTATGATATAATGGGTGTCTTATGTTGTTCATGACGTAAGTCTTGTGTTTTTTATAATGGGTGTCTTATGTTGTTCATGACGTAAGTCTTGTGTTTTTATAATGGGTGTCTTATGATATAATGGGTGTCTTATGTTGTTCATGACGTACGTCTTGTGTTTTTATAATGGGTGTCTTATGTAATAATCGGTGTCTTATGTTGTTCATGACGCATATCTTGTGTTTTTATAATGGGTGTCTTATGTTATAATGGGTGTCTTATGTTGTTCATGACGTAAGTCTTGTGTTTTTATAATGGGTGTCTTATGATATGATGGGTGTCTTATGTTGTTCATGACGTAAGTCGTGTGTTTTTTATAATGGGTGTCTTATGTTGTTCATGACGTATGTCTTGTGTTTTTATAATGGGTGTCTTATGATATAATGGGTGTCTTATGTTATAATGGGTGTCGTATGATATAATGGGTGTCTTATGTTGTTCATGACGCAAGTCTTGTGTTTTTTATAATGGGTGTCTTATGTTGTTCATGACGTAAGTCTTGTGTTTTTTATAATGGGTGTCTTATGTTGTTCATGACGTATGTCTTGTGTTTTTATAATGGGTGTCTTATGTTGCTCATGACGTAAGTCTTGTGTTTTTTATAATGGGTGTCTTATGTTGTTCATGACGTATTTCTTGTGTTTTTATAATGGGTGTCTTATGTTGTTCATGACGTAAGTCTTGTGTTTTTATAATGGGTGTCTTATGTTATAATTGGTGTCTTATGTTGTTCATGACGTAAGTCTTGTGTTTTTTATAATGGGTGTCTTTTGTTGTTCATGACCTAAGTCTTGTGTTTTTATAATGGGTGTTTTATGTTGTTCTTCCTTTGATTTTATGTCAGACATTAATAGTTATCAGCACAATGCATACAAAATAAATGTCCACTATGCAAATAAATGTCCATTATGCAAATAAATGTACATTATGCAAATAAATGTACATTATGCGAATAAATGTCCACAATGCAAATAATTTGTTAAATGTTGTATTCGCACTGAAAAATTCTTGAAACAAAAAAAAAAAAAAACAACAACATCGTGTTCTTTTTTACATTATCTAGAGTATTAGATCAACGAACGTTATAATCCTCATAAATCATTATAATTCTATGTCAGCCCCATGACAGACAATGTTAGATACTTGGTAAAACAATTTTATGCATTATTCGAGGTCGGGAGCAATCTTGGATGTTTATATAGTCATTGTTGTTTTTGGTGTATTTATTTTCTCCAAAATCATTGAGAATAAATAATTAAGACTACGGAATGCAAAGTTCTTTATCATGCCTGTATAATATCACATTTTATACCACAATGTGCTAGAAAGGATCACCCAGAAAAAGTTCAACAAAAAAAAAAAAACAATTCTCCCTCGATATTAGATGCATAGAGTGTTTGTGTATGATTTGGATTTTTAACGTAGCTTTAAAAAAATCAGATTTATCGCTACGATATATGGAGTGTGGCAGTATATTGTTACGTATATTTGATTTAAGTCATTTATTTTTGTTTTAATTGTTTGTTTGTCAGATTCAAACTTGACATTTTAAGTTTAAGATTCATTCATTGGGAGATATTATTTTTTAAAAAGTGGGATGACCTGTACTCAACAAATAAACACCAGATGTTGACCTCATTTCTGACCTGGCTTCAGAGTTGTAAACAAGTTTTTTAACTGATTGGTTGATTCCAAGGACATTAAGGAGTTTTGTCGTTAATATCTTTCTATTTTTAGTTCTTGAGAGTAAACATAACTGATTCTCATCTGGGTCATACGGTGTGCACGAGCTTTTTTTTAACTTAAATTTGTTCTAAAGATTCCAGAAGATCAGGTGACCCCTTCCTTGTTTACGTAAAAAACAGGTATATAAATTATGTTTTGGAGCGAACTATTTAGTAGAAGTTGGGCTGTTAGAATATTAAGTTGTGTTGTTTTGAGTTATTTTAAATTACCTTGTACTGGAAATTATTTCAATTCGTTTGGATCAAGAGGATTTATTTTGCTATTTATCTGGAAAACATTTGTGCTCATTGCATTTCATAAGACCAGAACTGACTTCATCACGTGACATCGTCTTCCATCTTGGATGCTTCACTAAGATTCGAACTGGGAATTATTAGGACATTTTATTACCAGGACTTTTGCAATTTCACTAGTGGATTATATTTTGAATTATTTTTGGATTAATTTTGGAATTGATTCTTAAAACCGTAAGTTTATTTTTCTTTTCGGGAAAATATTTGTGCTTAAAAAATTGTTTATTAATTTTTTACAAGCTTGTTATTTTCACTCTTTCTATGATAATGTTTATTCGAGCTTAAGCACGTAACAATATAGTTATGTCTGGCACTGGCGCATCATGCAGCAGACATCTATCATGATGTCCCACCCAGCCACATTAGTCTGACACAAGTCCGACCAGTCCTAACACTAACCTTTTAATGCCAAGCGCTTAGCGAGGCAGCAGTTAGTACCATTTTATAAGTCTTTGGTATAACGCGGCCGAGGTTCGAACCCCTGACCTGCAGCTTCTGAGGCGGACGCTCATAAGTAAATACAAATGCATGGATGAATAGATGGTATGATTGACAGATCATGGCTAGAAATAAAGAAATAGTGAGATTGATAGCATGATGGGTGGATGAGTGCTCGATTGTAAGCCTTCATACATACGTTTTATAGTATAACAAAGTGATCTAAAAGGTGTGAATCAAATATTGAAATAAATACTTTTAATAAAATGCAGCACATATATAATACTTTGTCAGGGGCCCCAGGGTGGCCGAGAGGTGTAAGCGCTCGCCTTTACCGATTACTGCCATCTCATTTTGTCCTCGTGTGTTCGAGTGATAGGTCTATTGATATTGGTATGTGAGAAAGCTTGCCTGTACCTACTCCAGGTTCAGTGGTTCTTACTGGGTTTTCCCCGAGTTCTTCCTCCATAAGCTACTATTGGCCGCTATATATGGTCTAACTTGTGCTGCAAAATGACGCATAGCACACCAAATTAAAAAAAAAATCAACAATAACGTCAGTAACAACAAGACCTTGCCTGCCGAGGCTAAAATGTAGAAATCAATAGACCGAAGCTATGACCGTTTATACTTCAGAAGGGGAGGTAACTACCAGATTCCTATGGTTTGATTATATCATTGCTGTCCCTTGGTCTGCTTCCCAAATGAGTTAGACACTAGCTTGAAATGGTACCATGCAGGTAGAACTTTCTTCAGAGGATAGGGCAATACTTATGCTTTTATATTTTAAATAAAAGAGCATTTAGGGAATCTAGAAATAGATTTTGTATATGTTCTAACTTGTACTGCTTTTTGGTGTGTGAAGAGGGTTTAATTAACAAAACAAAAAAACGTGGATGTCTTTATCAACGAACATATAGCTTGTAAACTTGAGGAAACCATAATCAATTTCTCGATCAGACATAATAATTTATAGCAAAATCCAACGAAACATATTAAGTAGATGGACAATTTCCAATCTTGCATTCGATACAGGCCTAATTGACATAATCAGAGATCATTTACAACATTATATTCGTCCGCTAATCATGCAAAATGTAGGGCTTTATTTGCTGTTCTCATTAGCCTTATGTGAGCCACGTGACCTCGAGAAAGGAACTTTGACAAATTGTTACCTTCATTTAAGGTGCACCCTCCTCCATTCAAATGTTTAGATATTCCACGTTACGATCTGTCCAAGACATCTTAAAAAGACGTCCAACAAAACAACATCCTCCAAGCCTGTTATTTGTTTCAGACTGTAAAAACTAGCAAGACCTTACCAGAAAATTTGCGAGAATCAGTGGGACACGCATAATTAGCAATCACGTATATGCAGTTTTAAACATATTGGCTTTGAAAAATCCGATATGATTATAGAAGTAAGAAGAAAAACTGATTTAAAATATGCATGTATGCTTCAAAACAGGTAATTGATCAACAAATTAAAACAACTCATTTCGAAGTATCAACTGCTAGCATGTTAAAAATTAAGTGTTTTGAATGATAAAATGAAACCTGCACGCTGTAAGAAAACTTACACACATAAATATGGGTGCCTTGCTGCTTCTACATAAATACAGACTATGCTTTAGATTCTCGTTGGCTCGAACACTGTTAGCACGAGTGTGCTAATGGCTCGAATTTAAGTTCTCGAGTTTTGGCAGAGTCCCTTGGAACCATCAAGTTTATAATACAGCTACATATCTTACATAGATAATATTACATGATACATAGACAATATTATATCTTACATAGACAGTATTAAATCTTACATACACAATACTTTATCTAACATAGATAGTAGTAAATCTTACATAGACAGTATTACATGATACATAGACAATATTATCTCTTACATAGACAGTAGTAAATCTTACATAGACAGTATTACATCATACATAGACAATATTATATCTTACATAGACAGTATTAAATATTACATAGACAATATTATATCTTAAATAGACAATATTAAATATTACATAGACACTATTATATCTTAAATAGACAATATTAAATATTACATAGACAATATTATATCTTACATAGACAGTATTAAATCTTACATAGACAATAGTATATCTTACATAGACAGTATTAAATATTACATAGACAATATTATATCTTACATAGACAGTATTAAATCTTACATAGACAATAGTATATCTTACATAGACAGTATTAAATATTACATAGACAATATTATATCTTACATAGACAATATTATATCTTACATAGACAGTATTAAATCTTACATAGACAATAGTAAATCTTACATAGACAGTATTAAATCTTACATAGACAATAGTATATCTTACATAGACAGTATTAAATCTTACATAGACAATAGTATATCTTATATAGACAGTATTACATCATGCATAGACAATATTATATCTTACATAGACAGTATTAAATCTTACATAGACAATATTATATCTTACATAGACAGTATTAAATCTTACATAGACAATAGTATATCTTATATAGACAGTATTACATCATGCATAGACAATATTATATCTTACATAGACAGTATTAAATCTTACATAGACAATATTATATCTTACATAGACAGTAGTAAATCTTGCATAGACAGTATTACATCATACATAGACAATATTATATCTTACATAGACAGTATTAAATATTACATAGACAATATTATATCTTACATAGACAGTATTAAATATTACATAGACAATATTATATCTTAAATAGACAATATTAAATATTACATAGACAATATTATATCTTACATAGACAGTATTAAAACTTACATAGAAAATATTATATCTTACACAGACAGTATTACATCATACATAGACAATATTATATCTTACATAGACAGTATTACAGCATACATAGACAATATTATATCTTACATAGACAGTATTAAATCTTACACAGACAATATTATATCTTATATAGACAATATTATATCTTACATAGACAATATTATATCTTACGCAGACAGTATTAAATCTTACATAGACAGTATTATATCATCCATATACAATATTGTATCATACATAGACAATATTACATCTTACCTTTACAATATTATGTCATAGATAGACAATATTATATATTACATCTTTAATAGTATATCATTCACAGATGATATTATATCTTAATAGGCAAAATTATATCATACACAGACACTATTAAATCATATCTAGACAATATTATATCATACATAGACAGAATCATCGTAACAATATTATATGTTACAAAGTCAATATTATATCTTACATATATATTATTAAATTCAAACATAGAAACTATTATAAAATACATAGACCATAATATATTATGCATAGACAATATTATATCGTATGTAGACAAAAGTACATCTTACATTGACAATAATATATCTTGCATAGTCAATATTATATTATATATAGACAAATATTATATTATGCATAGACAATATTATATCTTTCATAGACAATATTATATCTTACATAGACAATATAATATCTTACATAGACAATATTATATTATATATAGACAAATATTATATTATGCATAGACAATATTATATCTTACATAGACATAATTATATCTTACATATACAATATAATATCTTACATAGACAATATAATATCTTACATAGACAATATAATATCTTACATAGACAATATTATATCTTACATAGACAATATTATATCTTACATAGACAATATTATATCTTAGCTTCAATACCTAATTGACAGTTGATTAGTCAACTATTGCCAAACTCTCATTCAAGCAAGTATGTCACGCATTAGTCTATATCGTTATTAACACCACCCCGCAACAAACACCAGGGTGGTTGAAGGTAGAATGAAAGGAATGTAGACAGCACGCGGAATTTCACACACAACTAAAGGCACAAACAGATTAAATTTGGTATTTTAACATGCAAGATACATAAGTGAAATTAAAATTATAAGCTGACACACGTATAGCAAATTGAGAGCAAATAGCCTATCCATGGATCCCACATTTCAAGTAAGGATATATAAATACTGCAATGAAATTCAATATAGAATGACACCGATATATGTATGTATGTATGTATGTATGTATGTATGTATGTATGTATTTATGTATGTATGTATGTATGTATGTATGTATGTATGTATGTATGTATGTATGTACGTACGTACGTACGTACGTATGTATTTATGTATGTATGTATGTATGTATGTATGTATGTATGTATGTATGTATGTCTGTCTGTCTGTCTGTCTGTCTGTCTGTATGCATGTTTTATCTAATCTTGTCAAATATTTTCCCCGTATTTTAAAAACTGCCGAAGTAAGCGCATTCAAACTGAGCATGATGCAAATGCAGATATATATTGGTCCTTCTCTCACAAGAACAAACAAACCAAGGTTAATATATACAGTCGATTTCACGCTCATTTCATTGAAAGCATGGTTAGACATCCCCCGCCCCGATGAGTGTCTAATCGAATCACGTGACTAATGTAAGCCAAGCTTTGAAATGAGTGGAAGTCGCATATGATTGGTTGCGATATGATCGAGCAATCTGATGTAGCTGTGATATTCGAAATGGTGAATAGAGGTAGAGTTGTGCAATTCCAAGTGGATTTACAAATTGTAAAACACATGCTTTAATCAGAAAGAATTACAAACATATTGCCCAAAATTATAAAAGCATTGGTCTAATTTATGCGATTAGTTGGGTCCATATTTTGATTACTAGCGTCGGGATGGGGTGGGGGATATGTATGGCATAAATACAGAATTGGGGTATTTCTTTCATTGGGGTATTTCTTTTATTGGGGTATTTCTTTCGTCAGATCTATCGTTTAAGAAAGAGGAGAAATAGGGAAAAGAACGGTTGTGATAAATCATTTACCTGAGACTGCTTTTAAGTTTACAACCCTGTCAGAACACTGGCAAAAAAGAAACAAAACGCGTTTCCACATGCATTATTAACACACAACATCAATGCGAGCACTTTCTTTATTCATTTTTATTGTGTAATACTATTTGTTCTCAGACTGAAAAGTGAATACAATATGTCATGAAAAAGTTATAACAAACATATCATCGTTCATGTTTCTATCAGTTCTCTATTATCAAATTGGCCCCTGGTGGCCGAGTGGCACGAGATGCTGGTGGCCGAGTGGTACGAGATCCTGGTGGCCGAGTGGTACGAGATGCTCGCCTTTATATTTCACTGATATCTCTCCTCTACATGGGTTTTAATCTCGTGTTCAAACCGTATAGGTATGTGAGAAAGCTTGCCAGTAGTTTTCTGGGGATAGCGGGAGTTCCCTCTTCTACTTCCACCAGATATATTGGTGCCTATCATGTGCTGAAAATGGCGTTAACCCAATAGTACATTACATTATAGTATTACATGTTGTGTACAGTCTGAGAAGAAGAATAGCTTGTGCTCAAAACGTGCCTAGATCGATGCAAGGGAAATTCAATATATATATATATATATATATATATATATATATATATATATATATATATATATATATATATATATATATATATATATATATATATATATATATAACGGAAAATTCTAACGAGATTTCTTGCAACCAAACTCATTTTAGTGAGAATTGTCCGTGTTAGTGGGTGAGAATGTAAATGTTTAAACGGTTAAATGGTTTAACATGTATTTTTAAATATTATGTAAACCAAGTCTATACTTTGCAAAACTTTTGACACCATGGGCCACTGAACATTGTTTCTTGAAGACGAGGGCCGAAGCAGAAAACGTACAAGAACGAAATGTATTTACAATTGTTTACCTGGTTAAGAAGATATACTATGAAAGTAGGCATTTATTAACACACAAAATACTTCTTTTTGCATAAATTCACAAAAAAATGGTTTTAGCTCTGGCAGGCCATTTAAAATCATTTTGCTTTTCCCTGTAACACAGCGAGGCAG
The DNA here is from genome assembly GCA_029339505.1 of Unio delphinus. Classification (NCBI taxonomy): domain Eukaryota; kingdom Metazoa; phylum Mollusca; class Bivalvia; order Unionida; family Unionidae; genus Unio; species Unio delphinus. The sequence continues at coordinate 771,853 of JAQISU010000045.1, read as the reverse complement.
CTAACCCAACATGGCTCGAGAGGGTATGGACACGTGAAATACAAGTCCGACACATGCGGGGTATGGAAACGTGAAATACAAGTCCGACACATGCGGGGTATGGACACGTGAAATACAAGTCCGACACATGCGGGGTATGGAAACGTGAAATACAAGTCCGACACATGCGTATTACTACTGTTCTTATTAAATCAAATCGTGAATTATAATTCCGAAAATGATTATATTGAAACTGTTGCATTTGAGGTGTTGTAATCGTAATATCGAGAGTGCCAATGTGGTAATTTTAAGTTCAGCAAAATAAACAAAGTGTGCTAAACAAATTTTAGCGAGTTTCGATCCGGAAATGTTGCTTCCTTTCGTCTGTGTTTACAGGTCAGGAGGTTCAACGTGTAACCTAATGCTTTTTGTTAGTGTAAATTAGTGTGAATTTGATATTTTCAGTGTTGCAATGTTTAATCATGTCAGAACCAGCACAAAGCACATGCAGGTTTCAACAGATGCTCGAGTCATTATTTCACCGCGGGTCAAATAATAAGTAATAATAACAAACCTCTGTATTTCGCATAGCACTGAGCTCAATAGACTCCTTGCTAGGGTTATGTACAAAAGTCTGGAATAATTTTAAATGATTGAAAAAAAGTGCACGAGACTAGAGGATGCGTATTTCAGCTGATTTGAAGTGTGACCGTGCCAATAATTCACTATCATCTTTTTTAAAGCTTATCACGGATACGTTTCTATCCATCCCTATTTTCCAGATTTTGTGGAAGTTCATGTATACAAATAGAATGTGTCCGTGTGTAAATAATTTATCTGAACACAAAAGGTAATAATAATTTCACAGAAAGAAGTTGTCACACATTGTAGTCATATTTCAGATTTACACTTTTTTTTTTGTTGAAAATATGGCATTGGGATTAGGCCATAATTTATTCTTGTATTATCTCCAGTTGTCATTATATGTACATGATGACGATAAGAGGTCTATGGCAATTTAATGTTCTGAGTAACGTTTGGGGCATTAAGCAGGTAATTTTTTTGCCAGTATGTATGTGGTTTATATTAATTACCACAATTGGAAAAATGTCTGGACCCATGGGAAATTGACATTAGTGTTTTGGATGCCATGTAATGTTTGCGAATTTAGAGTTTGGGACGGTATGGAATGTATCGGAATTTAACATTAGAGTTTGGGACGGTATGGAGTGTATCGGAATTTAACATTAGAGTTTGGGACGGTATGGAGTGTATCGGAATTTAACATTAGAGTTTGGGACGGTATGGAGTCTATCGGAATTTAACATTAGAGTTTGGGACGGTATGGAGTGTATCGGAATTTAACATTAGAGTTTGGGACGGTATGGAGTGTATCGGAATTTAACATTAGAGTTTGGGACGTATGGAGTGTATCGGAGTTTAACATTAGAGTTTGGGACGGTATGGAGTGTATCGGAATTTAACATTAGAGTTTGGGACGGTATGGAGTCTATCGGAATTTAACATTAGAGTTTGGGACGGTATGGAGTGTATCGGAATTTAACATTAGAGTTTGGGACGGTATGGAGTGTATCGGAATTTAACATTAGAGTTTGGGACGGTATGGAGTGTATCGGAATTTAACATTAGAGTTTGGGACGGTATGGAGTGTATCGGAGTTTAACATTAGAGTTTGGGACGGTATGGATTGTATCGGAGTTTAACATTAGAGTTTGGGACGGTATGGATTGTATCGGAATTTAACATTAGAGTTTGGGACGGTATGGAGTCTATCGGAATTTAACATCAAAGTATGGACCGGTGAATGGGACAGGGTATCTATCAAATTTCACCATTAGCGATGTATAGCTAAAATTTGAAATAGGCATGAATGTCTTTAGCTCACATATTGAAATTTAACATAATGGATAACACCATGGATTCCCCATCTAAATTTAAGATTACGTATGACATTATGGAAGGTATGGAATGTAGACATGACGGGACACTCGATAGTTTATTAAACATGAAAAGAGTTGTTCAGACGCACCTAATAACAGACAAATATTCACCATTCAAAAATATTTATTTGGACAGATCAATACCTATTATGATTGACCAATTCCTATTGTAACTAACTAGCATCTATTGCCACTGACCATCACCTAGTGTGATTGACGAACATATATTCTGACACACCAAAACTTCTTTTCATCGACTAAAACATATTGTGACAGATCAGCTGTTTCTACTGAACAACATGGAAACCCTTTATATAAAAAGTTTAATTATGGACTCATATTTTGGATATTAGAATATACCGTGTGGAGGAGATGTGGGAACAAGAATACGACCAGCGTTTTCAAAAATAGACCCAGTATTTAGATACAATTCAAAGACAACAACTTTGTGGACATGAAACCTTAGAATTCTTGACCGTGGCGGATGTAGCGGTGCTACACTCTTCTTATTGTACGATGAATCTTATGATGGACAAACTAAATATATCGAGGTGTGTTCTTCATTGTGCCAGTGAATATTCTCGATTTCCAACGTGTCACGCAAATGTTTGACAGAACACATCGACATCTAACACGTCAGTGAGAAGGATTGCTTAAAGATATAATTATTCCACCCAACTAACTAGTACTATCCCGAGCAGCAACATCATTGCAAAGGAAACACGATGACTCCTATATGTCGCCCGTGTGGTGAAACTTGTAAACAACATAAACACGGCTAACAAGACGACAAAGATTAACTCTTTGACTCGAACGTAGTAGAGCTGTCAATTTGTCCACGATCTCGATGGTGGGAACCAATTGTTAAAAGTGTAAGAGAGATGGCAGTTACGTACAAAGAAACAATACCATCCTTGATGGAGACAGTAACAGGAATAGTTTCGGGAGGGGATAAGCCAACATGTCTATAAAGGAAATGAACTACAAATTACTGATACCTGACCCGAGATTAGGGCCTATCATTACGGATACCATATAACGAGATAAGGGCCTAGCATTACGGATACCATGTAACGAGATAAGGGCCTAGCATTACGGATACCATATAACGAGATAAGGGCATAGCGTTACGGATAGCATGTAACGAGATAAGAGCCTAGCATTACGGATACCATATAACGAGATAAGGGCCTAGCATTACGGATACCATGTAACGAGATAAGGGCCTATCATTACGGATACCATGTAACGAGATAAGGGCCTAGCATTACGGATACCATATAACGAGATAAGGGCCTAGCATTACGGATACCATGTAACGAGATAAGGGCCTATCATTACGGATACCATGTAACGAGATAAGAGCCAATCATTACGGATACCATGTAACGAGATAAGGGCCTAGCATTACGGATACCATGTAACGAGATAAGGGCCTAGCATTACGGATACCATATAACGAGATAAGGGCCTAACATTACGGATACCATGTAACGAGATAAGGGCCTAGCATTACGGATACCATATAACAAGATAAGGGCCTAGCATTACGGATACCATGTAACGAGATAAGGGCCTATCATTACGGATACCATGTAACGAGATAAGGGCTTAGCATTACGGATACCATATGACGAGATAAGGGCCTAGCATTACGGATACCATGTAACGAGATAAGGGCCAATCATTACGGATACCATGTAACGAGATAAGGGCCAATCATTACGGATACCATGTAACGAGATAAGGGCCTAGCATTACGGATACCATGTAACGAGATAAGGGCCTAGCATTACGGATACCATGTAACGAGATATGAAAGGGCAATTACATATGAAACCCAACATGCAAAGACTCACAATGAACTATCGTAAGAATCAAGAGGTGGTGACGAGAGTATTGAACTGAATTAGAGACACACACTTTCAAGTCAAAATTCACAAGCTAGGCAAAAATGCAAGTATCGTAGATTAGGAAATCCCCAGAACGCCGTTGGAGAAGTCATAATACCAACTCAAGACTATATGACGGAATTATACCCTACCAACTCAAGACTATATGACGGAATGATCCCCTACCAACTCAAGACTATATGACGGAATTATACCCTACCAACTCAAGACTATATGACGGAATTATATCCTACCAACTCAAGACTATAGGACGGAATTATACCCTACCAACTCAAGACTATATGACGGAATGATCCCCTACCAAATCAAGACTATATGACGGAATAATTCCCTACCAACTCAAGTCTATATGACGGAATTATACCTTACCAACTCAAGACTATGTGACGGAATTATACCCTACCAACTCAAGACTATATGACGGAATGATCCCCTACCAACTCAAGACTATATGACGGAATGATCCCCTACCAACTCAAGACTATATGACGGAATTATACCCTACCAACTCAAGACTATATGACGGAATTATACCCTACCAACTCAAGACTATATGACGGAATGATCCCCTACCAACTCAAGACTATATGACAGAATTATACCCTACCAACTCAAGACTATAGGACGGAATTATACACTACCAACTCAAGACTATATGACGGAATTATACCCTAACAACTCAAGAGTATATGACGGAATTATACCCTACCAACTCAAGACTATATGATGGAATTATACCCTACCAACTCAAGACTATATGACGGAATGATCCCCTACCAACTCAAGACTATATGACGGAATTATACCCTACCAAATCAAGACTATATGACAGAATGATCCCCTACCAACTCAAGACTATATGCCGGAATGATCCCCTACCAACTCAAGACTATATGACGGAATTATACCCTACCAACTCAAGACTATATGACGGAATTATACCCTACCAAATCAAGACTATATGACAGAATGATCCCTTACCAACTCAAGACTATATGACGGAATTATACCCTACCAACTCAAGACTATATGACGGAATGATCCCCTACCAACTCAAGACTATATGACGGAATTATACCCTACCAAATCAAGACTATATGACAGAATGATCCCCTACCAACTCAAGACTATATGCCGGAATGATCCCCTACCAACTCAAGACTATATGACGGAATTATACCCTACCAACTCAAGACTATATGACGGAATTATACCCTACCAACTCAAGACTATATGACGGAATGATCCCCTACCAACTCAAGACTATATGACAGAATTATACCCTACCAACTCAAGACTATATGACGGAATTATACACTACCAACTCAAGACTATATGACGGAATTATACCCTAACAACTCAAGAGTATATGACGGAATTATACCCTACCAACTCAAGACTATATGATGGAATGATCCCCTATCAACTCAAGACTATATGACGGAATTATACCCTACCAACACAAGACTATATGACGGAATTATACCCTACCAACTCAAGACTATATGACGGAATTATACCCTACCATCTCAAGAATATATGACGGAATGATCCCCTACCAAGTAAAGACTCACTAAGGAAATGATACCCACCAACTCCAGAATATGAGGGAATGACACCCTACCAACTCCAGAATATATGAGGGAGTGATACCCTACAAACTCAAGACTATACGGGGAGTGGTAATATGGACTACTATAGAGTCAAGGGAAAATCCAGTCAGAAAGGGCTTGGGGCACTATAGCGTCAAACATAGTACGGCACTATAGCGTCAAACATAGTGCGGCACTATAGCGTCAAGGGGAATTTAACATGGGAACTATTTGGGACTATCTAGCGACAAGGAAAATTGAACATGGGAAATATTATTTGTATTTGGGACTGTCTAGCGACCAGAGAAATAGAGGCAAACAAAGCTAATATCTTTTCGAGGCATATGAGTGGCCCTGAAAACAAACCACACAATCTCCTATCAAAACAGAAGGGAAGGAAAATAAAATCACACAGTCTCCTATACACACAGAAGGAAAGAAAAACAAAACAAGGATAATTAAGAACATCATACATTCTATGTGAAATATGTTCATTGTTTTCATTCATTCATCAATTTAATAAAAAGGTAGTATGATATTTATTGTCGACTGACTTCTAAACATATCTCAAATTTAAGGGATGTCCTGTGTTTCTCAGCACACGCTACAAACAATGTTGCCAAGTTTTAACAAATCTAAGTCGAAGGGGGGAAAAAGCAGCACCAAAATGTGTATTGTTCTATCGACAGTCTAAGCTGTGAGTTTTGATTTGAAATTAAAAGTTAACCATAGGCAGGGTCATAAAATGCAATGTCACTCGCTTCAGTCATTGTTACATTGTTACAATTCTTCCGAATGTGTGTTTTGGTTCTGGTATTTTTATTTCAAAGCTAGCCATAAGCAGGGTTATACAGTGCAAGAACACTCGCGTCATGAATGAAATAGTTTTGTATTTGTTTCCTTTCTCAAAAAACCGTAGATCTCATGCTTAAAAATATTCCGTGACACATTGCAGTGCCAAAAATAAAGATCAAGCTCCGATACCAGAATTGTACAAGTTTGTCAACTCAAGACTTTATTTTATTAAACGATTTACTAATTGACTATTTACAAGGGTGCAGCGTTTGAAAAACAAATTACATGACAAACGAAAATTATGGTGCCTACTGATTAAAATTTTGTAGAGGTATCTTCAAACGGGAGCATATAGCATTAGGATTTCAATCAAACGTAGTTACGACGAAGAGAGAGAGAGAGAGAGAGAGAGAGAGAGAGAGAGAGAGAGAGAGAGAGAGAGAGAGAGAGAGAGAGAGAGAGAGACCTACTTTTAAAAAGAATCAGGACACTTACGCTTGTTTTTGTGGTATATTTTCCCTTAGAAAAATTCAAAGAAACACACATCCCACTTAGAAAATCAAATCCATAGGAAAGGTCCACGATTTTAAAATATCACCAGAGTGAACCGATGACAAATACGACTAAAACGTTCTCACAAAATAGTTAATCCAAATACGCTGTGATTTATTTGACTATAAAATTGACATAATTTTTGTGTGATCGCCCAGGATACGATTGTTCTTGCTTTAGTTTGACTTCTTTTTTTATATAAATAATCTAGCGGTGAAACACGACCTATCTCGAAACTAGGTGAAGAGCTACTGAAGTAAATTCGAAGTGAAAGCGGTAAGAAAATTAATCTAGCCAATGAAATTGTTTGTGATGAGTGATGCAATGTTTTGTACGAAGGTGGTGTGGCAAAATAATAAATACACTCTCAAATTGTTTCCATTGCAGTGCAGATTGGAATGTGAACTTAAATCCCTCCGATGTTTATTGTAACATTTCTTCTTACCACATCAACTACTGAATGGTAACAGTACTCGTACCATTTCCTTTTACCACATCAGCTACTGAACGGTCAGAGTACTGGTTCGCATTTTGAAACTGACAATTTATTTGTATCTCATTTAAACATTTTGACGTACACACTCACATCGATATAGTCAGGAGTGGTGCAGTATTAAGTGGCATGGTTTTTTGTTTCCTTTTTTCTTTACTTTTCAAACTTGTGAATCTGGGATTTGTACGAATTAACGAAGCAAGTTCCGTGAACCTCAAGGATAAAAATCCAAGTTGTCTGTCTATTGATGTGAATATTTACATCAAAAACAATATGACCTGCAAAACACAAAGATATACGGCAAGCATGATTAGAATGAACACAACAACACCTAACTAATAACAAAGATATGTTATTCTTCACGTTCGCGTAACTTAGTTTTAATCCTCTTTCAAGACAAACTTGGTATCGTTTTGTGAGCGTGAAATTAAAATACTGAAAAAACTTAAGCGCTTTGCTACGGACTATAGTATATATAATTTCAGCAACAAACTAAACAACATAAATACCGTTACAAAAATAGAAAGCCCGAAATCGTCTATTAAAAAAGAAATGCGTTAAAAAAATAATTAAAGATTAACGATGGCTGAGGAATAAAACCGAATTTAAGAAAGGCAATGACATTTGTATATAGGCCTCTCACTTTGGTATTGTTTGCGGATGTAATCTGCCATGTATTAACAGCTTGAAAAGAGGTATACGCAAAGGGAAACCTCAATTCAAACTGACTTTTTCAGATTTATTCCTTCTTTTTATTTTTTGGGAACACACCTAAACAGTATTCAAGGGTGGAACAGGGAGAATACACATATCAAAACAATCCATACAATTCACGCACAGGCAGAAGCCAAAACGCAAATCTACTAATCACACGATAGAAAGAAGTATGTGTAAGTGTCAAAAGCTAAAGTCATATAACTTTTGTATGGTTTGTAACCTTCCACTTGGGATAATGCGACATATCATAAATTATTATCACAAACAGAATTAATTGAAACATAGCAGGCTTGACAGTTGTTGTTTATATAGATTCACGAAACTTTACAACATGCTTTCTCTGTCTCATACTTTGGTCTCGGGAAGAATCCTTTTGTAGATGTAGCAACTGTGGTAAGAGTAGAAGTCGTTGTCGCTGCTGTCAAATAAGAGTAGATTATTTTAAAAAATGGATCTAGTATTTTATATTTCTTAAAAAGTCAAATAAAGAAAAACAGTTTTTGGTAGGCATCGTGGTCAGCAACAAAGTAAAAGTGACAGAGAGAATGAGACATCGTAGTCGAGAAGCGTACTTCTGGAGTACGTACGTGTCCTAACGTCACAGTACCTTCTCAATCACTCTTGATGCAAAAGCAATGCCATCTCCGCGTGAGACCATGCGGCTACTATCCTACGGATGTCATTCAATCCAAAGTAATCTCCTGGTAATTACACCGTACCTGTATCGAAATGAACTTGTGAAAGACGAATATTCGTTCCCTGTGCGCTTTCCTGAATACTTTAACTTTAAAAGTTGATTCCAAACTTTCAAAGAAAACTGGTTAACATATCTACCTGGACCAACTCCTGAAGAATTAGCTAGAGCCGGATTTTCGACTTGGGCGAAGGGGATAAAGTAAAGTGTTTCAGTTATGGTATTTCAATTTACCGGTGGGAACAGAAGGATTCCGCTTACCTGGAACATATTCGATGGTCTCCGAATTGTCAATACCTACCTTTAGTGGGACTTAGTGATTGAAAGTGACAATACTGTACCATGTCGGTTAACAAACCAGTTTGGCTTGGAGACAAACCTAGTCCAGTATATAAACCCTCTTTAAAAAATAATATTCAAGGATCACCACACAAATTGCAAGACAAAATCTACAAGGAAGTTTGGCAGGGACTTGCTACAGAAAAATCTTAATGGGTGACTGTAGAGCTTTTGTGTCGTGAAATTCACAAGAGGAAAGTGACAAAAATCAACCAACGTGTCAGATTTCTCTGGATCAAGTCTACCTTCCATAGATTCCAATTTAGTTCGTTTACATCTGAAGATTTTTTTATTATTCTTAACCGTTACCCTGAATGGCAGTGGTCCGAAATTACACGTTATATTAATCACTTTCGCTTTTGGAGAAGATTTTAAATAATTCTGTGCAGAATATACACGTATGGTCTTCGACAAAAAAGAAGTATAAAATAGAACTACCATGCCACAACCTTTATCATTTGTGATAAAACAGATTCCGTGGAAGAATATCAATGAGAATATTCACACGTTGGAGTATTATGAACACTTATTACAAGAACTGTGTCCCATTAATTGGGGACGACGTGTATGTGTGTTTTAGTGACTTGCTTTCTGGGATTTCGTTTACCTGTCGATTCCTTGTGGATACTTTACGAATACTACCTACAGAAAAGACCGTATGGTGACTCCTTTAAATGTCCACGAGAGACTCATTCTGATAAAAGCCTTGTAACGCTTTCATCTGGATATGTCTCGACCTCTACAGGGAAAAAAAAATCGTCAACTTTTACGAACGGAAGCGGTATACGAAGACGTGCGTGTAGTTTGTGATCTACACCCTCATTTGACAGATGTACGTGACTGGAAAAGTTGGAATTTTGAGGCTTGGACAAAAAGAAGCATCCCATTATGCCCAAGCGTTGTGTTCGTAAAATCTATCGTCGAGTGAAAAAGAATCACTTTTAAACCTGTATTAGTGACAGTGTCAGAAGAAGGAAAAAAACCTGTCACCGAAGACAATCACTCTGTTCAAGACAAGACTGTCATGGACAATCCCTCACATAGACCCTTCCGAGAGGACACCTATGTGACTGTACCCCATGTAGAGACTATAAGAACATTACACACTTCCTCTAGGATACCTCGGTTACCCAAACAATGTTGTACAGAGACTTGTTTATATGCCACTTTGATCGTTTCCATGTGTATTTTATTCCTTTACTTATCCTTTCGGTTTTTATGTATTTTTTTTCTTTCGTGTTGTTCCAATTTAAACATGAATTGAAATAAACGTGTCTTGAAAAAGGTATAAAAACCTCTTGTCTTGTCTGTTTTTGTGTCAATAGTGTCATACCCTATACTACTATGGCTAACTCTGCTATTTCTACTCCTTCCTCCTTGACAGTCAAAGTCATTGACGAACACTTAAATCATGCTAGTTGGGAGGCCTTGTATCTTCGTCATCCTTTTAAGATGTTAATTGCTGGACCGAGCGGTTCAGGCAAAACCGAATTTGTCAAACGTTTGATCGAACATAAACATCATTTGATCGATCGTTGACCTCAACGCATCGTGTGGTGTTACAAAGAGTGGCAATTGGCATACAGCCTCTTGCAAGAAAGTCATGGTGATTCCGTTGTGTTTGTGGAAGGCATTCCTAGAGAAGACGATGGGATCGTGTCTGACCCTAGTCAAACTCATTTGATCATTTTTACATGTTAGGAGAAGACGAAGAAGAAATTAAACTGTGGTTTACGCGTAAAGGGATACATCGTAATGCCAGTGTCATTTACATTACACAAAATTTATTTCAACAAAGTAAAGCTCATCGTACCATTAGTTTCAATGCTCATTATGTGGTCTTGTTTAAAAGTCCTCGAGATAAATTACAAGTGCAAGTCTTAGCCAAACAGTTAGGAACACCTTGGCTGACTCATGCGTACGATGATGCCACTCAAACTCCACACGCCTATTTACTCGCAGATTTAAAAACCACCACCCCGATTATTTGCGATTTCGTACCCATTTGTTTCACGACTGGTGTCAAGACGGAGGACCTGTCGTGTACACGTCCTCGTCATCGACATAACAATATGAACAACTAAAAAAATCTATAAAAACCTCGGAAAATTTGACCTTGTCAAATACATTGTCAAATACATTGTCAACATGACGTCCCTTCAGTTTCATCTTCCCATCAAATTGATTCGGGCATTGTAAGATATCAGTCGCGAAAAAAATCCACAAATACGTGCTCACGTCTTAGAAGCCAGTCTCAAAGAAGTCTTACGATGGTTTACGGTGACAGCACGTCAAATACTGCAAGGTATCATTCACATTCCACATCAAACCAAACGCTTTTTTGACAGAAACAAAGTAGCCTTGACGCAACTAGCCGATCCTCGCATTGACACTCAAACCAAAAAGCGAATCATATTGAAACTGAGGTAGTGGTTCTCTAGGAGGTGTCATCATTCGTTCCCTTTTAAAATGGGATCCCAATGCTCCCAAAGATCACCCCAAGAGAAACAAAGCCAAACGAACCCCCAAGAAAAAGAACAATGGTGTCAAGACCAAAACACAGAAAAATAAATGTCCACAGAAAAGAGCTGTCACGCACAAAAGAGGTACTTCGGCCAGGACGCAACCTTACCTTCGTAAACCACGACCTGCAACACCAGTGACCGCGTTTCCAATGGCCTCAGGTTCTTTCACTTCTCCGCAGTGGGTGATGCCAGCCAAATCCAATCTGACACCCGTTCTTCCTAATTTGATTAAACATTGGAAATCTGCGTCTCCCAAAACGTCTCCTTCACCGGTGACACCCTCGTCCACATTAGCGGCAGTAGCAGCTGCTCACAAAGTACCAGCCCCCAAAGTCAAAGTCCAAGAAAGATCTGGCATGTTAAAGAGTTTACTGGATTTCTCCAAACAAGAACTGTCCCGATTTAGTCCGTTGCGAACCCCTTCACGACGTGTGTTACTTGTCATGAAGTTGATACGACGGAAAGGTAATCACAGTGGCGTCGCATTCCAGTATGAAAAATCACTTGAGGACAACGACGTGAATCAGTATTTTCTGTGCTACTGCTGAACACCCAATGGTGTCTCCTCAAAAACGTGCACAGCACAACCCTCGGCGTTCTGCTGTCCAAAAAGGAAAAGGAAAAAGGCAATCTTGTCATCTTACAAAGCGCTTAAAAACCAAACATCGACGTCGTCCCCTAAAAAGACGCAGTCGTTTAAAGAAAAAGAAGAGTCACCAAAAAGGAGGTTACTTTGGCGATTTTGGCAAACACATCGTTACATTTTTGACGAAGCGCTAGAATAGAAGATAAAAGAGTGTGTGTACCAAGTCTTCGACGTCAGTGTATTTCTGGAACGAACAAGAAAAGATGTCACTTCTCAGAAAACATTCTTATTCACCCCACAAAGGAAATAAAAGGAAAGGACTACCTCCTCGTTTAGCCAATCACGGAGACATGTTGTTCGTCCTGTCCAAAGTCTCTCCGACCATGCGAAAACAAATCATTAAAACGGCCTCCAAAGATGTCATCGATACCATGTGCGAATGTTGTTTGAATGTCTTGAAAGGCACGATACCTTTGTCTTCACACCAGAAAAAAATGCTTAGCCAAACATCGACACGTTCTTCGTCAAATGGTCCAAAAGAAAATATCCATCCGTCAAAAGAAAAAGATGTTGGTGCAACGCGGTGGATTTTTACCCTTTCTTGCTCCTTTGTTGACAGCCTTAATATAAGGTTTGATACAAGGGGTGACACAAGGGATGACCCAAGGGATGTCCCAAGGGATACCTCAAGGAATGGGTAGAAATATGAATGATTCTTCCAGAAGATAAAATGGCCCTATGAAGCACAACGATCTCAGACATAACCTTTGGAAACCCATGGAAGGACGAAAACTGACTTTGGTCCCTTACAAACGATGGATGTGATATCATCGTTGGCAAGAACAACGAACCCCGCATTTACCACCCAATCCTCATTTGAGCTAGATATCGCAATTACAACACGAATTGCAATCACTGATGCATCGCAACGATTTGTCCGAAACCGAAAAATCGCAAAAGTACTGCCAACTCTTGAAACGACTGCAACTTTTTCATCGAAAAGCTGTGGAACAAACAGCTCTACCGACTCTGACCGATTTTAAGGCTCTGATGAATAATCCGTTGCCATCACTTTCTACAGCGGACAAGACAGACGTAACCCCACCATTACCCAAGGAAGAAGAACCCCACTCCCATTCAGAGTAAGATTGCAGCTTTCTTGTTGACCCCTTCCCCCACTCTCCATCGAGAAGAACTAAAAACTTGGGTTAAAAAGATGATGGCCACTCCTCCTTCGAGAGAAGTGAAATATCAAGAAAGGAAACAAGAAGTGAGAAAAAAAAAAGAAGACCAAAGCTATCCCATTACTCCACTAGCACCACCACCACCACCAGAACCATCGACGTTTACTACTGTGGCACATCGGACGCGTAACACCGTTTCTAAACAACCCCATTTCGCCCCACCCAAAGCAGTATCATCGAAGTACCTTATTAACAAAACCATGGAGAAGGTGCTTGTCAGCATTTACTACAATCCAGCCCACCCTGCAGATTACGGAGGCATTCAGAAATTGTATCGTGCTGCTAAAACTCGCGTGAAAAAGCTACGCTTACCTGAAGTACAACGATGGTTACAAGAAAAATCTACGTACACTTTACACAAACCCATTCGACGAAAATTTCACAGAAGTCGCACTCAAGTGGAATGCATTGATCATCAATGGCAAGCCTATTTAGCTGATGTCTCTCATTTAGCCACCTACAATCGCGGCTACAAATATTTGTTTTGTGTCATCGACGTCTTTTCTAAAATAGCCTGGGTGGTACCATTGACTTCCCAATCGAGTGGAGAGCTAGTACGATGTTTGCATCTGGTGTTGAAACAAAGTGGTCGTCACCCTCTTCGATGGCAAACCGACAAAGGCACCGAATTTCTGAACCAAGCTTTCTCCAACGAGAATTAAAGAAATGTGACATTCATTTATTTTTTCCACCGAAAATCCTGAAACCAAAGCTAGCATCGTGGAACGTTTTCAAAGTACCTTGAAAGAACGCATGTGGAAATATTTTACGCATCAAAATACTCTCAAGTACATCGACTTCTTATCGCACTTAGTCCAAGCCTACAATCAATCTTACCATAGAAGCATTGGAATTGCCCCACGAGATGTGACACCTGACAACGAAGTGACTGTTTTTGAGCGTTTGTTTGGTACGTCCCGAACGAGGGCTGTCCCCAAGAAAGGTGGAGGAGTGTTAATCCCTGGAGATTGGGTTCGCATTGGTAAAACCAAACGCACTTTCGACAAAGGTTACTTACGCAACTGGACCACCGAATTGTTTCGTGTTACTGGACGAGTAAGTGATCGTCATCCTACCGTCTATACATTGGAAGACACGAACGGAGAAGTCTTAAAAGGAATGTTTTACTTGCCTGAGTTACAACGTGTCACCAAAAAAGAAGACGACGTGTACGACATTGAAAGCATTCTCGAACGAAGAACCCGTAAAGTAGGTAAAAGGCGTGTCAAAGAAGTCAAAGTTCGTTGGAAAGGATATCCTCCCAGTTTTGATTCTTGGACTGACGCGTCGCAAGTCATCGACTATAAAAAGAAGTGACCATCATGCCCTTCAATACAGCTTCAGCTACCACAGTGACTACTCCTTCACCCACTTCTTCTCTGCAAGATTTACAAAAGCAACCCTTGTGGGTGATGTGTGAAGAACGTGTCAAAAACATCCAAATCGTCTTTTTATGTCAAATTTTTGTGGTGTATTGTGTCATCGGTGCAGCCATTGCTAATTTGAGTTTGCAACAAGGAGACAAACAATTGTGGACCATTTTACGCAGCAGTTGCATCGGTTATCTTCTTCCCAATCCTTCCCTGAAATACTCTTACAACGGGAACAACAGTAACAATATTGGGAGCCTTGCGTCCAATGTCAGTCATTCTCCAAACAGTCACCCCGTCAACCACAATCCTCTTTTAGACACACCTTTAACCTCGAGTGACTTCTCGGACAGGAAAACTTTGGAATTATGAACAACAATATTAACCAAATTTAATTAACGTTACCCAGTGACAGTTCCATGGAGGTGTTTCCTAACAACACGTTGTGCTGTTACACGGCTAAATTACCACAAGTCTTTCATTTTGGATCAAGATGCTCATTGGGAAGTGGCTTGAATGGACATTATACACCCTACACAAATCAAAAACATCGTCGAAAATCAATACAGTTTTCAGTACAAGTGTATGACGAGCAATTGCAAATCTTACACGAACGCATCACTGATCACTGTCAGTGACCCGAAGAAAACACAGGACCCCAAAACTAAACGGTCCACCTATCTATTAACCATTCCTGCAGGTTATTATTTTAGTGGTCAACATTTAGTGAATACGATTGTAACCAGGTTCAATACTTTGTTTGGTAAAGCCATGGAGAAAGCCAAAAAAAAGTGTTACCTTTGAGTACCATAAAGTGGCTCGTAAACTAATGATCAAACTTTCCGAGGATAAAAAATGGCCATTACCTTTTGTCCTGAATTGTATGATAGTTTTGGTGGAGACTTCAGGTTGGTCAAGAAAAAAGAAATACCAGCAATATCCAGTAACTTGGATTTTGAGAAATATTTTCGATTCCCTGTAGAAATGAACCAAGGACTCAACTTGATCTTTGTGTACTCCGATGTGGTGGAATACAGCGTCGTGGGACATACCTCTGTGCCGTTACTGCGTGTCATTCCTTTCAAAGTGGATTCTGCCATGATCACTGACGAGGAAGGTGGAAATACCTATCATGTTCACCGCGAATTTGTCCGTCCTCATTATTTGCCTGTCAGTAAGTCGTATTTTGACAGTGTCAACATAACTATAAAAGGAGATCTAGGACAAAATATTCCATTTACCAAAGGGAAAGTCACAGTGAAACTCCATTTTCAAAATCGATTCTCTAACAACTGAAAATTGATGTGTCCTGTGTACCGAGGAGTCGCTCGACAACGAGGACATGGTTTAGGAGATATGTTTAACTCATCCTTTCGTTCCGTGGTCTCTGTTTTGTAACCGATGGTGACACGAGGATTGCACGCCTTCAAAGATGCCGCATTGACTCACGGCAACGAATTTGTTCAAAATGTTCTCACTGACAAACAAAACCCCAAAGAAGCTTTCTTGAGAGCAGGCACAAATGTCTTGCTTCAAACGGGTAAAGAAAGTTTGGGTCAACGAGAAAGTCCTATAAATGCTCTGAACGGTACCGAGTCTGGCATTCCTGCTTCCCTTAGGATACAGCAAGGACAAGGCAGAAAGCGACTACGAAGACATCCTTCCAAAAGTCTCCATACCTCTAAAGTTAGAAAGACTAAGAAAAAAAGAACCGTTCGAGACTTAGACATATTTGATTATTAAAAGCAAAACATAGAGACTGAGAAAAATTGATGCACCAAGAATCTTGTGCCTGTTCCAAGTCGGAACTAGATCTCTTTGCCATGCCATCCACTATGATGACCATGCAAGAAGCCCAATGGGTTGAATTTCATTCCGTCTCCTCTTTGGCGGAGTCAGCTCCCATGGAGTTTTCAATCAAAGGGCAACCCGAAGATTACATCGATCAGAACAGCAGTTACTTGTATTTGAAAGTGAAAGCGATTAAAACGGACAACTCCGTTCCAGGAGCCGATGTCCGTGTAGCTCCCGTCAACAATTTCATGCATTCCTTGTTCAGCGATTTGTACATGAATAAAAATCTGGTCAGCAGTAGCATGGATACTTACCCTTACCGAGCGTACCTCGAAAATCTTTGTGTACCCGACCCTTCGAACTCGACTTTTCCCAGAAGAAATACTTTAGATCGTACTTGTCGCTGTACGAATCCTCAGGACAGTTAGGAACCAACACCAGTCACTGTATTTCTTACGACGACTATGCAGGAAGTTACACTTTGTTGGCCTTTGATTTCACTCCAGACCAAGGCATCGACGAGGGACATTTCCACCCTTTAAAATCTGGGCAACTGCGTGTGGAACTTCAGTTTGTAGGGGCTCTTGAAGAAACGGTGAATGTCATTCTGTATGCTGAATTTGATAATACCATAGAAATCAACAGTTTGAGAGAAGTCATTCTAGACTATTAGAAACTATGGAAGCCCCTTGTCCTTATTTGAACAGTGGAGACTCAATGGAAATGGAATGGGAGGTTACGGAGAAAGCAAATCCCCAAGACCAAAAAGAAGAAGTAGTGATAATGCTGTCCAGATGGCCAGAACAGGAACAACATTTAGTCACCTGTTTTGCCAAACACTTGGAGGATAAAATGAGGGACATGATTAAGAAAGATTGTTATGGATGTCAAAACGATCATCCCAGTCAAATTCAACACGATACATGTTTGATGATGAATCAAGAAGAAACATTGGACGTTTATCTGAACGAAGCTTAGAGTCTCATCTCAGAAGAAACCGTGTTACTTCAGTGGTATAAAGACTTGCGTGATCATTCCTCTCCTCCATTGTTTGCTCGAGAAATTGATCAGATCGAAGCTCTCTTGGCCAAGATTAAGGAGACGAAGCAAACAGTTACTTGGCAGACTTTTCCAAACAAAAAGTCTGAATCGAATTGATGATTTAACATCACCTGTGAAGAAAAAAAAGGCCACACACAAAATGGATACTTGGGAACTTTATTACCTTTTGAACCGTAGTTCGTACACTGCTTCTTGGAATCAATGTTTGTTAGTTGAAAAAAAAATGTGTTGTGTTAGTTATTTGTTATTTGAATAAACAATGTCTTTTGAAACCAATGCGTCTGTCGTTTGTTTTACATTTTTTTAAAATATAGATGCTCTTTGACTTCTTTCTATCCCTCAAATCAAACTATCCAAGCGTTTCCAACACTAACCCGTTTTTTTCGGCTGCTTCCCCGTGTATGGATAGTAAATTGTATGTTTTGTTTTGGCTTCTTGCCCGTGTGTGTGGATGGTAGATTGTGTGATTTTGGATAGTAGATTAAATTGTTGATTTTTTCTGGCTGCTTCCCCGTGTGGGGATAGTAAATTGTATGTTTTGTTTTGGCTGCTTACCGGTGTGTGGATGGTAGATGGTGTGATATTGGATAGTAGATTATGTGGTTTGTTTAAGCTGCTTCCCGAGTGTGGATGACAGATTGTGTGATATTGGATAGTGAATTATGTTGTTTGTTTTGGCTGCTTCCCGTGTGTGGATGGTAGATGCTGTGACTTTGGATAGTAGATTATGTGGTTTGCTTTGGCTCCTTCCCCGTGTGTGTGGATGGTAGATTGTGTGATTTTGGATAGTAGATTATGTTGTTTGTTTTGGATGCTTACCGGTGTGTGGATGGAAGATTTTATGATATTGGATTGTATATTATGTGGTATGTTTTGGCTGCTTCCCGTGTGGGGATAGTAAATTGTATGTTTTATTTTGGCTGCTTCCCCGTTTGTGGATGGTAGATTGCATGAAATTGGATAGTAGATTATGTGGTTTGTTTTGGCTGCTTCCCGTGTGGGGATAGTAAATTGTATGTTTTATTTTGGCTGCTTCCCCGTTTGTGGATGGTAGATTGCATGAAATTGGATAGTAGATTATGTGGTTTGTTTTGGCTGCTTCCCGTGTGTGGATAGTAAATTGTATGTTTTATTTTGGCTGCTTCCCCGTTTGTGGATGGTATATTGCATGAAATTGGATAGTAGATTATGTGGATTGTTTTGGCTGTTTCCCGTGTGTGAATAGTAAATTGTATGGGTTTTTTTTGGTGCTTCCCGTGTGTGGATGGTAGATTGTATAATATTGGATAGTAAATTATGTGGTTTGTTTTGGCTGCTTCCTGTGTGTGGATGGTAGATGCTGTGATTTAAAATAGTAGATTATGTGGTTTGCTTTGGCTCCTTCCCCGTGTGTGTGAATGGTAGATTGTGTGATTTTGGATAGAAGATTATGTTGTTTGTTTTGGATGCTTACCGGTGTGTGGATGGAAGATTTTATGATATTGGATTGCATATTATGTGGTATGTTTTGGCTGATTCCCGTGTGTGGATAGTAAATTGTATGTTTTATTTTGGCTGCTACCCCGTTTGTGGATGGTAGATTGTATGATATTGGATAGTAAATTATGTGGTTTGTTTTAGCTGCTTACCGTATGTGGATGGAATATTTTATAATATTGGATTGTATAATATGTTGTTTATTTTGGCTGATTCCCGTGCGTGGATGGTAGATGGTGTGATTTTTTATAGTAGATTATCTGGTTTGCATTGGCTGCTTCCCGTACGTGGATGGTAGATGGTGTGATTTTTTATAGTAGATTATGTGGTTTGCATTGGCTGCTTCCCGTGTGTGTGGATGGTAGATTGTGTATTTTTGGATAGTAGATTATGTGGTTTGCATTGGCTGTTTCCCGTGTGGTTGGTAGATTGTGTGATTTTGGATAGTAGACATGTGCTTTGTTTTGGCTGCTTCCAGTGTGTGGATAGTAAATTGTATGGTTTGTTTTGATATGTGTATTTTCCCTGTTCCACCCTTGAATAGTGTTTAGGTTTCTTCCCAAAAAATAATAAGAAGGAATAAATCTGAAAAAGCCAGTTTGCATTGAGGTTTCTCTTTGCATATACCTTTTTTCAAGCTGTTAATACATGGCAGATTACATCCGCATACAATATTAAAGTGAGAGGCCTATATACAAATGTCATTGTCTTTCTTAAATTCGGTTTTATTCCTCAGCCATCGTTAATCTTTAATTATTTTTTTAACGCATTTCTTTTTTAATAGACGATTTCGGGCTTTCTATTTTTGTAACGGTATTTATGTTGTTTAGTTGTTGCTTAAATTATATATACTATAGTCTTTAGCAAAACGCTTAAGTTTTTTCAGTATTTTAATTTCACGCTCACAAAACGATATCAAGTTTGTCTTGAAAGAGGATTGAAACACTAAGTCACGCGAACGTGAAGAAAAACATCTCTTTGTTATTAGTTAGGTGTTGTTGTGTTCATTCTAATCATGCTTGCCGTATATCTTTGTGTTTTGCAGGTCATATTGTTTTGGTGTAAATATTCACATCAATAGACAGACAACTTGGATTTTTATCCTTGAGGTTCACTAAATTTGCTTCGTTAATTCGTACAAATCCCAGATTCACAAGTTTGAAAAGAAAAGAAAAAAAAAGAAACAAAAAACCATGCCACTTAATACTGCACCACTCCCGACTATACCGATGTGAGTGTGTACGTCAAAATGTTTAAATGAGATACAAATAAATTGTCAGTTTCAAAATGCGAACCAGTACTCTGACCGTTCAGTAGCTGATGTGGTAAAAAGAAATGATACGAGTAGTGTTACCATTCAGTACTTGATGTGGTAAGAAGAAATGTTACAAAAAAAATCGGAGGGATTTAAGTTCACATTCCAATCTGCACTGCAATGGGAACAACTTGAGAGCGTATTTATTATTTTGCCACACCACCTTCGTACAAAACATTGCATCACTCATCACAAACAATTTCATTGGCTAGATTAATTTTCTTACCGCTTTCACTTCGAATTGACTTCAGTAGCTCTTCACCTAATTTCGAGATAGGTCGTGTTTCACCGCTAGATTATTTATATGAAAAAGAAGTAAAACTAAAGCAAGAACAATCGTATCCTGGGCGATCACACAAAAATTATGTCAATTTTATAGTCAAATAAATCACAGCGTATTTGGATTAACTATTTTGTGAGAACGTTTTAGTCGTATTTGTCATCGGTTCACTCTGGTGATATTTTAAAATCGTGGACCTTTCCTATGGATTTGATTTTCTAAGTGGGATTTGTGTTTCTTTGAATTTTTCTAAGGGAAAATATACCACAAAAACAAGCGTAAGTGTCCTGATTCTTTTTAAAAGTAGGTATAACCTAGTCTCTCTCTCTCTCTCTCTCTCTCTCTCTCTCTCTCTCTCTCTCTCTCTCTCTCTCTCTCTCTTTTCGTCGTAATACGTTTGATTGAAATCCTAATGGTAGATGTTCCCGTTTGAAGATACCTCTCCAAAATTTTAATCAGTAGGCACCATAATTTTCGTTTGTCATGTAATTTGTTTTTCAAACGCTACACCCATACAAATAGTCAATCAGTAAATCGTTGGATGAAATGAAAATCTTGAGTTGACAAACTTGTACAATTCTGGTATCGGAGCTTGATCTTTATTTTTGGCACTGCAATGTGTCACGGAAATGTTTTTAAGCATGAGATCTACCGTTTTTTTTTTAGAAAGGAAACAAATCCAAACTATTTCATTCATGGCCTGCGTATGGCTAACTTTTAAATAAAAATACCAGAACCAAAACACACGTTCGGAAGAATTGTAACAATGTAATAATGACTGACGCGAGTGACATTGCACTTTATGACCCTGCCTATGGTTAACTTTGAATTTCAAATCAAAACACACAGCTTAGATTGTCGATAGAACAATACACATTTTGGTGCTGCTTTTTTCCCCTTCGACATAGATTTGTTAAAACTTGGCAACATTGTTTGTAGCTTTTTACTGAGAAACACAGGACATCCCTTAAATTTGAAATATGTCAAGAAGTCAGTCGACAATAAATATCACACTACCATTTTACTAAATTGATGAATGAATGAAAACAATGAACATATTTCACATAGAATGTATGGTATCCTTAATTATCCTTGTTTTGTTTTCCTTTCCTTCTGTGTATAGGAGATTGTGTGATTTTATTTTCCTTCCCTTCTGTTTCGATAGGAGATTGTGTGGTTTGTTTTCAGGGCCACTCATATGCCTCGAAAAGACATTAGCTTTGTTTGCTTCTATTTCTCTTGTCGCTAGACAGTCCCAAATACAAATAATATTTCCCATGTTCAATTTTCTTTGTCGCTAGATAGTCACAAATAGTTCCCATGTTAAATTCCCCTTGACGCTATAGTGCCGCACAATGTTCGACGCTATAGTGCCCCAAGCCCTTTTTGACTGGATTTTCCCTTGACGCTAAATTTTGACGCCATAGTAGCCGAAACCCTTTTTGACTGGATTTTCCCTTGACGCTATAGTAGCCTATATTACTACTACGGGGGAATCATACCCTGCCAACTCAAGACATCTCGAGTAGCAGGTATCTCCTCACTAACAGGAAGATAACTCATTGCAAAGTAATGCGAAATAGACGGTAAAAATTGGATCTTTAGAAGAGGATGCGAAACTGCGGAAGAGGAGAAAGGAGAGGAAGCAAGAACTATCCAATGTGTTTATCTGGAAATGCAGATAAAATTGTATGGAATTTAACGTGTTTATTTGGCAATGTAAATACAATTGTATGGCATTAATGTGTTTATCGGGTAATGCAGATACAATTTTATGGCATTAATGTGTTTATCGGGTAATGCAGATACAATTGTATGGCATTAGCGTGTTTATTGGATAATGCAGATAAAATTGTATGGATTTAACATGTTTATCGGGAAAAGCAGATACAATTGTATGGTATGTAATGTGTTTTTCGGTGAATGCAGATACAATTGTATGGCATGTAATGTGTTTATCGGGAAAAGCAGATACAATTGTACGGCATTAATGTGTTTATCGGGAAAAGCAGATACAATTGTATGGCATGTAATGTGTTTTTTTTTCTGGGCAATGCAGATACAATTGTATGGCATTAATGTGTTTATGGGAAATGCAGATAACATTGTATGAACTTTAACGTGTGTATCGGAAAATGCAGATACAATTGCATGGCATGTAATGTGTTTATCAGGAAATGCAGATACAATTGTAAAGCATTAACGTGTTTATCGGGTAATGCAGATACAATTGTATAGCATTAACGTGTTTATCGGGTAATGCAGATACAATTGTAAAGCATTAACGTGTTTATCGGGTAATGCAGATACAATTGTAAGGCATTAATGTGTTTATCGGGTAATGCAGATACAATTTTACGGCATTAATGTGTTTATCGGATAATGCAAATACAATTGTATGGCATTTAACGTGTTTTTGGGTAAATGCTGATACGATTGTATGGCATTTAACGTGTTTAACGGATAATGCAGATACAATTGTATGCCAGTTTTACATGTTTATGGGGAAAAAATGCAGAAACAACTGTATACTGATGGTTTGTGTATTTTATCAATAATTTTTCACTTAAAACATGTCAGTAAGTTTCAGACTTTCCAACCTAAAATAAAATCCTAACAAACTGAATCTTAAACTCTGATTTAACATGAGCGCCTAAAGTTTCAAATTGTTTTTTATAATTTAGGCCAAACCTAGTGTAGTCACCCTAAAATTCCATGAAGCGTTTGATCCAAACAATCTGGTTCTGTATAGAATTACACGATTATACTCTTTAATAAAATTAAGACAAATAATTGGAACAGAAGAAATACAGGAAATATGTGCCAAGAAAAAGTACAAATAGAAATAGAAATAGTACAAATTGAATATATTAAAGATGACTCTCTGGAAGAAGCAATACCTTTGTAAATCGAAGACAGTGACCTTAATTATAGGTAAGTGTGACCTACACATTTGTATCAGTAAACATTTTTCTTGTAAATTACAGGCTGGCTGTTAAGCATTCTCTCTCTCTCTCTCTCTCTCTCTCTCTCTCTCTCTCTCTCTCTCTCTCTCTCTCTCTCTCTCTCGTGTGTGTGTGTGTGATAAGGTATACTAAACATTACCGGATATACGTGTCCAATAAAAGCCTATGATTCAGCTTTAAGCATTAGTTAAATATACAGTTAATAAGTTCCTACTGAATATAATTAACAGAGATCATGACTTGTTTATGCCGCTACTGTCTAATCTGAAATTATTACCGTAAAATAACTTTAAATGGTTTATATATTGATTCAACGGAAAAGACAAGTTATGCATGTCAGATATTTGCATTAAAATGTCATTCCATATTGGGACATGTATAAAATGAATGACACTGTATTTTATCTAGCCCGCGGTTACGTGTACTTAGACCTAATTTTCATCTAACATCGATTCCCAATCATTAACTACACTGACGGGTGCTAAAGGCACGTACATAGGCGTGCCGCTAACAGTCCAGGAACAGTGTTCATTAATTGTCGCAATGGTACAGAACACCTTTGAATGACAACTAAATTAATACCAATGATAGTTAGCCGCCCGTTCAGACTGTGGCAGGAAACATGTGGCACGGACTGTTAGAGATCTGTGACAGGAAACGTGGCCTGAGCTGTCAGATAAACATAGTTTTTACTACATGCAAAATGTGGCCTGGTCTGAAAACCAACGGTTTTGCATAAAAGTAGTTTTCAAAATACACCTCAAAATATATTTAGCGTTTATCGCCAAAGGAAGATATTAAGCGCAATGGGTAAAGGTGGGTGGGGGATGTTACTCAGATTGTGATGGTAACACCGGCGTCACATTGCTTTCAGTTACGTAAATTGCACCATTTACCAGTTAGTGTGCGAAGAAAGCACTTCAAATAAAAAGTTCCTAACTCTTTGCGTTTAAATTGTGATGTGGAGTACAGCTATATGCAGTATGTGGGATAACATTGGCCTCTATCGTCCAAAGAAAATTCCCTGGGTATTCTGAAGTTGTGTGATGCCTGACGATATATAAAAAAAAACACCGGACACACAGCAGGGGCACCTAGAAATAAACAAGAATATCAGGGGGAAAAAACTTGAAGAAAGCAAACGAAGATTAGATTGGACAAAAGTGCACATAAATGAAGAGCAATATGATTAAGAATAACAGCAATAAGGCAATCCAAATTGTGAAAGAGCTCACCAGACAGAAGCAGCCAAGAGTCAGTACCATTCAAGACAAAAAAAAAATGGAAAATGCCTCACAGAAGCAAGAGACACTGCAGAAATATGGACTAAGTATTTTAAAGAACTCTACAACCATCAGTCGACAGGAGAGCAAGAGGTGCTTAAAGTTCCAAACTCCTCAAATGATGATGATTTTCCCATTCTCAGAGAAGTGGTGGAGTTAGCAATACGATCACTGAAGAATGAGAAGGCAGCTGGAGTAGAGAACATCCCAGCTGAACGTATCAAAAAATGGGGAGGGGTGTAATCAGCGATAGCGATATTAACACAAATGTGCAACAAGATCTGGCAGACATGTGAATGGCCAACACAATGGACCCAGTCACTGATTATAACACTCCCCCGAAAAGGCAATCTCCATCTGTGCCAAAACTACAGAACTCTTAGTTTGTTCAGCCATGCTAATAAGGTGATGCTGCAGATCATCTTGAATAGATGAAACCACAAGCAGAATAAACAATCGCTGAAGAACAGGCCGAGTTTCAGAATGAAAGCAAAACATCAAAACAAATATTCAATCTCAGGGTTCTGTGTGAAAAGTACTCTCAACATCAACAAGATATCTGTCATGTGTTCATAGATTTCCAAAAGGATTTTGACATAGTGTGTCATGAGGCATTGTGGACTACAATGAAGAAATACAATATGGGTCAAACGTTGACCAATATCATCAAGGAGATGTACACCAAGGCTACCACTGCAATAATTGCCCAAGGTTATGTGGGAGGTTGGTTCCAGACCACAGATGGAGTGTGTCAAGGCTATCTCCTGTCACCCACACGTTTCAACATCTACTCAGAGTGCATCCTGAGCGACGCCCTGGAAAACCACTGTGGGTCAGTTGGCCATACACCACAATTAATTTTACTATATGTTCTCTACATATATTTCTCAGCACTGACCTTTCCACAGTGTGACAATCAATACAAATCATATGAAAATCTAAAATACCCCCAAAGATGACTTCAAGGTGAAATTCTTGTCAAGGGTTGACCGGCATTTTGGTGAGCTGCTGCAGTGTAAACATAACAGCATGTACACAGACCACATATTTCACTTCCGGATCATTACCAAGGCCTTATTACTCCATGTGCACTGTCGCCAAATTACACACTGACAACCACTCTCTCTGCTCATATTCTCAAGAATAAACAATTACCTTTAAATCCCTACCAAATAAGCATCAATATAACTCTTCTATCACCACCAAAATGAGAGAGGAAAAAAATGTTCTAAAAATAGACTGGAACTACATTCGTGGGTACTGAACTGGAAGTATTAATTGTGATGCGATTCCAGTTAGCATTGGAGGACTTAACATCACCAACTTCCGCTTTGCAGGCGACATTGATGGGCTGGCAGGCAATGCAGACGAACTTGCCACCTAAGTGAAGAACCTGGAGGAAACATCTTCCAGATTTGACATGGAGATAAGCGCTGAGAAGACAAAGCTGATGACAAATATTAGCAAACAAATCTCAGCCAAGATTAAAATCAGAAGACAGGAACTAGAAACAGTGGGCCAGTTCAAATATCTTGGTTCCATAATCACCGAAGAGGGATCAAGAGCAGAAATCATGTCCCGAGGGGCACAAACAACGGCAGGTAGCATTGCGCGCACATCTACCATTCGCTTAGAGGGAACGTTGGCCAAGAGACTAATGATGATGATGATGTAGTGAAAATGATGGGCCACTAACACTTATAATTAATCCAGATAGTGGTATTGGGAAGTGGAGTCTGTATAAATTTAATATGAGCAGGTTTACTTTACATACTGTTTGTAAATAAAATGGATTCAGCTCAGTCGTGACAAACACTGATAGTAAAAAAAAAGGTATGAAGGCCTGTATAGGTCATAAACAGCGTTTTATGTTAAGACAATAACAACGACGTAAGTTTAGTTCCAAAGATTATGACAATCCCGAAAATGAGCAGTCTTTTCTAATATTCACTGCTCTCATGTCTTTCTGTAAATGCTGTACAGATATATGCCTGTATATTCTACAACAATTAGTGGTTCACTTTTCTATACTTTATAAATTAGTCAGCCTTGAGTTTAAATATGTAACCACTTTATTGGTATCCTAATATTGGTTTTAATTAAAATCTACAAACTGTAAAACATTTTTTTTAAATAGTCCCACTTAACGTAGACTGCCGGCCATACTAAGCGGCCTCTTTGTATCATTATTTCTAAAGCATCTCTTGTCTTTGCAAATGACAATACCGTACAAAGCTAACAACTTATTTACCCGGTGTTAAAATGTCACACAAAACAACATAAAAAGCTATCTATCGTAAATACAGCAAAATGCCCACTAAATCATCACTAATAAACACAGAGCTAATTGTACATAAAACGGTCGAGTTTTCCTGTAAACATGGCCTCCTCGACACACTGTATTGTGTACATGGATCTACATATATAATATTCACCGTCGCTAAACGTATTGCACTATACTTAGACATTAACGATTATTTACAGTCGCAACATCCAGCAGAACTGAACGAAGTACCGCCTTCTAAAATATCCAACTGAGTGTATAAGTTACCCGGCCAGTTAGTACATTTTGTATATATATATATATGTATATATATATGTATATATATACAAAATGTACTAACTGGCCGGGTAACTTATACACTCAGTTGGATATTTTAGAAGGCGGTATATATATATATATATATATATATATATATATATATATATATATATATATATATATATATATATAATATAATATAATATAATATAATATAATATAATATAATATAATATAATATAATATGATTGTGTACCAAAGACCGGGTCGACTGGAAGAAGACAATATGGCAGTCCTCATTGCATGACGTGACATCGTGATGTTTTCCAGGTGCATTTTATCCAAGGCCCAATGCATATGAAAATTTGCATCTAGATTAGTCCTACTGCAACTCGATAATTACAACGAAATAGCTCAATACTATCTCATTTGTTCATTTGTGTATATGTTTCCCAGTAAAGTCACACATGGTCAATCCTGTTTTAATATGTATGATTGAGTTTGCGACGATACCTGATGATGTACATGGTCTTGTATTTTTATAATATTTTTAAGATAGCCAATTACTAAAACTCATAATCACATGGTCTGATGTGTCAGTAATGACCAAATGTGTTGTCCTCGTTAAAGAAAGTTTATGATTAGGATTATTTATTATTATTATTATTATTAGTAGTAGTAGTAGTAGTAGTAGTAGTAGTGTTATTATTATTAGTAGTAGTAGTGTTATTATTATTATTATTATTATTATTATTATTATTATTATTATTAGCAGTAGTAGTAGTAGTAGTAGTATTGTTATTATTATTATTATTAGTAGTAGTGTTATTATTATTATTATTATTATTATTATTATTATTATTATTAATGACGTGATCTACTGCCCGTAGATGTCTCTTATTTTTCTGTTGTGTACTAATATCATTATTGATGGTGTAAAGCGCTTAGAGTTTTGAAAGATTAGGCGCTATACAAAGTCCTCATTATTATTATTATTATTATTATTATTATTATTATTATTATTATTATTATTATTATTATATATATATATATTATATATATATATATATATATATATATATATATATATATATATATATATATATATATATATATATATATATATATATATGAGAGAGAGAGAGAGAAAACACAAACTGACATATCTTGCTTATTCAAAGTAAAATATTTATATACATATATTTTTATGTTGAGCATTGTATCTGTGTTTAGTTGCTAGAAGCTCTTGCTTGTTAATTTTAATGTTTGTTTTTGTTTCCAAGTTGATATCTTAGTGTATGTGTGCGTAAACTGAAAGCTTGTCATTACTAGTCAATATTGTCATTACTAGTCAATATTGTCATTACTAGTCAATATTGTCATTACTAGTCAATATTGTCATTACTAGTCCATATTGTCATTACTAGTCGATATTGTCATTACAAGTCAATATTGTCATTACTAGTCAATATTGTCATTACTAGTCAATATTGTCATTACTAGTCCATATTGTCATTACTAGTCGATATTGTCATTACTAGTCAATATTGTCATTACTAGTCAATATTGTCATTACTATTCAATATTGTCTATCATATTTGCTCAATTTATCCATATATACAAATAAGAAAGGAAATAATTTTGTTTTGAATTTGTGCCCGTCCACCCATCCCACTGGGTACAATAAAATAGACAAACAAACACTTATTTGAAATTAAAATGAAAGCAACTAACTTTGCTTTGTTGTCATTTATTCCTTTTTTTATGATACGAAGTTCATTATATATATATATATATATATATATATATATATATATATATATATATATATATATATATATATATATATATATATATATATATATATATATAGCACGAACTCCGAACATGTAACGTATGCCGACGAAAACAAAAATCCCGTTACAACTTCCATTCGTGTTTTGGCATGCATTACTTAATATTACGGTCCAAAGGTTCAGTTAACTCTGTGTACTCAAACTTGCATTAAAACTCTAAACTCATACATTATGCTTTATTTGACAGAAAATCAGAGGACATAATAATGCTTTCCACGAGGCAAGTTCCTTAGCAAAACAAAAAAAAAAAAGCTCTACTTGAGAATTATACTGAATTATATTGGTAGAGTGTTGCGATGTAAGTTATAATAAAACTATGTCAGTGTTCTAAGATCGAGAGTTCCTTTGATGCAGCAAAAGAAAGATGTCGGACTGAGGGGACGCCTCATTTAGTTATAGTTAATTAATTGAAACAAGATGGTGAACCAATCTCATTACGCTCGTACTTTCTTTAAAAATGAATTTGTTGAACCAATTCCATAATGATTTTTCACAATGTTTTTGACATGGATCTACTTAGCTTGTGAGTGAGTTTGCTGCCGGTTTCACACATTTTACGCTGTATCACACAATCGAATTATCCCTGTGATGAAATTTATAGAAACTCAACGAGATGTTCCGACTGAACCAGCAGATTTGTTGTCATCGTTCTTTCTTCCTACCTGACCGTCTTTGCTGTTTCGAATGATTCGTTTTTCTCAGAATGTGTACATCATTGGTCAAACATCCTCCTGTTAACGAAAAAATATGTTGGACGGAGTAAGAATCGGTACCAAGCAGGGCTGTAATTTAAAATTGATTTTCGAAGATAAACAACAACAACAATAACAACAACAACATGATCTTAGCTGTCATCAATGACAATGATTTGCTATTTTAAAAAGGTCTATACAATCTCGGTTGATCTCGAATGGCATCGTTAACCCTTTTCTGGGGCGTTATGGAGACATTCTAGAGAAATGTTTGTGTGTTCGGTGGGGAAAGCTGAAATTCACGAAATGTTGAAGTTAATGACTAACATTAACGTCTCTAAAAATACCTACTTAAAACCTGAATGTCACTATACACCTTCCTGCTTAAAAATACTATTGCATATGACATGTCCGACCTTGTCCACAACAAAGAACCGAACACACACACAGACACACACACACACACACACACACACACACACACACACACACACATTCATATTCATTAGCATTACGCACAACGCATTCATTTCCCCGGCAATTAATATATAATGTGCGGCAAATAAATTAACGACTTGGATAACAAGTTGTTAGCATCGTTCAGAGACCAGTTTTATTGTTCCTCATGCCTTGTAAAAACTCAACATTCTGTCGGGGTCCGCTTGTACGTGGTTCACATGAATCACATGTGTACACCTGTGGATGATCTGCCTTTGATGTTTTCTTGTAAGGAGTAATGTAGAACATTAAGCAGGTAGGGGGCCATTTCTCACCATAGCCTTTAGGGGACTGGCGTATTAACTCTGCAGCAAAAGACAAATGACCTGTACGATGCAATTGCAATTCGCATAGCTGACTTAGTTTTGGCCCCGTCCAGAACCAGCACGTTAGAACAGCTACACACTTACTAATTAACTACCTATTTAGGACACTGACTGGTTAATGACAAGAAAATTCATTCTTTGTTAGACCCATAGATTATTCTTCCTGCCTGGGAGCTACCTATAAAGTACATCTCAAAGGAACAGGTGGAAGAACTATGCTATATGTATATGCTATTAGAGTACTCTCTATTTACAGTGTCCAATTTATTTTCCAGTACCTCTTGTTGCAACGTCCAATTAATTCTTTTCCAGTACTCTATATTTAGAGTGTCCAATTTGTTTTCCTGTGTATCTATTTGCAATGTCCAATTATTATTCCAGTACCTATATTTGCAATGTCCAACTTATTTTCCAGTACGTCTGTTTTCAATGTTGAACTTAATTTCCAGTATGTCTATTTTCAATGTCCAACTTAATTTCAAGTCCTTTCTGTTTACAATGTCCAAGTTAATGTCCTGTCCCTTCTGCACGCTGATGTCCTCTGCCTAACTTATTATCGTTTTACCGATTGTTCATAACATTCAGTTGGCGCGTGTTTCATATCAATGTTGTAAATATTCATTCGGTTAAAAGACGATGTAGGGGACAGTAAACTTAACACGAAAGAAAGGAAGAGTTTTGAGAGGGAAACCTGATTTATATTGATTATATGTTATCACTTTCAATTTATATTGATTATATGTTATCACTTTCAATTTATATTGATTATATGTTATCACTTTCAATTTATATTGATTATATGTTATCACTTTCAATTTATATTGATTATATGTTATCACTTTCAATTTATATTCTTCGTGTCTTTCAATGACATGAAATATAACCAGCTATCCTACCAACAGTTCTATGGTCTCTCTTACGTAATTTATCTTAACTCCTTGTGTGGTCTGTCTCTGTCTGTCTGTCTCTGTCTGTCTGTCTGTCTGTCTTGTCTGTCTGTCTGTCTGTCTGTCTGTCTGTCTCTCTCTCTCTCTCTCTCTCTCTCTCTCTCTCTCTCCATCTGTATGTATGTATGTATGTATGTATGTATGTATGTATGTATGTATGTATGTATGTATGTATGTATGTATGTATGTATGTATGTATGTATGTATGTATGTATGTATGTATGTATGTATGTATGTATGTATGTCAGACTGCGAGATACTTTAATGTCCTTGTGATGTAGTATTGAAAAAATGTAGATCAATTTCAGTTCTTAAATAAAGATAATAATAACATATCTCGTACAAAAACATCCAAAGTAGAAAACACTCGTGCCTTTCCAAAAGTATTTATATTTATTAGACAATTTAGCAAGTGTGTGTCATTCAACGCTTGCGATTTAAAACAAGCGTGTGCCAGGCATGGTATTAGTGCATGTGGCGAAAACATGCCCGGATGAAAATACCAACATGTATTGAATGTGTGTCTTTCAAAAAATTAATATCCCAGAAATAAAAAGTTTTGATTTCATGTGTTTGATAATTTATTTTCTCATAATTATAGTTATCAAATTAATAAATTAAAAAATATGCAATGTACATGTAGACAAGGGCTTTGTATTATTGCGTCGCAACAAAATTTAGGACAAATGCGTTCATTGCAGGTAATCACATCATTCATGAAAGTTCACAAGAACTGGAACTTGCTTAAGGTTTGTGTAACCATATTAGTTTTACAATGCATAACTTCACATAGTGATTAGTTCTAACTGATAGACGTACAGTGGTTAATCCTAACTGATAGACGTACCGTGATTAATTATGATAGACGTACAGTGATTAATTCTAACTGATGGACATACAGTGATTAATTCTAACTGATAGACGTACCGTGATTAATCCTAACTGATAGACACACAGTGATTAATTCTAACTGATAGACGTACCGGGATTATTTCTAACTGAAAGACGTACCGTGATTAATTCTAACTGATAGACGTACAGTGATTAATTCTATCTGATAGACGTACAGGGATTATTTCTAACTGATAGACGTACATTGATCAATTCTAACTGGTAGACGTACAGTGATTAATTCTAACTGATAGACGTACAATGATTAATTCTAACTGATAGACGTACAGTGATTAATTCTAACTGATAGACGTACAGTGATTAATTCTAACTGATAGACGTACAGTGATTAATTCTAACTGATAGACGTACAGTGATTAATTCTAACTGATAGACGTACCGTGATTAATTCTAGCTGATAGACGTACATTGATTAATTCTAACTGATAGACGTACAGTGATTAATTCTAGCTGATAGACGTACAGTGATTAATTCTAACTGATAGACGTACAGTGATTAATTCTAACTGATAGACGTACAGTGATTAATTCTAACTGATAGACGTACATTGATTAATTCTAACTGGTAGACGTAAAGTGATTAATTCTAACTGATAGACGTACAGTGATTAATTCTAACTGATAGACGTACAGTGATTAATTCTAACTGATAGACGTACAGTGATTAATTCTAACTGATAGACGTACAGTGATTAATTCTAACTGATAGACGTACAGTGATTAATTCTAACTGATAGACGTACAGTGATTAATTCTAACTGATAGACGTACAGTGATTAATTCTAACTGATAGACGTACCGTGATTAATTCTAGCTGATAGACGTACATTGATTAATTCTAACTGATAGACGTACAGTGATTAATTCTAACTGATATACGTACCGGGATTATTTCTGATAGACGTACAATGATTAATTCTAACGGATAGACGTACAGTGATTAATTATAGCTGATAGACGTACCGGGATTATTTCTAACTGATAGACGTACAGTGATTAATTCTAACTGATAGACGTACCGCAATTATTTCTAACTGATAGACGTACAATGATTAATTCTAACGGATAGACGTACAGTGATTGATTCTAACTGATAGATGTACAGTGATTAATCCTAACTGATAGACGTACAGTGATTAATTCTAACTGATAGACGTACCTGGATTATTTCTGATAGACGTACAATGATTAATTCTAACTGATAGACGTACAGTGATTAATTCTAACAGATAGATGTACAGTGATTAATCCTAACTGATAGACATACAGTGATTAATTCTAACTGATAGACGTACCGTGATTAATTCTAACTGATAGGCGTACAGTGATTAATCCTAACTGATAGACGTACCGTGATTAATTCTAACTGATAGACGTACAGTGATTAATCCTAACTGATAGACGTACCGTGATTAATTCAAACTGATAGACGTACAGTGATTAATTATAATTGATAGACGTACAGTGCTTATATTAAGGTAATTACCAAAAGAAATAGATCGAATCAGCATCCACTAGAACAACCAATTTATTTTTGTTTTAGTTTCGAAAACTTTCATAAAATTGAAAACTTACAACACATTTAAAAGCTAATTTTATAACAACTTCTATAAATATACATGGAAACACATGCACAGAACTATTCACGCCTTATTGTTCACTTAGGCTACCGTTGACAAATATTTCCTTTTGAAGCATTGGTGTGATCCCTGTAGCAAAATATGTAAATGTTTCATATGTAAGCCTATTGTTTGTGAAGTTATGGTACTGATAACATGAATTCTTTATCCAAGTTAATGAAATAGTGTTACCTGTTTGCTGTTGTAGGATTTAACGCCATTTTTCAGCACACGATAGGCTATACATGGCGGCCAGCATTAATGATGGAGGAATAACCCTGGAAAACCTCCAGAAAGAACCACCGACCCACGATAAGCTACTGGTAAGCTTTCTCACATAACTACATTAGCCGAATCTTAGACTCGAACCCACGCAGACAGAGGTGAGATGGCAGTGATCCGTAACTCATGACCCCCGTTACCTATTTGTAAATACAGTACTGTAAACTTTGTACATGTACTCCAATCAGTTAGAATCAATTACACTGTTTAGTGTCTGTTGCGCTCATTCCAGATCATGTGACCAATCTACATGGTGAAACCATCAAATTGGATTCAAAAACATCAAAGACATATGGATCTCATAGGAGACATGGTTGAACTAAACCTAAATAGCCAGTCTTATCAGATTAAACAGCTATTAATCCGGGCGATCTGGTTTAACTATCTTACGAAATTAATTCCCATTTAAAATACCAACCTGTATTATACATGGAGTTCTTTCGCTACTCTTAATTACTTACCATGTTTGTCTTTCTTTGACTCATAATTAATTAGCTTTCAAATTTATTCATTTCTTGAACGTTCGCTGGTGATAACATCTCAGCTGTCGATCCGTCACAAATAGAAAATAAATCAAATCAATAACCCGAGTTTCCTGTTTCACGTTGACATGTGCACGAATAAAAGGGCAATAATCTGTCAATCAGTGCGCTATTTGTAACCGCTTACTTTTCAGCAAATTAGCAAAATTATTCTCAGTGTTTAGGAAACAATACTGTTTATTGTATGCTGATGTTCAAAATGCGCATTACTCTTATGTTTCAAGAAAACAGAAGAAAAAAATCGTTCTCCACCAGCCATCAGGCCAAGTTGTCTTTCACCCAAAGTATCGTTACTGAGCAGTTGCGTTGTTATTAATGGAAGTATGTAGGAGAAAAACGAAACAAGAACCAGATTTATCCTTGTAAAGCCTGACATCACTAGTAACCAGATTTATCCTTGTAAAGCCTGACATCACTAGTAACCAGATTTATCCTTGTAAAAAACATCACTAGTAACTTCGAGTATTTTGATTAAATAGACGCGCTTCACAACTGTTATCCAAGGGTCTTCACTCTTTGATAATAGGTATCAGATTTCATCGGTTAAATAATTTCTTTTGACCAGAATGCATCTGGACACATGCAAGATCTGCGCAGGTTGTCATACTACCTTCTTATGATCGCTTTTGTCGTTGTGGTGATGCTGATCGTCATCATTATCGTCATTACCATCAGCAACAAGACAAAAGATACAACAACACATAAATTCCATCATAAAGAACATTAACGAACGACATTAGTATATTACAAAATAAGTAGGCTTCACTCACCTGTTACCTAAAATAGAAATATCAAGATCGTCTGACCAAGCAGAAATATTAAGTTATGAAATAAAATTCAATACACAGATGGAAACAACTATATGTGTGTATATTAACGTAATAATTTTAATTTTGTCATATATGTACGATCGTGTAAGATTAAAACTGAAAACTAAAATTTGCATTTTGTGCCCGGATGGAATACAGTTGTCACTATTGTTAGATAGCTAGATAAGATAGATGACTAGGTAGTATTGCTGATTGATCTTTTTATTGATCAATTTATTTATTTATTTATTTATTTATTTATTTATTTATTTATTTATTTATTTATTTATTTATTTAATTTTTGATAGCAGATTGATGGATACTCAGACTAATAGACAGATACAAAGAAAGATATTAGGTAAGATAAACATATACATACGCAGATAGATTGATTGGTTAGTTGAGTGATTAATATATTAATTGATAAGTAAATAGAAAGATAACAGACAGACCGATAGACAGACCAAATGTTGAAATTCAGGGTCGTCTGCCACGTACACGTGTACGATGCATGCCTGTTTCACCCCATATCTGTGGTTGGACAATTACATTTCTCAACACGTTCATCCTTCAAAATCCAATCCGTGCTTGAAATATTGATTATAAGATTTGAAAGTAAACTGTCTCTACGGGAAGTAGCGTGGTTTCCTGACATTTTGGCTAGGGACGTGTCAACTTACCACTTTATCTCTACCCGAGCCTCACCTGTTATCTGTTAGATAAATTGGATGTCTTCTCTCTCAAGTCTGCATAAAGGCAAATTACTTTTGACAGGCATGTGTCAATTATATCTTAAAATACACACTCTACAATATCTTATTTATTTAAGATTAAACTATATTCACAAATGGAATCGTGTTTTCACATTATGGATGAAAATTTTCCTCAAAATATTAGATACATTCTTAAACTTCACTACATATATATATATATATATATATATATATATATATATATATATATATATATATATATATATATATATATATATATATATATATATATATATATATATATATTACACATGCTATCAAACGAAGTACCATCTGTATGCAGCTTGTCATTTAATACGTTATTAAGAACGGTCATCCGGTATCGCCAGTAGGTAGGGTCATTCGGTATCGTATTTCAATACCGTCATTAGGTAGGGTCATTCGGTATCGTCATTCATTACCGTCATTAAGTACTGTCATTCGTTATCGTCATTCAATACCGTCATTAAGTACGGTCATTCTTATCGTCATTAAATACCGTCATTATGTAGGGTCGTTCGGTGTTGCTATTTAATACCGTCATTAAGACGGTCACTCGCTAATGTCATTCAATACCGTCAATAAATACGGTCATTCAGTATCGTCAATAAATACGGTCATTCAGTATCGTCAATAAATACGGTCATTCAGTATCGTCAATAAATACGGTCATTCAGTATCGTCAATAAATACGGTCATTCAGTATCGTCAATAAATACGGTCATTCAATACCGTCAATAAATACGGTCATTCAGTATCGTCAATAAATACGGTCATTCAGTATCGTCAATAAATACGGTCATTCAATACCGTCAATAAATACAGTCATTCAGTATCGTCAATAAATACGGTCATTCAGTATCGTCAATAAATACGGTCATTCAGTATCGTCAATAAATACGGTCATTCAATACCGTCAATAAATACGGTCATTCAGTATCGTCAATAAATACGGTCATTCAATACCGTCAATAAATACGGTCATTCAGTATCGTCAATAAATACGGTCATTCAATATCGTCAATAAATACGGTCATTCAGTATCGTCAATAAATACGGTCATTCAATATCGTCAATAAATACGGTCATTCAATACCGTCAATAAATACGGTCATTCAATACCGTCAATAAATACGGTCATTCAGTATCGTCAATAAATACGGTCATTCAATACCGTCAATAAATACGGTCATTCAGTATCGTCAATAAATACGGTCATTCAGTATCGTCAATAAATACGGTGATTCAGTATCGTCAATAAATACGGTCATTCAGTATCGTCAATAAATACGGTCATTCAGTATCGTCAATAAATACGGTCATTCAGTATCGTCAATAAATACGGTCATTCAGTATCGTCAATAAATACGGTCATTCAGTATCGTCAATAAATACGGTCATTCAATACCGTCAATAAATACGGTCATTCAATACCGTCAATAAATACGGTCATTCAGTATCGTCAATAAATACGGTCATTCAGTATCGTCAATAAATACGGTCATTCAATACCGTCAATAAATACGGTCATTCAGTATCGTCAATAAATACGGTCATTCAGTATCGTCAGTAAATACGGTCATTCAATACTGTCAATAAATACGGTCATTCAATGCCGTCAATAAATACGGTCATTCAATATCGTCAATAAATACGGTCATTCAGTATCGTCAATAAATACGGTCATTCAATATCGTCAATAAATACGGTCATTCAGTATCGTCAATAAATACGGTCATTCAGTATCGTCAATAAATACGGTCATTCAATATCGTCAATAAATACGATCATTCAGTATCGTCAATAAATACGGTCATTCAATATCGTCAATAAATACGATCATTCAGTATCGTCAATAAATGCGGTCATTCAGTATCGTCAATAAATACGGTCATTCAATATCGTCAATAAATACGGTCATTCAGTATCGTCAATAAATACGGTCATTCAGTATCGTCAATAAATACGGTCATTCAGTATCGTCAATAAATACGGTCATTCAATATCGTCAATAAATACGGTCATTCAGTATCGTGAATAAATACGGTCATTCAATACCGTCAATAAATACGGTCATTCAATACCGTCAATAAATACGGTCATTCAATGCCGTCAATAAATACGGTCATTCAATACCGTCGTGCAATAGCTTCATTAAGTACAGTCATTCGTAATCGTCTTTAGATGTCGTCATTAATTACGGTCATTTTGTGTCCTCTTTCAATACCGTCATTTCGTAAGGTTGATTAGTATCGACATTCATTAACGTCATACTGTACGGTCATTCTTTATCGTCACCAAATATCATCATTAAGCACAGTCATTCAATGTTGTCATTCAATGCCGTCATTATATACGGTCATTCAGTATCGTCACCAAATATAGTTATTAGGCACGGTCATTGATTGACGTCATTTAATACCGACATTAGGCCCAGTCATTAGGTATTGTCATTCAATGACATCATTAAGTACGGCCGTTCAGCATCATCATTCAATATTGTCATTAAATACTATTATTCGGTATTGTACCATCATTATTTACCATCATTAGTACCGTCATTACGTACCATTATGTACCATCATTAATACCGTCATTATGTACTATAATTGTGTGCCATCATTAATACCGTCATTATGTACTATAATTGTGTACCATCATTAATATCCTCATTATGTACTATAACTGTGTACCATCGTTAATAACGTCATTATGTACTATAAATGTGTACCATCATTAATATTGTCATTATGTACTATAATTGTGTACCATCGTTAATATCGTCATTATATACTATAATTGTGTACCATCATTACTATCGTCATTATGTACTATAATTGTGTACCATCGTTAATATCGTCATTAAGTACTATAATTGTGTACCATCATTAATATCGTCATTATGTACCATAATTGTGTACCATCATTAATATCGTCATTATGTACCATAATTATCATTATTGGTACAGTCATTCAGTAAATTCGTTAATTATCGGGGGTCGTAGTGGCTCAGTGGTTAGAGTGTCAGACTCAAGATCAAAAATATGTGGGTTAGAATCCTACCACGGGTCAGCTTTTAAAACAGCTATCGTGTTGTGTCCTTGGGTTAGACACTTTACTCAAATTACCTCGGTACTAGCTAAATTAAGTTCCGTATAGCACTCTTTTAGTACCATTAGCTATTATTAAGTACTGTTATTTTATAGCACTCTTTTAGTACCATTAGCTGTACTATTATTAAGTACTGTTATTTTATAGCACTCTTTTAGTACCATTAGCTGTACTATTATTAAGTACTGTTATTTTATAGCACTCTTTTAGTACCATTAGCTGTACTATTATTAAGTACTGTTATTTTATAGCATATCTGTTACAACAAGGTATCCAGGTAATGTTCATTTCAAAAAGTTATTTTTTTTATAATAAAGATATAATCTATTTTCGGTAACTTTGTTCACACCGTAAGGATGGTTTCTATTTTAGTAAATTTACTCTTTTGTGCAGATAAATTTTGCGTAACTATGTAGCAAGAATCTGTAAGAACTACTTATATACTTAACCTTAGATAAGTAAAGGTGAATTATCTGTTTTTAATCTCCAATCTCTTATAAGTAATCTCATACATATTGATACAGTGTGTGTGTGTGTGTGTGTGTGTGTGTGTGTGTGTGTCCGTGTGTCTCTGAGAGAGAGAGAGAGAGAGAGAGAGAGAGAGAGAGAGAGAGAGAGAGAGAAGAAAAAACACGTAGATGTGGAAACAAAACATGGGTTTGCCGACTGGTTATTCTGTTACTTTTGATCGTCGATCATATCAAACGTGTTGG
Source organism: Unio delphinus (assembly GCA_029339505.1). Classification (NCBI taxonomy): domain Eukaryota; kingdom Metazoa; phylum Mollusca; class Bivalvia; order Unionida; family Unionidae; genus Unio; species Unio delphinus. The sequence goes on along the minus strand of JAQISU010000045.1, from coordinate 731,316 downwards.
GAAAAAGAAAGAGCATTGTAAATTTGCTATTTTCGTCTGTCCTCAAAAGGCATACTGACGATTCTTTTTTGATGGGCTCAAGGGTTTGTGTAATGAAACATTCGATGAGATTGATTACATCAAGGGTTTGTGTAATGAAACATTCGATGAGATTGATTACTTCAAGGGTTTGTGTAATGAAACATTCGATGAGATTGATTACATCAAGGGTTTGTGTAATGAAACATTCGATGAGATTGATTACTTCAAGGGTTTGTGTAATGAAACATTCGATGAGATTGATTACATCAAGGGTTTGTGTAATGAAACATTCGATGAGATTGATTACTTCAAGGGTTTGTGTAATGAAACATTCGATGAGATTGATTACATCAAGGGTTTGTGTAATGAAACATTCGATGAGATTGATTACTTCAAGGGTTTGTGTAATGAAACATTCGATGAGATTGATTACATCAAGGGTTTGCGTAATGAAACATTCGATGAGATTGATTACATCAAGGGTTTGTGTAATGAAACATTCGATGAGATTGATTACATCAAGGGTTTGTGTAATGAAACATTCGATGAGATTAATTACATATACGACTGACATATGTGTTTATTAATGTTCATTAACGTAGTGTTGTGCCATCTGAGTAAGCGATCTTGTTCAAGGTCATGACTAAACAATCAAGGGTTGTTCCAAACTTAGCTGTCGTCAAGGAAACGCTTTTCAAGGCAAAATCAAACAGGTTGTTTGTTTTAACATAGGGCATTTGATCAACACGATCAGATACAAAACGTTTCATCTGCTTTGCCAGTCGTATAGTTCATGTGTAAACACGACAGCTACATTTTCTAGCCAAATCGGTCAGTTAAAATCTACCACGCCAAGAACTTTATTAGCAACACATTTTAATAATTTTTGTTACAAAGCATCTAGCGTTGTCTTATATACTAAAAATTTAATATAATTTCGATCGCAAGCGACATGTACCCAAATTATTAGTTTAACTTTTGTTAGTTTGAAATCCATTCAGAGGTAATATTCTGACCAACTTGCTTTTTTCGGATTAATTTCAATACCATCACGATGTTTCTATTCATAATAATATCATTTTTAGATTTTTTAAAGATATTTTATACATGTAGTTGTCATTGAGAAACATTTAGAAAAACACTGTTGAATTACATGTTTATTCACGACACCATCAGGCTCGTGAGCGATAGCAGAGCACGCAAAGTATCGTATTAGCTTTCAGTTATGTCGTAATAAAAAGGAATCTCGTATTAGCTTTCAGTAATGTCGTAATAAAAGGGATTTCGTATTAGCTTTCAGCAATGCCGTAATAAAAGGGATTTCGTATTAGCTTTCAGTAATGTCGTAATAAAAGGGATCTCGTATTAGCTTTCAGTAATGTCGTAATAAAAGGGATCTCGTATTAGCTTTCAGTTTTGTCGTAATAAAAAGGATCTCGTATTAGCTTTCAGTAATGTCGTAATAAAAGGGATCTCGTATTAGCTTTCAGTTATGTCGTAATAAAAGGGATCTCGTATTAGCTTTCAGTAATGCCGTAATAAAAGGGATCTCGTACTAGCTTTCAGTAATGCCGTAATAAAAGGGATCTCGTATTAGCTTTCAGTAATGCCGTAATAAAAGGGATATCGTATTAGCTTTCAGTAACGCAGTAATAAAAGGGATCTCGTATTAGCTTTCCGTAATGCTGTAATAAAAGGGATCTCGTATTAGCTTTCATTAATGCAGTAATAAAAGGGGTCTCATTCAAAAAGTAATCATAATAACAAAAATAGTCCACACGTTGTACAAGCGCAGTCGGCGACATTGCCGATCGCAAAGTGGTGATTGCAGGACATATTTGCCGATCGCAAAGTGGTGATTGCAGGACAAATTTGGATCGAAAATTAAGACCTTGTAAATACAGAATCATAATCCGCAATTAGCTAAGGAAAATTTGTATTTCTAATTTATTGTGTAGACAATTTTACAATAAGAATATCAAGTTGTACACGCTACACTGATAATGAAAACATCAATTCCAGTTCCATATTTTCATTCTTTCATTCAAGCTGGAAAAATTACCTTGAAAGTCTGTTTTCATCTTAGTCCGTGTGTAATCGATAATCATCGAAGTTGCTGTTTATCACCTACAGTTCATGTAATCAATCACATGGTATTCACTGTGTATCACCTACAGTTCATGTACTCAATCACATGGTACTCACTGTGTATCACCTACAGTTCATGTAATCAGTCACATGATACTCACTGTGTATCACCTATTGTCTATCTCTAATCGGTCAACATCGAACTTACTGTGATCATAAGGTTAAGCAGCAGACAATAAACACGAATTCTGCTTTCACCTTTATCGATCCTGATTCCTGATCGTATGATTTCTGGAGTGATTCTACTCAGACTAAAATATAGTTGTTGACCATTTGAAATAATCACCCTGTATAATAATTTACAGCAATTAATTTTAATGGATTGTATAAAACCCACTAGCCATTATTAAAGCACCAGTATTGGTGTAAAAGCACCAGCAATGGTGTCAATGCACCAGCAATGATGTCAATCCATCAGCAATGATGCCAATGCAACAGCAGCGCGCTGAGAACGTAACCAAATTGCTCAAGGAGGAACCACTTCAATATTTTGGGATCGATTTTATGTTTTATTCATGTAAAGACATGAATACTGATGTTGGCAAAAGCCAAATGGAATGCTCGCGAATGTATGAAATATAACTCTGAACATTTTTAATTGTTTGTAATACTTAAGCAAATTAATCATTGAAACTAAACGTACTCTCTTGTTGTCCATGCAGTTTTAAAGAAGTAATAGAAACAATTTATCTTAAAATGTAAATCCCAAGGTACGGGTACCAAACAGCTTGCAGTGACAGGCCGAAGAACGGCATTGTACGCGAATCACAAACCAAACCGTGTGCAAAGACTTTATATGACATCCAAATTGGGTATACCGGAAACACTGCTATCAGATGTTTGGGGGTATACTGGAAACACTGCTATCAGATGTTTTGGGTATACCGGAAACACTGTTATCAGATATTTTGGGTATACCGGAAACACTGCTATCAGATGTGTTGATCCCCATTTATATGTTCTCTCAAAAGTTGGGATAATTTGGCTTTAAACGTTGGAGTCAGTTGAAAATCTAAAATGTAACCGTGATTAATAGGCTCGTCCATTATCTTTCATTGAATTAAATTCAATGATTTACTGATAACTGTAGCCATCTGCATCTGACCAGCGCCGACAACAGGGTTGGGCAATCGGTGATACATCGCCAGTCTGAACAACACTTTTTCATTTTATAAAAGAAATATTTTGGTTGAACAAGAACACGGAGTGGCCCTGGTGGTTCTTTCCCCCTGGGCCAGTTATCGCTCTCTACGTCCCTGGATCTCACAAAGGCCAACTTAACGAAGAGCACTGAGACCATCCGTTTGCTTTCTGTGTGATCATAGCTTTCTGTGTGATCATTGCTTTCTGTGTGATAATAGCTTTTTGTGTGATCATAGCTTTTTGTGTGATCATGGCTTTTTGTGTGATCATTGATACTTTGTGATCATGGTTTTCTGTGTGATTATGACTTTCTTTGTGATCATGGCTTTCTTTGTGATCATGACTTTCTTTGTGATCATGGCTTTTTTGTGATCATAGCGTTCTTTGTGATCATGCCTTCTTTGTGAGCATTGATACTTGTGATCATGACTTTCTTTGTGATCATGGCTTATAATTATACATTTGTGTCTACGCTCTTAGCAGAATTTTCTATACCTTTGCAAAGCCTTTTGTCTGTGCTTTTGAAACAAAATCGTTTTTGCATACCATAATGATAATGTTCCAATCCGACTAACATGATCACTACTTGAAAGATGATTTTTTTTCCTTCTCATTCTATATAATATGCAAATGGAGTTAGGCAACACGCTATCAAGCATTACATATCTAATAAAAAATCGTCCAATAATAGTAACAACAACTATATATATATATATATATATATATATATATATATATATATATATATATATATATATATATATATATATATATATATATATATATAGACCTGATGATAATATTCTGCAATCCACCCTTGTATCCCACGAACTTGCATCGGATCAACTCTGCATTGTATGCCATCTCGACGTATCAGTCCCTAACCCTCCACCTCTATTTGCTACTTAGAGAAACCTCCGTATGATAAATAGAACCAAATTCATGCATGACATCCAAGAAAACCTAACAACTTTCTTACATCCAACAGCGGAACAACTTGATAACGGCCTGCGTTCATTGCTTAAAAAACATGCCCCAGCCAACAAATGCAGAGTATCAATAAAAAAAGGTGTTCTCCATGGTATAGCAGTGCTAGGGACCAGCTTCACACTGCTAAAAGACATCGCCGAAAAGCAGAGAGGCTTTGGCTTTCCACCAGACTCACTATTCATAAAAAAATATACGAAGCCGCTAAGAAGAACGTCACAAACATAGTCCATATAGCCAAATCATCCCACTAGAGTACTAAGATCACGGAGAGTTCAAGCTGCAAAGAGCTCTTCGATATAACTAACAAACTAATGTCAAGGAACAAATGTACACCACTTCCAACAATCTTCTCTCCACTAGACCTACCAGACCAATTTGCACATTTCTTCGATGTCAAAGTACAAATCATTAGAGATTCGCTTGACAGCACAATTTCAACTGATTCATCACCATACAGTTATGATGCAGAATTTCAGCGACAACCGTAAACCTGTTTCTATTGATTTAGTACGGACAATCGTGATCAAAAGTGCACCAAAGTCTTGTGAACTTGATCCAATTCCGACATCACTGCTGCTGAGTGATTAGACCCAATATTGCCTTCACTAACTGGTGTTATTAATATCTCTCTCTCTCATCAGGGTAATTCCCATCATTTTTCAAAACTGCAATCGTAAAGCTACTGCTGAAGAAACCAACACTCGACCATAACGATTTAAAGAACTATCGCCCAGTTTCTAATCTCCCATTCATATCAAAAATCTTAGAAAAGGTTGTTCTAACTCAACCTGTATCTCATTTGAATTCAAACAGTCTTTTTAGCAATGTATAGTCTTCATATCGCCCTTGCCACAGTACGGAAACTACTCTTTTGAAAGTATTTAGTGACATTCTCTCTGCTTTGGATAGTGGAAAGATTACAGTCCTCACTCTCCTGGATTTATCTGCAGCATTTGACACAATAGACCATGATATATTACTTCACCGTCTCCAGCATGTATTTGGCATTCAGAATATAACTTTACAGTGGTTCAAGCCCTACTTAGTGAACAGGACACAAATTATATCTGCAAATGGAATACACTCCAGCCCAGTTGATGTATGTTGTGGTGTTCCATAGGGATCTGTTCTTGGACCTGTTCTCTTCATTCTGTATACTCAGCCGCTCTCAAGTGTCATATATCATCACCCAGTGTCGCACCAATTGTATGCTGATGACACCCAAATATACAAGTCTAGCCACCCAACTGAAGTTGATGCTACCATCCATGGAGTAGAGAAGTGCATTTCTGATGTGAAATCATGGATGACATGTTACAAGCTGCAGATGAATGATGATAAAACTGAGGCTATTCTGATCACAACACACAGACTTTCTCATTCGCATCCTTTACCTCAGACAATAAATATCAGCAACACCAACATTAAATTTTCACAGTCAGTACGGAACCCAGGCGTTACTCTAGACAGTACTCTTACATTGCACCAACATGTCATGAACATATGCAAGGCTGCATATCTTGAACTGAGACGCATCAGTTCCATTCGTAAATATCTTTCAGTTGATGCCACTAAAACACGTGTGTGTTCATTAGTACTTTCAAGACTGGACTATTGTAACTCAATTCTGTCTGGTTCGTCACAATATTTACTCCAGAAACTTCAAAAAGTTCAAAACACAGCTGCACGGATCATCTTTAGAGTACCTCAATCACAGCACACCTCACCACTGCTCTGTACCCTACATTGGCTATCAATTCGATAATAAATCAAACACAAAATTTGTTCTCTGTGCTATGTTTCACTGACGAACTCCAGTCCAACATACCTATACAGCCTCACCCATGTGTATACACCAGCTAGATCCTTACGTTCTTCTTCTGATAATCGTATACTCATTGTTCCCAAGGTGAAAACGAAGTCATATGGACAACGTTCGTTTGCACACCAGGGCCCGGAGATGTGGAACGAATTGCCCATTGAAATTAGACACAGTGGTCCCTTTTAAGAGTGCTCTTAAGACTCACCTGTTTCGACTGCAGGGACAAACTTAGTAACCTAATCATGTTTTGTATCTTATATGTTTTCAGCATGTTTTTATGTTTTCCAATTTCATTGTTTTTGTCATGTGTTGTTCTGTAGTGTAGTCATATCATTATTGGTGGTATAAAGCGCTTAGAGCTTCGAAAGATTAGGCGCTATTAATATATATATATATATATATATATATATATATATATATATATATATATATATATATATATATATATACAAATCGTTAATTTTAAATGTCTGAAATAGCTAATAGATTTTTCAACATTAGTACGTGTTAGTGATTTCAGTGCTGCTTTATGCAAAACATGGTTAACATAGGAAACTCAATCAAGATTGTTTTGCCCGTAGATTTCATGAATCGGAACGTACCCAGCGCAAATTTTTGATGTAACTAATGGATTACGTTTACGTAATAAGAATTCCATTTAGTTAACATAACCCGATCACGTGCCATCATTAATAGCAATGTAAGCATAGTTTCAGGCTGTTTATACAGAATTGCTTTCTTCGTGTTGTTTTTCATTACAAAGTCAGGCCCTAGGTGACCGGTGGTCAGAGACCCCAGATGTTTGGTGGTCAAAAATACTCGTATTTACAGATGATTCACATCTAACCTCTGTCGGCCTGGCTTCAGGTCTCGGTTCGGCCAACGTGGGTAAGAGACAAATATTGCCAGTAGCTTCCCGTTGGTCAGTGGATCTTCCAGGGGAATTCTTAGGTTCTTCCTCCACGAAATATACTGGCCGACATGTATAGTATAGCATGTGCTGGAAAGGACGTTAACCTATATATATTAAAAAAAAAACTTTACAAGAGTTTGGGAGTAACGTTAAAAATGCGGATATTTCATTCATTGTTCAAACGTTGTCCAGTGTCGATTTCAACGCCGATCTTTTTATAATAATCTTTTCTTCTAGCGGAATGTTAGGGCGCCAAAAATTACCAATTCAGATAGCATCACTTATATTACCCGCAAATATTTCTCAGTGAGTATAACTTCAACTCTCGTCGGAAAGACACAAGATGTTCCAAACATAAATTAGAACATACTTAACCAACTTAAATAAAAACTTAAATTTGATACACAGCGGTGGGAAGGGCTTTTTCAAGTAAAATGAACACAATTTTAAAGTAAAAAGAGCAGAGAAACGTTGACATTTTAAGCGAAAGAGTACCATCCCAATCAAAAGCCGAACTCGCAAAGAAAAACTGTATATCTGTCTGTTCATGGGCAACTATGATGAACACTAGGATTAGCCTCGGTGTTTTTCGCGACATACACTTCAAGTTAGTCATTGATGAACCGGTAAACTTTCAGTCCGAAAAAAAAAAAGGTTTGACTTTTTACGCTGAATTTGTAAAAGTAGACTTCTTTATAAAAGGACAGTAGACCAACTAAAGCAAGGGTCTCCATCACATGGACTGCACGCGGCCCACCAAGCCGTATCATGTGGCCCGCAAAATGATTGGAGTCACGAGGTGTCATGAGAGAGTATTATAAAGGAGTTGCGGCCCTTGGGACATCGAAAATACGATCATGCGGCCTTCAGGGTGGTTTGAGTTAGAGACCCGTGAACTAAAGCATGGATGGAAACAAGAGACCTAAGTGGCTTACTGATCAGCATGTAGGAATCGCGACTGAAAGGTATACGGGTTCAAATCTCGTCAGTGGATCAGCACGGGCGACTGTTATAGCGTTAGATTGGGTACTTTACGGTACAACAAAACATGAATGTTATTTAGTGTCAGGTCAAATGAAGTAACGTTCCTTGCAAGGGTATACTAAGGTAGCGGACAGGGGCTGATCAGATGGTAAGATTCAAACGCTAAACTTTTCGTCCGTAAGTCCGACATGATAGCCACGGAGTTAATGCCACTAAGTCCAATCCCACCCATCTACTTTTATATTGGTCGGAAAATGGAAGGAAAATAAATATGCCCTCTGCCACCACCCTCTTTTATGCCACAAACGATATGTCTTATATATAATGTTATCGTTAAAGACTGTGTACAGAGGTATTTTGTTTTGGTTAAAGTAATATATCAAAATATGCTAACCTGCAGACTTGCATTCTGACCTTTTGACCTTGTGATAGATAGATCTCAGTCTGCATTTATTTGATTAAAGTAAACATCCCTTATCGTTTAATCGAACAATGCTTAACCTATGTCATTTTGTAAAGAATCTGGGTTTTTTTAAGCATACAGATAGGTGGAGAAAATATGCACGAGATTATAGTACATTGTCAGGTATTTACGGCGAACAAACTATGTATAATGTGCACCATAAGTAGGGCGACGCTGGCTGTTTAATCGAACTAAAACTGCCCAAAGTAGGCCTCATAAAATAACTAAAGTTAATCGTAGGTCTATAATGGGACTAACTTTTTTTGATGTGTGTAGTATAGTTTCTGATCTTCTAAATCTGCATGAAGACGAATGTAGAATATCCTTTTACATATGGGGTCTTAGTTGCGGTAAATTTCCTAACAGATGATAGCCGTTTGTAAACCACACGGTGCTAATAATGATAAAGAAAAATGGAAACCAGCCTGGAAATTGGTGAACATAAAATATAGTATATATGGATTTGGCTGACCAGGATTGGTTAAGTAAGTTATGTTTTAGAAAAGCCAAAAGAATAGAGACATTGTTTTATGGATGGAATTTCAGTCTTTTAACAGGCTTGAGTTTGGAGCACTCATTACTAAAATTGGCACCTGCATCTTTGGTGCGGAATTGAAAGCACATGTTTCAAATTCACGCAGGTCCTGTAAATGCGGTGGCTCGTATAATTTCCTCTACACAGAAGCTGACATCCAGGGTTTATCTATACTGATAAATACAGGTTTGATCATGAGCACTCCAAAATTTTAAGTTCTATAATTTTTAATGTCATGATGTTTGCATAGGTTTACTATGGGAATTGAATTAGTACCGTGAATCCTATGGAACTTCCGCGAACAAGTGTTGTATTAAGATTAGGTCATTGAATGTTTGGTCGCAGTAAAACCATTAACTGTTGAACGCAAGATCTCTGACTAAACTATATACCGACCAATGGTTCCAGAATACAAGATCATATTGTTACAATTTCATGTAACACTTTTGTTTCGACTCAAATATCCTTTGTTTAAAACACACGCATACATACATACATACATACATACATACATACATACATACATACATACATACATACATACATACACATACATACATATGTTTAACCGTTGTCACTCTTTAACTATTTCGGTGTCATACATATTGAATTCAAATGAAACATATGGAACTTTCATCTTTCCATTAATTAACTTGAGTCCAACAAATTTTGCCTGGATAACGAGATGCGAAGCATGTAATTTGAATTATTGTACGAGTTAACGGCTGTATGAACCATTCCATATAGATGTTAATACCACACTGGGTGATAGACGATAAACCATTTCACATGCCATGCAACATAATTTAACAAGCCTTGATACGAAGAACGTGACGGTTTTAGAACGAGTAATAAAAAATAATTATTGAAGATACATGCCTAACACTAAGAAAAATTTTGACATAGAGAGAGAGAGAGAGAGAGAGAGAGAGAGAGAGAGAGAGAGAGAAAGAGAGAGAGAGAGAGAGAGAGAGAGGTGTGTTCAATTAATTTATGCTTTCTATTTTTCATCTTTACCACATGGCTTCTTTAAACATCATTTACATATTTACAAATACTTAATCAAGCATGAAATAACTTTCAAATCAGCCAGATTTGGATCACTGGAGAAAGTAATTACTCTTGTCGGCGATGAAAATATACTTAATTATAATTATTAAAAATTAACAAATGCATAAAATCGATAATAGATAGTTGGCATGCATATCAACGTTTTCTCAACTATTTATATCATTTACAGATGGTGGAGCAGTGGTTAGATACCCTACTCACAACTGAAATGGTGCAGGATCGAATCCTGCCATCGGACTTGGTCTCCAATAAAAACCCTTGAGCCATACACTTTACTGCAATTACATCATCACTTACTGTCCAACTTGTGTTGCCATGCCAACCAAACTGATCCTTATGTTACATATCCCCTAGGGTTCAAGTAATCACTTGGTAAAACCACCGAATAAAATACCGTCTAGATACGACAAAAAATGACCGTTTGATTTGTTTGCCTCTACAAATATGATCAATATTTACAATTCGCCTATTTACTGCATTAATAATAATAATAATAATAATAATAATAATAATAATAATAATAATAATAATAAAATGTATGTATGTATGTATGTATGTATGTATGTATGTATGTATGTATGTATGTATGTATGTATGTATGTATGTATGTATTAGCTATGTGGTGCTAACTGCACAATAATTTTAGGAAGATAAAAACCTTCTTTATGTAAATAAATATTAAGTACAAGATAAAATGTTAAAATTCTGTAAAAAGAAGTACATACACATAATAAAAGATAAATCGTAACATATGTAATTCCTTTCAAATGATATGGTTAGCTGTGAAATAACTGACTAGAAACCAAACAGATCGCAAAAAGTGTCTAATTATTCATTTTGGGTTTAATACATAAGACATACACAGCAGCTATGCGATTTAATTTGTGTTATGTCCCATCACATTACTGGTAGAACAGTATTGCTCTTTTACGTCTATCCGTCAAGACATTCAGTGTTACATTTTGCGACAGCCGTCATTACACGTGCAGTCTTATATTTTAGATCAGCCGTCAGGACACATACAGGGTTACATTTTATGTCAGACGTCATTAAATATATAGTGTTACATATTACGTCCGTCCGTGAAGACACATACAGTGTTATATATTACGTCAGCCGTCACTGCACATAGCGTTAAATTTTACGTCAGCCGTCAGGACACAAAAAATGTTACATTTACGTCAGTCTTCAGAATGCGTACATTGCAATGTTTTAAATCAGCCGTTCATATACATACAGTAGCGTTACGATTTTACATCCCTCCGCCAGGACACATACAATGTTACCCTTTTACATCTGTCCTTTAGGGCACATATAGTGTTATCTTTTTTCCGTCCGTCCGTCCGTCAGGACACATACAGTTTACCCTTTTACATTCGTCCGTCACGCCGTGGTTATGTTTTGCGTTGAGGTCACTTTCAGACACTCTGATTTGGTACTGGTGTTCTATGAACATATTTCTAGTTTTTCATAGTTTGTCTCAAATTATATCAAAAGTAAAAGTCCCTCTCTCCACATACGTCTCCCCAGCGACGAATGTTGCAATAGGCCATACATAGGGGCAACAACGGCGTTCCATCAGCCGTCACCTGATAAATTGGCTGTCCAGTCTTCAACTTATTATTTATTCCTTTTTTATGTTCAGTATCTTCTTGTTTTATTTAGTGTAGACGCAGTGATTGTGGTTAAGACATTGGATTAATGACTAGTAAATTGTTGGTTCGATCCCTATATTCGGATTAGCCAAACTCGACTTCCTTGCCTGGTCTTCGGTACGCAAATTTACTCTGCTTGCCTCGGTAAGACATATTATTGTGAGGTGTTGCTGTTCCGTAAAAACACACAAAATCTATAACTCAGCCTGCTTGCTTGAATAGAGCTTCCTCAATCTTTCCTTTCAACTGAGAAAGGTTCGACAGAATCTCTAAAACGAACCAATGCGAAAGCTGTTAAGACCACGGGAACCAATTGTTGAAATTGTAATTCTCATGACCAAATGGCAGTGCCTACGGTTGCCATGAATTGATATAAAACTCAGTAAAAAAATAATGTTTATCATGGGAATGAAAATGTACCTAGAGATTTCGAAAACAAGTTATATTTTTTTAAAAAGTAAATCTTATGTTAAGTTTCTTCGACTGCGTCAGTAGGCGTCTCTGGTAATTTATAATCCAGTTTTAAATTTAAAATAATTTATTCCTGCGCCGACTAGCTGGGATGACATATATTTATGTTAAAGGTCGCAAAAATAGTTCCATACACCTAGCACCATTAAGTGTTTGGTTCTGTGACGGGTTAAAGTTAATCAAATGCATGCTTTGGTTCTTGTTTGCTTGTTTGTTTGATTATTATTTTTAACGTAGCTTTACCAATTTTTCAGTCATATCGCTATGATGTCTGCAATGGGGCAGTTTATAGCGATGTCTAGCACTGGGGCATCATGCCGCAGATATGACACCAGGCCGACCATTCCTAACACTAACCTTTAATGCTGAGCGCCAAGTCATTGGTATGACTTTGCCGGGAATCGAACCTACGACCTCCCGCTTCCACGGCGGATGCACTCACCACTACGCCACCTGCATTCGTCAATTTTAGATGTCAGTCACTCTTCCATGTAGTCCGGAATTCTATGCTGCCTAAATATAAATAATTGGTTTTGAAAAACAATGGCACTTGCCGGCATCATAATTCAAACTTATTGATAATTTATGTTTAGTTTGTTTTTACAGCTTCACTAGTACTAAAAACGACATCAAATTTAAAAGCTATTTCAAAACAACTCGTTTACACTGTATATTAGACCATATGAACACTCGTCTTCAACCATGTGGTCGCTGATGCTAAAATGAGTAACCTTCAACTTAGAACTCATTTTAATTTGGTTTTTGCTTTGTGATTAACAACATTTTCAGCCCATGATAGGCTTCACATGGCGGCGAGTATATTTGGCAGAGGAAAAATCCGCGAAGAACCAATGACCCACAGGTAGCTACTGACAGGCTTTCTCACATAACCACGTTCACTGAGCCGAGACGCAAACCCACGAGGATATACATATATGCGAGTGATCCGTAAAGTCGGGGACCTTTTACCACGCGGCATCCAATGATCCCAACTCTTCATTGAGATGTTTAGACAGATTATAAAACACTAAATAAGTTTTAGACTTTGTCAGATATTGGTGAAGTTTTAGAAACTATTAAATAGAATGCATGTTATGGTGGTAGTTTATTCATCATATTATTATGGTGGTTGTTTATTTAGAATATTCTGGTGAAAGTTTACAGAGCATGCTATGATGGTAGTTTATTCAGCATGTTATAGTAATAGTTTATTCAGCATGTTATAGTGGTAGTTTATTCAGCATGTAATGGTGGTAGTTTATTTCTCATGTTATGGTGGTAGTTTATTTCGCATGTTATGGTGGTAGTTTATTTTGCATGTTATGGTGGTAGTTTATTCTGCATGTTTCAATGGTAGTTTATTCAGCATTGAACCCCTAATGTAACCAAGTTATTAGCAGACAAAATTAAGTGCAATGAATATAAATCACACTATATTTATTTGAAATAAAATGCCTAAGATACACAGTGTAATGACCAAAATGGCAAGATCCATCTTACATAACCATGCTCTATACTGGTCGGTCGCTTGATAGAGGTCGGTAGCACGTTGGACTGGATGACTGATGGGACGAGTAAGAACAAAGTAAGTTACATAACCGTTTTAAAATTTATGAATAAGCAAAACATTTCTTAGTTAATCTCGATATATGTAATGAATAATGAGCTAATTAAACTCAATATGATGCAAGTTAGCAGTGACAGGTGATCTATCAGGTGTTAAGCAGAACGCGTACAAAGTAAGTAGCAGCATTATGACTATTTGCTAAAAAAAAAAAAAAAAAAAAAAAAAAGGATAAAACGAGCTTCCCTTGTCAAACACTATGTCAGATAGTTCATAATGCTTACAAGTCAATGACATCTCTGTATGGAGTGACGTCATTATTTATACTCTTTCTTTTCTTAAGCGAGGACTTAACTTTTTAAGTTTATGGATCAAATAAGGGCAATACTACACCATGACTTTATGTTACTAATGATTTTCAAGAGTCAAAGATGTATGCAGGATAATGACCGAAAATAAAAGTTGCTTTTCAATGGTCCCTGAAAGACTGTGATACAATGGAAAGATAGAAAGTAATGAGTGTTACTAAGGAGTGTTACTAAATAGTGTTACCAAGGAGTGTTACTAAATGACCTTTCTATTTTGCGAATTCAAAACGTTCCCTTTTCCCTTCAAAAGTATCCAAATTTATTTGTATTTATTGCAAAAGTAAGATAATTGCTCATAATGTACACTAAAGACGATGAATGCTCACTATGCATGACGAATTTACGCTATACACGACGAATGTTCACTATACACGACGAATGTTCACTATACACGACGAATGTTCACTATACATGAGGCATTTACACTATACATGACAAATTTACACTATGCACGACGAATTTACACTATACATGATGCATTTACACTATACATGACGCATTTACACTATACATGACGAATTTACACTATAAATGATGCATTTACAATATACACGACGAATGTTCACTATACATGACGCATTTACACTATACATGACGAATTTACACTATACACGACGAATTTACACTATACACGACGAATTTACACTATGCATGACACATTTACACTATTCATGACAAATTTACACTATTCATGACGAATTTACACTATGCATGACGAATTAACACTATACATGACGAATTTACACTATACATGACAAATTAACACTATGCACGATATAAGATTTTATTTATATTTTCTGTTTCGAACAAATTCCTTTGTAATTATGGCTCGATTTGTCTGAAAGATATTTTTGTTAAAAAGAGAAATTTAAAACTGCTTTAAACGAGAGCAGGTCGCATGAACTCTTGAAGGGTAATTAGAAATTCGCAAAATTCGCAAAATGTGACTTACGTTGCCATACCTTTGATCTTATGGATACTTGTTTTTACCGTCCGAACTTTTTTTATCAGTTGCGTGCAGCTACTAACTGCATAGAATTCAACTCTGCCGCCACCTACGGGGCCCAGAGAACTGGAACGTTGCAATCTTTTTAATTATTTTTTTTATCGGAGTAATCAGTAAAAAAAGAAAATCCATCAAAGAATACAGACCTTGATCTGCCAACGCATTATGCAATTGGACCACGCAATGGTTTCAAAACTGCATTGTTGGCAGACATAATCATGTGTAAGACCACCTAAAATAAAGTGTATATGTGTGTGTGTGTGTGAGAGAGAGAGAGAGAGAGAGAGAGAGAGAGAGAGAGAGAGAGAGAGAGAGAGAGAGAGAGAGAGAGAGAGAGAGAGAGAGAGAGTGGCCCAATCCGAAACTCGAACTCACGCATACAGAGGTGAGATGGCAGCGATCCGTAACTGTGGGCGCTTTATACCACTTGGCCACTCGAGGTCTCGAAAATAACAGTAGAACATTACTGGCACTTATTAAATGTAGCTAAATCCCAATTTTTAATTAGTACTCGGGAATAAAGACCTATTCATTAGGAAGATCGGGTACACACATGTTTCACAACGTTTTTTTTTTAAATGTAGTTTTAAGACCATTTTTCAAAATGAAAAAACCACAGTCAGCGACAACAGTAACAACAGCAACATATGGTGTTTCTAAAAACAAACGTGAGTACATAAAATGTGAACATTAATGATTCAACTTCTTTTAACTACACTGAATATGTATTATTTATGAATATCGTGTCAGGTGTATGTAATGTATAATAGGTATGAATATCGTGTCAGGTGTATGAAATGTACTGCAGGTATGAATAGCATGTCAGGTGTATGATGTGTTGTACAGGTATGAATATCGTCTCAGGCGTATGAACTGTATTACGGGTATGGATATCGTGTCAGGTGTTTGAAGTGTATTACAGGCATGAATATCGTGTCAGGTGTATAAAGTGTATTACAGGTATAAATATCGCGTCAGGTAGATCCCAACTAATTAGATCTTCTAATGAGACTGCAACATTAATTATTTTTATTTCAAATGATGTCGTATAACTAGTATTGATTATTTTAAAATATTTTTTAGATTACGTATATTTTATTATATACAAATATTGTTAGAGTCGTGACCCTTTAGAATCAAGAACGTACTGCCGATACATTTCGATTTCGATGTAGCTAGGTATGTCGTGCCTATACACAGGTGTGATGGGGTGGGGTAAGAAGAAAAAAGGCTATACTCAGTGAATTATTACCCTAGCAAGAGAATTACCACAAATTCCCATAAAGCATTTAAAGGCTTTTTTGTTTACAATAAGCGTGTGAATAATTTGTATGAGATTGATTTTACTTTTTAATAAAATATTCCGTTGGGAAAACTATTTATTGTCCGATTATCTTCATGATATAAATTTGGTATTGGATTTTTATACTCATGGGAAACAAGTATCTGATCCGGAATGCGTTGAATTTAATTGAAATTTTGACACAAAAAGAGGTAAAACGAACACGTTATATTGCAAGATGCAGCATAATTTTCTGTAATTAATTTTTTTCGTTTTATTTTTTTATATTATTTGTTGTCACACTAAACGAACACAAATCAGGTACAAAGTATTGCGTTTATTAAATGACGCGTATTTTCATGAAAGTTATTACTGCGCCGAGTTTATCTAATGAAAGGAAAATAAATATTACATCGCTACCTAGAAATCTTGCCTTATTTATCACACCTGCATTATAATTTTTTTTTAAAACTCGTCTGTTCACACATTAAACGTGATTTTGAAATGTACTATGTTGGAAGGAAAGTTTCATCAGCTGTGTTTCAGCTCTGTGTTGTTTTTGTTTGCTTTTTGTTGTTGAGCCCGTGTTTAAATTTAAAATAATACGTATCTTGGATAATTTACTGTTCTTCATTCAACACGTGATTTATACAGTTAACATATTTCTTGGCGTAAAAAATCTACTGTCAGCATCTGCTTTACAGTCAGATTAATCCAGTAAGAATGTCGTTTACATATTGTCAATTATAATGGATCGACGTAGACTTATACCTAAGCGATGATTGACCTGGGGCAAAATTAAGATATACTTTTATCTCTTAGGCAATTTATTATTTCATAAAGAGACTTTTGACAACGATGTTATGTACGGTGGACATGGAATATCCCATCACAATCGAGGGGGAAGCAGAGATGTGTTATCATAGGCATGGTTGAGATTGTATCGACTAGAAATAGATTTAGGGTCGAGGTCCATTTTCAATCGTTATCTCTCCAAACAGTGTAATCCCTGCGTTAGGGAAATATCCTCGCTCCCAAACAGACAAGGTATGCTGAGACTTGGTTACCCTGGGATGTTGTTTGGTTTTTCCCTCCCTGGTGGACGAAATCTTACCGGAAGGTTCTTAAAGCGTTCGTTAGTTTAGTCGCAGCCAGCGTGTGGTGTAGTACGAGTTAAGTGGAAATCTAGTTTGAAGATGGATTAACGTAAACTGTCGACTGTTTCGCTACATACGGACTCACTTAAAATGCTTGAATGTGAATCTATGAGACAAGGCGAATGCTGACAGATATCCATCTAAGAATACCGCTATTATCGTAACTTGTGTGAAATCCGGGCGAATGGTGGCGTGGAAATAATATTTAAAGGGAATTCATTCGCTGCTTGACATGTTTAAAGAAAGCTAATAGTATTCTCTAAGTAACTACGACATGATATACTTTTTGGATAAAAAAGGTAAGATTAATTGAATTTTCTAGACTTAATAGGTTTTCTTCTGTTCTTATATCTGACAAAGTTGTATGCAAATTGAACTCGTGAAGAATTACCTGTGCTTAAAATAACATTTGATATAAATATCCCGTTGTGTAACATGTACTGTTCAGGAATGACGTTTATAGTTCTTCTGTTATTCTTATATTTTTACGGAGTCGATATACCTCTTCTTTTTTTTTAAACAAATACGAAAAGAAAATCAAAATGGGGCGAAAATGTTTTTTTTTATTTTTTGGGGTATATCTTCTGGAATTTAGGACGAAGACGAAAAGGTACACAAAAAGCGCAGATAAAATATTTACAAAAGCATTATGGTCAGACCTTCTTCCTTTGTTAAGAATTCCTGCAAATTGTTCATGTCTGCACTTAAGTCAAACATTGATTTGTGCTTGAGTTTTGATCCCCCCCCCCCTCTCCTAGAGTATTGTCGACACGATACATAGTTTTACCCGCCATGGTCGGGATGTATATAGAATTAAAAATTAACGTCTTGGCAATATCTAATTAAATACATATAATTAAATAAATATTGGCAACATTATATAAAATAGCAACAATGATTTGGCAATGCTAGAATTTGTCAGTGACAAACGAAGGTTTATAGATTATACCAAAAGTGCTCAGATAAAATTTGTACATCTTAATTAATCTTACTCATAACATTAACCAACGTAACCGAATTTGTAAAAACTACGAATTTTAGTCCTAACAAGCTTTACCTGGTCGCTACCGGCAACATTATTTCCTTAAATCTCCTGTCAACAGTTATGAACTCTGAACCTCGTGTACTGCTTAAAATAAAAAATAAAAATGCCGTTCATCATATTTATCAATGTATCTATGTATATTTTTTTAAAATGTATTTATCCCAAGGAACAAAGGTAACCTCCTTGCAATAACTAATTTGCTAAAACACACACACACACACATATATATATATATATATATATATATATATATATATATATATATATATATATATATATATATATATATATGACAGCAGTAAGTTACAGATTTAGTTTTTTGATGCAGTTTTCTGTGGTTTTATTTATTTCATTTTCATTAATTTTTTATCGTAATCTTTTCACTTAGCATGTGGTTTTTTGTTGACCATTTAATTGATCTTATTTGGGAGGTGGAGTCCCTGAGGGTAATTAGAAACAAAATTATTCTCCGCAGATAGTTTGAAAAATATTCTTATTCTTATTTGTCACAAAGAATAAACTACATCAAACTGCTTCTAAAAACGAATATCATGAGGTAAGAAACGTCCTGGTTCGAAATAAAATTCCATCATCCACTCCAATAATTTATTAAAGTTGACAAGTTATTGAATTTCCTACATGCACAACCGATTTCCGCACAACATTTGTCCTTGGCTAAAAATCCTAATATTTTTGTCACCTTGTGAAATTTACAAGGTTGTTTCTACTTCAGCTCGAGGTATTTGGTAAGCGTTTTTGTTTCTTTTTTTTTTTTTTCTGATCAGAACATCGTTTGGCTGTATCCGTCAGTTCGTGCAACTGGATGTATTTGGTGGCTTAATACGACTCTATTGTCTTAAATTAAGTACAATAAAACAGCGAAAACCAAAACGTTGTGGTAAAGTCTACAAAATAATTTCTTTCCCTTGAATACAAAATAGAAAATATAAAAAGAACCTACGGTATTGTGAATTCCAAACTCCTGGAATTCATAATCACGCCTTAAAGATTAAATACGGTATTGTGAATTCCAAAACTCCTGGAATTCATACACACGCCTTAAAGATTTAAAGTTCTGAATGTACTTTCGTTGAATTCCGAAATAAATCCAACAGTGAAAGTATTGATATGCCTGTGGTGGACTGTGTCGTAGTGATGTTCTTAAAGTCTTTTGCTGAATCACAGTATTACAATCCAAGAATATATTCTTATTTGTACATTTGTTTCCAAGAATATATTCTTATTTGTACGTTATTTCCAAGAATATATCCCTATTTGTACGTCTGTTTCCAAGAATATATCCCTATTTGTACGTCTGTTTCCAAGAATATATCCCTATTTGTACGTCTGTTTCCAAGAATATATCCCTATTTGTACGTCTGTTTCCAAGAATATATCCTTATTTGTACGTCTGTTTTCAAGAATGCTAATTTGGAGCACATAGTATTTCCAGAGAAGAAAAACTTGAATGAAATAATTTGAATAAATAAATTCCAGTTCATATTAAATGCTGGATACGACAATAATACAAGTTATTCTGCTCAGATCATACATGATACAAATACTTAATTTACAGGTAAAGAAGATTATTTAGTCCTCTATTTGACCTCAGGTCACAATTATCCTTTCTACCCCCTCAATCCCCCCCCCCTTTCTACCTGATGCAAATTTCATTCTGGAACATTTCAAATGTTTGGAATATAAATAAATCTTAGTTACATTAGAAGGTATGTTAATAGAATTATAATAAAATATGTGGTAAACAACAGGTAGACCCAGTATTTAATGGGAGAATTTCCATTGTTCTAGACTCGACATGAGATAAACATGTACTTTTTTATAAAACCAAAACTAATGATTCCAGTCAGGTAGAAATTAACTTGAATTTGGAAATTTTCAGGTCCAAAATACAATTAACCACAGCATTTAATGAATTATAAAACTCCAACAAACTAAGACAAAAATGCAAGATAAATATACATGACATATTTGGTAAATCGCTTCTCTCTCGGAGTACACCACGTTATGACAGAAAAGATCGAGAATATTCCGATTGCCTCAGTCTGTAGCTATAATATTGATACAAAGTGCAACCAATCGGAACTTCCGCGACATTTTCAGTCAAGTCGAGAAACCCCCGTTTTGACATCAAGGAGATTTTTTTTACTCTCCGTCTTCTACCCCTAGGGATACACTGGAAAGATTATACCTGATTCTAGACATGCTACGTTCCATTTTTCACCAAAGAGAAAGATCATAGTAGGTATTTTAATTACGTACAAGCAGTGGATTCACGTAAAAGGAGCACACGTGAATTGGTAAGCAGGTCAGAATAGTTGACGTGATGTGCCGTTTGTTTGGTTGTCGTTTTACGGCACAGCAAATAAGCCACTTATTTGGTGCCGAAGCAGCTTGGGTAAAGTGCATTGGACTGGACACCTTGGCTTGTAAGACGCGGGTACTTCTAAGATTTTCGCAGGGGGAAAAAATTAGTGAGTACATGAAAATCGCATGAATTTGAGCCATGCTTCTTCCTTAAACCCATTTTGTAATCGGGTAATTCTCACTTTTAGAATAGAACGTGGCTTCGGGCTGATTTGGTTGTAAGATTCGAACCCGCATCTTTTCAATGCGAGTTTTGCATGCTAACTACTGAACCACATCGGCAAATGTCTCATAGTCACGTTTTATAACATACAGGATGCCTATTGTGCACAGATGAGCCCGTGATTGAGGGACGGGGTACATTTCTACAGTTGAATTCAAATTGGATACAAATAACTTAATGCGTCTGTCAATGAATGCAGTATAAATCCGGACAAGAAAGGACTCGCGGTACTAATTCACTTTCCATAACAAACACTATGATATTAAAAATTCAATAACTTTAAATTTCTGAGTGCTCGTGATCGAACCTATATTTATCAGTACAGATGAAACTTGGATGCCGGCTCATGTGTAGAGAAGAATATACGAGCCACGCCATTTTAAGGACATACATGTGTTTGAAATGTGTTTCAATTCCGCACCAAAGAGTCAGGTGCTAATTTCAATAACGAGCGTTTCAAACTCGAAATTGTTGAAGAACTGAAATTCCATCAGTAAAACAATGTCTCTATTTTTCAGTTACAACAAGGATAAGTCCTCAAAAGATTATTTAAAAAGACAAAAAAAAAAAAACATAGCTTACATTATTAACCAATCTTGGCCAGCTAAACCCATAAATACTCTGTTTCATGTTAATTCCAGACTAATTCCCATTTTTCCATACAATTAGTACCGTGTATCCAGAAGGGATGCAGACTATCACTGTTATAACGCATGCTGCACAGACAAGGGAAAGATGTAATAGTACATCAGCTTTAGAAACAACACAGTTTGAAAACAAATACTGGTAAACAGCACGTTAACGTCACAGAACGGGACATGATATCGCTACTAATTGATTTTAAAGTCCTTTGAATATGTTTGCTCTTAAGATCGTTACACATAGCTAGATGTTCAAGTGGGAATATTCTTGAACTGACTGGATAACCATCTGTTGTTGTTGTTATCGATATTGTTATTATTATTATTGGATATTCATCACACTCGTGTACCTAAAGACATTTTCCGCGGGTTACTCACTAGGAAACCAAAACATATGCAGTAAAACACCTTAATTTGTAGTAGGAGAGCGTATTCCGTATGAAAAGCATGGAATTCGCCGAAACCAACCGCCAGCGGCAAGGGGTATTAGCTTGAAGAGGACTAGCAACATTAAACAACATTGCATCTAACGCTACCTGCCTGATATCGACAAGTAAATTTTTCATCTTCTCAGACACAGTAATTAATATGTAATTTATAACTTGTAATAAGCCCATATATTAGCATTATTTTGAAACAGTTTGTCCAGACAGTATTAGTAATACGATCATCGAATCTCGCGGCATCAATATTCGATTGATATCGGTGATGTTCCTACATGGGTTGTCTTTATTACGTCATCCTTTGACCTCTAGCGTCAAGAAATATAAAGGCCGTGATATTTTGAGCACGTAACGATGCAGCGTAAGAGATGGTAAGTATATTGCGAGTTTGTATAAGGGCTTAGTAAAGAGACAAATTATGTTTCAGTTATAATGAGCGAGAAAACAAATTGTCTGCCTATCGGTGTAAGACATTAAGGTTTTGATACAATGTTGCGAAAGTTTGCTTGAATCCTGTTTATACGACTACCAAAGCCGCTAGAGCGTGGTTTCTGCAGTTTCATGTTTTCAATAGTAAATACGCTAAACACACCCAAAAATATTATGTTTTAAGATGTCTGATGTTCTTGTAGTTGTGTTTAACGCCATTTTTCAGCACAATATAGGCTTTTCATGGCGGAGAGTATTATTGGTGGAAGAAGAATCCGGGAAACCCCCAAAAGAACCACCAATCCACGATAAGCTGCTGGCAAGCTTTCTCACATACCCGCATTGGCCGAACCCAAGACTCGAACCCACGCAGATAGATGAGATGGCAATGAACCGTAACGGTGAGCGCTTTCGACCACTCGGCCACTCGGGACCCCCATGGCATCTTAAACGGTGTGGGATTTTCAAACTACTTTGCTTGGTGTCTATTTCTGATTAAAAATTCGTGTTAGATTAAGCGATAGTACGTTTTGAAAAATTTCAGACATTCATACTTAGCGTTTTGAAAGAAAACAAAGCGAAAAGGAAACTGATTACCTCGATACGCCACATAGTGTGTGTGTGTGTGTGTGTGTGTGTGTGTGTGTGTGTGTTAAGTGTCGTAGAAGTCTGATACCAAATTGTATGCTGATGTACAGTGAATTAGACAAATCTAGTAAATCTAGTAATCATTGGTTTGGATGCAAGTAAATAGAAACAGTAGAGAGATTAATCAGCCCGATGGTCCAGTTTTCGAAATGTTAATGGGCAAGTTTTGCCGACCAATCTAATAATTTTCCATCTCACTTGAATGCTAATTGAAGCTGGATACAAACTGTCTACTTATTTAATATCGTCAAGTCACGTTCCCAAGATAAAAACAGATTTTTCTTCACATACTTCTAACTGGAACAGACACTTCCGAGTATTTAAATTAAGGGACCGACTACATGTACTTCATTTGTGAATTGGAGTTTGTGGGATTTCTAATCCCCAAATAATACAAACGAATATCCCTGCATTAATTTGTGAAGAAAAAACCCAATTAATTGCATCCACTATTTTAGTGGGAAAATATAGCTTGAGGTAGAAGAAAAGAACACAGATTCCAAATAAAATTAAACACTTGGAAGTAAAACGTACCCCCCCCCCCCTGCAGCCACATAGAAAAATATATCTGAAAACTATCCAAGTCCAGATGGAACAGGAGGCATTGATCGACATAAAGCAGTAGTGATCCACACGGTGCTGACATTGCTGTTACGCTTTACGATTTAAAGGGATTTCGATAAGCAGATTTAACTGTTTAAAGGGATTTCGATAAGCAGATTTAACTGCCTAGAGGGAATTCCATACGCAGATTTAACTGACTCGAGGGAATTCCATTCGCAGATTTAACTGCCTAGAGGGAATTCCATACGCAGATCTAACTGCCTAGAGGGAATTCCATACGCAGATATAACTGACTAAAGGGAATTCCATACGCAGATTTAACTGCCTAGATGGAATTCCATACGCAGATTTAACTGACTAGAGGGAATTCCATACGCAGATTTAACTGTTTAGAGGGAATTCCATAAGCAGATTTAACTGTTTAAAATGAATTCCATAAGCTGGTTTATCTGTATAGAGGGAATTCTACAAGCAGATTTAACTGTTTAGAGGGAATTCCATAAGCAGATTTAACTGTTTAGAGGGAATTCCATAAGCAGATTTAACTGTTTAGAGGGAATTTCATAAGCATATTTAACTGTTCATAGGGGATTCCACAAGCTGATTTAACTGTTTAGAGGGAATTCCATAAGCAGATTTAACTGTTTAAAATGAATTCCATAAGCTGGTTTACCTGTATAGAGGGAATTCTACAAGCTGATTTAACTGTTTAGAGGGAATTCCATAAGCAGATTTAATTGTTCATAGGGGATTCCACAAGCAGATTTAATTGTTCATAGTGGATTCCACAAGCTGATTTAACTGTTTAGAGAGGATTCCATAAGCTGATTTAACTGTTTAGAGGGAATTCCATAAGCAGATTTAACTGTTTAAAATGAATTCCATAAGCTGGTTTATCTGTATAGAGGGAATTCTACAAGCTGATTTAACTGTTTAGAGGGAATTCCATAAGCAGATTTAATTGTTCATAGGGGATTCCACAAGCAGATTTAACTGTTTAGAGGGGATTCCACAAGCTGATTTAACTGTTTAGAGGGGATTCCATAAGCTGGTTTAACTATTTAGAGGGGATTCCATAAGCTGGTTTAACTGTTTAAAGTGAATTCCATAAGCAGATTTAATTGTTCATAGGGGATTCCACAAGCAGATTTAATTGTTCATAGGGGATTCCACAAGCTGATTTAACTGTTTGGAGGGGATTCCATAAGCTGGTTTAACTGTTTAAAGTGAATTCCATAAGCAGATTTAATTGTTCATAGGGGATTCCACAAGCAGATTTAATTGTTCATAGGGGATTCCACAAGTTGATTTAACTGTTTAGAAGGGATTCCATCAGCTGATTTAACTGTTTAGAGGGGATTCCATAAGCTGGTTTAACTGTTTAGAGGGGATTCCATAAGCTGGTTTAACTGTTTAGAGGGGATTCCATAAGCTGGTTTAACTGTTTAGAGGGGATTCCATAAGCTGGTTTAACTGTTTAGAGGGGATTCCATAAGCTGATTTAACTGTTTAGAGGGGATTCCATAAGCTGATTTAACTGTTTAGAGGGGATTCCATAAGCTGGTTTAACTGTTTAGAGGGGATTCCATAAGCTGGTTTAACTGTTTAGAGGGGATTCCATAAGCTGGTTTAACTGTTTAGAGGGGATTCCATAAGCTGATTTAACTGTTTAGAGGGGATTTCATAAGCTGGTTTAACTGTTTAGAGGGGATTCCATAAGCAGATTTAACTGTTTAGAGGGGATTCCATAAGCTGGTTTAACTGTTTAGAGGGGATTCCATAAGCTGGTTTAACTGTTTAGAGGGGATTCCATAAGCTGATTTAACTGTTTAGAGGGGATTCCATAAGCTGATTTAACTGTTTAGAGGGGATTCCATTAAGCTGATTTAACTGTTTAGAGGGGATTCCATAAGCTGGTTTAACTGTTTAGAGGGGATTCCATAAGCTGGTTTAACTGGACTGGTTTTTCTGGATATGTATTACTTGTAGTTATTGTATGTCTGCTTTTTCTTCCGTATAATTTTTGTTCTCAAGCAAAACGTCATCGGGTGAATCCACATACATTTTGTAGGCTGTACATGTACATGAAGACGATGTATCAAAAGTTGTTCAACTTGAAGTTTGAGGTTTATATTCCCGTTATGGTTAGTACCGAACGCTTTTGGATTTTGAGTTCGTCATAAACACATTCGTGAACATTATAATAGTTCAGATATTTAACAGATTTTTAAAAAGACAAATGATCACAGCAGAGGTTTAATATGGTCCCATATGTGCGTTATTTCGTCTGTACATCAGTATGTGAAGAAAAAAACCTAGAAGATGAATCAGTCTTTTATGACGTGTTACGGGTTGCGTCAAGATAAGAGGACATTCCATGGCAAGTTTTCATCGATTGGTACGTTAGTAATTTATTTAAATGGTGATATCATTTGTTGTGTTGTTGTTTTTATTTTGAATTCCTCCCTAAACTAATTTACTGAGTCACTATAAATATTTGCGATATTACAATACAAAGTGAAACTGCGCGTGTTAGGACTTGGCAATGTGAGTACTGTCGGCATCCTTGTAAAATACTCTTGATAGGAATGACACTAACAGTACCGTCAGTATCCGTATAAAATGCATACATAACTGCCAGAAGTATTGACCGATATTTGCCGGCACGTAATGCACTAGCATATCTGGATCCATCCTTGTTTTGCTCAAGATCATAGTGTAGAGGTTGATTTTGGAAGAGTATGATTAGACTGCAGATCTGAATATCGCTGTTAGCAATTGAAAGCGCGTTATGTACAAGTAAAGATGCTGTAATAAGGTTAAGTAAATAAAGCACGTGAAGCACACAAAAATACTGCAATAGGCTAAAGTATATAAAGCGCGTTATATACACGAAAAGAGGGTTAAGTAAACAATGCGCGTTATGTACAAATAAAGATGTAATAAGGTTAGGTAAATAAAGCGCGTATGTACAAGAAATGCTGTACTAGGGTAAATCGCGTTATATACAAATACAAATGCAAATAAATTAAGTAATACAGCATTTTTGTAATATAGTTAAATAATTAGCAGCAGCATTTATATTTTTATTCAGGACAAATATGTCAAGTGTAGGACAAAATTTAACAGACAGCCATAATGTTAATTCATTACTATGAGAGACTTAAAAGACAAAAATGCACATGACGTAAAGCATATTTTTAATTTTATAATGTTGCTGGTTGTGTTTTGACAATTAATTGCAACTTGTTTATTAAGATGTTAATATGACAAATAAAATTGCAGAACAAATATATGACCGTAAAATCTTCGACGTTTATTTAAGGCTTATGATTGACAGAAAAAGTGTTTTTAAAAAGAAAATTCGCAACTAAATTATCTTTTCGAAAATTAATTACTTTTTGAAACAATCAAATGAAAACTGTATGGTGCTCATTGGATTTTATTTCCATGGATTCAAATATGAGCACAAAAATGTCAACAGCAAAACTAAACACAATATGTTTCATTTAAGATATTGTTTTAAAACCCATGATTGTTTCAATAGAAATTACTTTTAAATGGAAATCAGGTAACAGTGACCTTCTTGTGAAATATTTGATGCTCCAAATTATCGAGTGGATACTATGGGCATGTATATGTAGGGTTTAACTGCACATCAGCACAGTTGGGCTATTTTAGTGCCGAGTAAAAGCTAGTTGTTGAAAATGGAAAAGTCAGACACCTTGCTAAATGCAGAGGAGGCAAAAACTACCAGTGAAACGCTAAAAAGTGAAAAAAGGTAATCTCCTTAAAATGCAAAGTCAGAATAGATCTGTATAAACCGAGGTCCAACACGGCATGCAAGGCTTTAAGCAAGTTGTTTCCATTAGTTGCCACTACAGGATACGGAAAGGCGTATCTGGCGTATTCTACATGGCCAGAACCGGCAGGGCAACTAAAATGAATAAGCCCCAAACCAGCTAAAATTAATATTTGTCTATTGATTTGATTATGGTTATATTGGGCCTAGTTTTCTCATTGTGTGGGAAAAATTGCTCAATATATTACATGACTTCAGAGGAACAGTGATAGTTTCTCGGCTTTCAGAACCTAATAATTGGCTTGTTTTGAAAGGAATAAAAGAAAGCCAATTTAGTGCATCATTTACTGTTTAGATCTTGATAGGTCTCATTTCAGAGGTACAGGCAGATTTTTATAATCCTAATGGTTAGCGCAGTTCGTAGAGCGTCCGATCTGTAATATAAGGATCGCTGGTTCGATACCCCTCATGCCAGCTCATTTCGGCAGATTCGATGCGAACTTGGTACTTAAATTTCACTGACTCTGCGTGATAGGTCTCATTTCGGAGGTACTTGCAGATTTTTCAAATCCTAATAGTTAGCGCAGTTCGTAGAGCGTCCGACTTGTAAGGATCGCTGGT
Source organism: Unio delphinus (assembly GCA_029339505.1). Lineage (NCBI taxonomy): Eukaryota > Metazoa > Mollusca > Bivalvia > Unionida > Unionidae > Unio > Unio delphinus. Next base: position 702,922 of record JAQISU010000045.1, on the reverse strand, counting down.
TCGATACTCTTCATGGCAGCCCTTTTCGGCAGACTCGATGCGAACTTGGTACTTAAAAATTTCACTGACTCTGCATATTATATAGTCAGCATGGTGCGCATGCCAACAAAACTAAAACAAACACTTCCCAAACAAATATGTATTCTTCTTCGAATTGATAATAGTGGATGTAAAATATCCGTTCTTGTTAAAAGTTAGTGCGGAATAGCTATGTGCTGACTTGAATGTTTGCATAATTATTGTAGTATCGCGACAGTATGATCTAAAATAAGTAATGGAATAGAGTGTACACCGTAATTTTTACATTAAAAAAAATAACGCATTTCCTAAAAACACAAAATGAAAATGTAAAAAATATAACTTGCGTAAAATCTCAAATAATCGTATATGTTCTGAATAAACTGTAACGGTATTCAACACAATTCCCAAACGGTAAAGGTGTTGATGTGTCTTTAGTGTCGTGTAGTCTTCATTGTACTAATCTACCAATATCCTGTATGGCAGTGATGAGCCAACAGTCGTTTGCTGAACCAGCTTCATAATAATTCCAAGTTTCCCGGTCCAAGAATATTATTAGCCTCGTATTTCCAGCGAAGAATAATTGGAATTAAATAATTTCACCCAAATCAAAATATCGCACAACAATAATCCCACGAATGACTAATTTTCACGTAAACAATATATATAAAACCCTGATGAGGGTCAAATGTAATCGTGCCAAATATCAACAAAGTACGTGACAAGCACACGTACAGCAAACGTGTGAAAATACCAACGTCCTTAATTCATCTTCAGATAATTATCCTAATATTTATTTATCCTTTACTCTAGAAATATAAACAATATTGTTTAGACAATGAACATTGTATTAGACATGGTTAAATACAGATATACAATTTTACATAACAAACATCATATAATGAATTAAATATAACTAAAAAGATGCAAATTAAATATACATAATAGAAAAAGCTTAGTTTTGTCAAAAATAGGATACAACTATCATGTACTAAAGCAGGAGTTTTTTTTTTTAATTTAAAAAAATCGGTTTGCTTAAGTCCATAAGTCGTGATGTGGACAAGATGTACCTTACAATGTTCAAGAACTCACTGTCGCATATTGAAACTTAATCATCGGTTGTGGATGGGTACTATCTGAAAAGCAAAAATCAAAGTAAAGATTGTCTTGTTCATCCCACCTCTCTCCCCCGAAAATTGACAGAGAATCAGCGCAAGTTATTGACGCGTTATATTTATTAGATACCATGATCGGCCAGATCCTCCCTCCCCTGGAAAAGAACCCACAACCCTAGACCGGCCAGATCCTCCCTCCCCTGGAAAAGAACCCATAACCCTAGACCGGCCAGATCCTCCCTCCCCTGGAAAAGAACCCACAACCCTAGACCGGCCAGATCCTCCCTCCCCTGGAAAAGAACCCATAACCCTAGACCGGCCAGATCCTCCTTCCCCTGGAAAAGAACCCACAACCCTAGACCGGCCAGATCCTCCCTCCCCTGGAAAAGAACCCACAAACCTAGACCGGCCAGATCCTCCCTCCCCTGGAAAAGAACCCACAACCCTAGACCGGCCAGATCCTCCCACCCCTGGAAAAGAACCCACAACCCTAGACCGGCCAGATCCTCCCTCCCCTGGAAAAGAACCCACAACCCTAGACCGGCCAGATCCTCCCTCCCCTGGAAAAGAACCCACAACCCTAGACCGGCCAGATCCTCCCTCCCCTGGAAAAGAACCCACAACCCTAGACCGGCCAGATCCTCCCTCCCCTGGAAAAGAACCCACAACCCTAGACGAAGACGCGATAAGCCCAAAAATGAAAGCAGACGAATGGCAATAACAAAAAAACAAAAAAATAAGAGTAACAACAATAGATGCGAGAAAAAGGATGGGTGGACATGTGATTGACTTTGAACCCTTGGCCGTAAAGTAGGATGACCCCAAAATTGTCAGTGTACGCTTTGTGCAATAATGCTAGTAGTTTTGAATATTTAGCTCTTGGATCTAGAGGGCATTCATCGCCAGACAGAAATAATGCGTACAAGGGCGACAGACTTTGTCGAGCCCACGATGGATGGATGGATGGAAGGATCGATGGATGTTCCTGGTAATGTGATGCCAAGCAAAAGCTTGAAAGCAAGACAAGTTCTGGCAAACGCCATGTCAAACCAGATGGAAAGTAACCGTTGGCATTGAGAAACAAGTTAATAAGGATGTCCAAAACTTCTTCCATGACAGAAGGAAAAAAATCTTAAGTCATTTGAAATACAGACACGTTCTGTATTAACCGCACTCTTTAACAACGTCTTAACCTTTTGCAATGTGTATCAAGAAATGCATTACAAAGCTCACAAGTTGCATCAGTTAGTCGTCTTTCATTGGCTGGTTGCACTATGTTGTTTTATCATTGGAAAGCAATATTAGCCTTGGAAAGGTGTATTTATTTATGCAATATTAGCCTTGGAAAGGTGTATTGATTTATGCAACATTAGCTTTGGAAAGTTATGTTGATCTATGTAAGATTAGCTTTGGAAAGGTTATTGATTTATGCAACATTAGCTTTGGAAAGGTATATTGATCAATACAACATTAGCCTTGAATGGGCTCATTGAGCTATGCAACATTAGCCTTGAATGGACTCATTGAGCTATGCAACATTAGACTTGAAATAGGCTCATTGAGCTATGCAACATTAGCCTTGAATGGGCTCATTGAGCTATCCAACATTAGCCTTGAATGGGCTCATTGAGCTATGCAACATTAGCATTGGAAGGCAACAATGGCATTGGAAGGTCTTATTGAGCTATTCAGCATTAATCTTGGAAGGACTTGCTGATTTATGCAACATTAGCATTAGAAGGGATCATGGAGCTATGCAAACTTTGCATTGTAAGGACTTATTAACTATAAATTATTAGACGTGGAGGGCCTCATTGAGCTAGCATTGCAACATTAGACTTAGAAGGACATATTAGGTTATACAACATTAACGTTGGAAAGGTGTATTGAGCTGTACAACATTAGCATTGGAAGGCAACATTAGCCTTGGAAGGGCTCATTGAGCTATGCAACATTAGCATTGGAAGGGCTCATTGAGCTATGCAATATTAGCCTTGGAAGGGCTCATTGAGCTATGCAATATTAGCCTTGAATGGACTCATTGAGCTATTCATCATTTGACGTGGTACGACTTATTAGCTATACAACATTAGACATGGAAGGGCTCATTGAACTAGACAACAGTAGCCTTGCAGGGGCTTATTGGGCTATACAACATTAGCATTGGAAGGGCTCAATGAGCTATATACATTAGAATTGGAAGGACCTATTGAGCTATATACATTAGAATTGGGAGGGCTTATTGGGCTATACAACATTAGCCTTGGTGGGGCTCATTGAGCTATACAACATTAGAATTGGAAGGACTTATTGAGCTATATACATTAGAATTGGGAGGACTTATTGGGCTATACAACATTAGCCTTGGTGGGGCTCATTGAGCTATATACATTAGAATTGGAGGGGCTTATTGGGCTTGGCAGCGACAGATGGCAGATCGTGACGGAAAAGCTTTACCTAAAACCTTAACAAACTTGACGCATTCGCCGTCACTGAAAAGGTGACCGCTAAATGTCACTTCCTACTAACGTGGGCTTGCAAAATTTGTGAAATTGCTTTATATGGAATATTTGCTATTTTACAAAGAGTCTGATGTTTCCAGCTGTTTAAGTTGTCATGTGTGTGTGTGTGTGTGTGCTTTAAACAATTATGGATTTATTTCCTAATTTTTAACAGAGAGAAAGAAAACATAATATGGTAGATATTTGTGAAAATGGGACATTGAAATGTGTTTATTTTAGTCAATGCAAGGATACGCTGGCTTGTTTTATCTGGATGTCTAAAGGTCTATCATGGCATTAAATATGGATATCGTACATTGCTTTTAACAATGACACTGTTGTTATAGGATTAAATACCTCTCGTTTATGATATGCAAATTTTTAGTGTGGGTTGGCCTTTGTCTAGGGCATGAACATTGAGTTGGTGAATTGGCGTCAGTGATGATTTTATAATTGTATAATGACATGCTATGAGACATATAAAAACAAAGATAAATCTCGAGATCAGGGACGTTCACGACATAATTTCCTATAAACTACATGTATACACAAAAATGTTGGAATCGTGTTTTATGCGAACGTAAACGAAGTGCATATAACTGTTGACTTTAAACACCCAGTTTGAAGTTTATATAAGACTCCTGGAAGCACCTAGTTCGAGTTTTCTCACACTTACCAATATTTTGAGACATTTGGACAATAATAATATTGGGACACAACCCATCTTAACTTTTAAAACAGACTAGTAAAACTGCCCAAACAGACTCCTGTATAACTGTCTACATAAACTCTGGTATAATTTTCCAAACAAACTCTAGTATAACTTTTCAAACAAACTCAAGTATTACTGTCTAAACAGACGCTAGTATAACTGTCCAAACAGACTTGTATAACTGTCCCAACAGACTCTTGTATAACTGTCCAAACAGAATCTTGTATAACTGTCCAAACAGACTAATATAACTGTCTAAACAGACTAGTATAACTGTCCCAACAGACTCTTGTATAACTGTTCCAACAGACTATTGTATAACTGTCCAAACAGACTAGTATAACTGTCCCAATAGACTAGTATAACTGTCCCAACATACTCTTGTATAACTGTCCAAACAGAATCTTGTATAACTGTCCAGACTAGTATAACTGTCCCAACAGACTAGTATAACTGTCCCAACAGACTCTTGTATAACTGTCCAAACTGAATCTTGTACTGTCCAAACAGACTAGTATAACTGTCCCAACAGACTCTTGTATAACTGTCCCAACAGACTCTTGTATAACTGTCCCAACATACTCTTGTATAACTGTCCAAACAGACTAGTATAGCTCTCCAAGCATACTCTTGTATAACTGTATAAACCGACTCTTGTATAACCTTTCAAACAAACTCTTGTATAACTGTATAAAGATACTCTAGTATAATTGTCCAAACATACTCTTGTATAACTGTCCAGACAGAATCTTGTACGAGTGTCTAAACAGACTGTTGTATAACTGTCTTAACATAATATTGTATAACTTCTAAACAGACTCTTGTATAACTGTCTAAACAGACTCTTGTATAACTGTCCAAACAGACTATTGTATAACGGCCTAAACAGACGCTTGTATAACTGTCTAAACAGACTTGTGTTCAACTGTCTAAACAGACTCTTGCGTAACTGTCTAAACAGACTCTAGCGTAACTGTCCAAACAGAATCTTGTATAACTGTCTAAACATACTCTTGTATAATCGTCTAAACAGACTCTTCTAAACAGACTCTTGTAAACAGGCTCTTGTATAACTGTCCAAACAGACTATTGTATAATTGTCCAAAGATCTAAAACATGTTTAGAGGAAAGTTGGACCAGATAGGACCTTACAAGGGAGTCTTTCATTCATAACTCCGTAAGTGACGCCTTCCAAGTCCTAACGAGGCAAAAGTCTATATGCATTTCTTGAAAGGGTGAATTATTCCGTATGTATTAATGAAACTGTTTTATTTGGGGGATGGGGTGAAAACTTTTTTATTTTGGGGTTGGGGTGAAAACTTTTATTTGGAGGATGGGGTGAGAACTATTTTATTTGGGGAATGGGGTGAAAACTTTTATTTGGGGGATGGGGTGAAAATTGTTTTATTTGGGGGATGGGGTGAAAACTTTTATTTGGGGGATGGGGTGAAAACTTTTATTTGGGGGATGGGGTGAAAATTGTTTAGATACAGCAATGCTTTTTTTTCTTTTCGGAAATCAATGCAGTAACGAATTGTATTGCCTTTTAACAGATCAGTAGGTGAGCACGTGCTCATCTAGCATTGCTATAAATAGTCTACGCATGTCAGCTTATGCGAGCATTCAGGAATAGGTTGATGGAGAACATTCTCATGGAAGTGTGCCTTGTCCTTACTGAAAATTACTATAACTAGTACAAAACAGTGGATTAAGTCCAAGTAAATTGGATGTTGTCACCTACCGGAAACAAGGTAGTAATGTGGAGGTTGAATTAGTGGTACTTGTCTTGTTGGTTAGCACGTTCCCGCTTCAACTACGCTTCACTTCCTTTTCCACTTCATGAATGCTAAGTGATGTTTGGCGTCTTGTGTCCTGTCCACTTGACTCTACGGTTGTTTGGAAAGATAATGTCAATTAATTCACACTTCATACAATTTTTTCTTTACACTAAGAAGACATGGTGAAAACTTACTTTCTAGGACATCACGTTTGTGAGAATATATATGAAACATTACGGTTCGATTCTTCTGTCCTTCAACCTATCCGTCCATACTTAATTATCAACATAATAATTAAATCTCTTCATGAACTAATGCGATTATGTTTTTAAAAGTAATACCTTCGTTAAAGTTCAGTTTAATTTCCTTTTATATATTTTTTTCTGCAGAAGAGAATAGGTTGTTTACTTGGCAGATCACTTGTTGTCAAAATGAACCAAAAGATGATTGACAGACCTCTAAAAGTTTGGTACGCAGATGTTCCTTTATATGTAATTAACCTGATTATATTTCTACACTTGATGAGCAGGGCATTATGGGAAATGTACCTTTATACGTGATTGACCTGATTAAATTCCAACACATGTTGAGCAGAGCATTATGGGAAATGTTACTTTATATGTAATTGACGATTAGATTTCTACACTTGATGAGCAGAGAGCATTAAGTGCATTGTTCCTTTATATGTAATTGACCTGATTAAATTCCTACACATCATGAGCAGAGCATTATGGGAAATGTTGCTTCGGATGCAATCGACCATATTACATTTCTGGATCGCACTAGTGGCCTAAGTGGTTAGAGTCCGCTTCAGATGTAGAGGTCTCGGGTTCGAATTCCAGCCGAGTCATACCAAAGACTTATAAAAATGATACTAGCAGCTGCTTCGCGTGGCGCTCAAGTATTAATACATTACTGTTACGACTGTTAACCTTGTATCAGGATAATGTAACTGTTACGACTGGTAAGACTTGTATCAGGATAATGTAACTGTTACGACTGGTAAGACTTGTATCAGGATAATGTAACTGTTACGACTGGTAAGACTTGTATCAGGATAATGTAACTGTTACGACTGGTAAGCCTTGTGTCAGGATAATGTAACTGTTACGACTGGTAAGCCTTGTATCAAGATAATGTAACTGTTACGACTGGTAAGCCTTGTATCAAGATAATGTAACTGTTACGACTGGTAAACCTTGTGTCAGGATAATGTAACTGTTACGACTGGTAAACCTTGTATCAAGATAATGTAACTGTTACGACTGGTAAGCCTTGTATCAGGATAATGTAACTGTTACAACTGGTAAGCCTTGTGTCAGGATAATGTAACTGTTACGACTGGTAAAACTTGTATCAGGATAATGTAACTGTTACAACTGGTAAGCCTTGTATCAGGATAATGTAACTGTTACAACTGGTAAGCCTTGTATCAAGATAATGTAACTGTTACGACTGGTAAGCCTTGTGTCAGGATAATGTAACTGTTACAACTGGTAAAACTTGTATCAGGATAATGAAACTGGATGGGACAAGATGCTACATTTCTGCAGCATAATGCCTTTGAGCTAGACATCACTATAAACTGCCACAATGCAAACATCGTTGCCATTTGGCTGAATGTTTATAAAGCTACGTTAAAAGTTAAAATTACACACACACACACACACACACACACACACACACACACACACACACACCCTGATTAAATTTCCACACTTTATGCGCGGACCATTATGGGACATTTCCTTGTAAAAAGGAAGCAAAAATGTTTATAAAAAGTCATGAGTCAGATCATAAAACTAGAAAATTTTTGTGGCTTCGATTTTTCAAAAATTGATTTGTTTTTGAGACACTTCAGTGATGGTCTCTCATTTTAGTATTTTCTGTTGAACGGCTTATTTTCGTTTTGTAATTTCGGAGGATAAATTCACGAACTTGAGATTTCACCCCCCTCGCATTTGAAACAAAGTAAGCTATTTTAAAAATTAAAAAATATATAGGAAAATATATGAAATGATTTAATGAAGACACAGTAGTAGAGGCTGCAGATAGTAGTATGGTATTTGCGCATTCGATTTCTTTTTTGCGTGATGGTTAAGAAGTTAACTGAAATTCCGCAATTACGTTCACCAAACTAGACCCTGATTTTGATGACGTCATGATTGCGAGTCCTACGACGTCCGTCTCCTTTACAAGTAGATACAAGAACACAAATACTTCTCTTTGCCTTGCTTGTCTTGCTTCCCCGGCTTTGTCAAATTTAATTTAATTGAATTTTGACAGGTTTTGTTAAACTCGCACGAACTTGCATTACAAATGTTAAAATCTCTCTGTTAAACACCTCTTAAAAGATAACGTTCTATCTTAGCAAAGGGAAGGTCGTTCTGGAGTATTTTTGCACACAAAATTTCGCTTTAATCCGAAAACCCTTGTCTTGCCGTTATGAAAAGACATCAGTCGACAGTAAGTTCAATTTTTGACGTACCAAAACTTTGCAAATTGATTTAATAAAAAGGACGTATTTCTTAAACAGTTATAGCTATTTTCTTGATGTTTCGGCTTGTGCGGAACAATTCATTAGTTCAAAATCTGGCTTAACGTCCAATTAAAAAACTACCACTCGAAAAGTGGGCGATTTTTTTTAGAGATGTTTTAGAATGAATTTTCTTCTAATGTAGTGGTGTTTTAAAACTAATAGTTTGGACTCATAAAACATTTAAATGATCGTGACACAGTCCCTTTTGGACTCGTCAAACATTTAAACGATCACAGTCCCGAATTGAACTATTAGATGGAAATGGAAATGTTCAGAACAGATGAAAACAACTCGTGTAAATTATTCGTGGTACATACCACTTCTGAAGTTCTGAATTACCGCTTTTCTCAATAGCATGTATCTTAGACGCAGAATGTACCCAGAGCCTTTTATTAGATTTAAAATTGGGTGAGTTGCAAAAACAGACGGGATGGGGTGGGGGGTGGAGGTTAGGGGTTGAGGACATCTTCCAACGGGGATGCATGTTTTTTTCTTTAAAGAAACGGGGTGTAAAGTAAAAGAAGCCGGGAAAATCAGTCGGCTCCTGTCAGATAAGGAAAGCCCTGATGTACCACTTTTTTCCATTGCATGTATTTCTCACACATTCAGATTGTATCTCTGTTTCGTCAAGACTTGCATCTCTCGCACACCAAGGATGTACCTCTCTTTCACCATAGCACGTATCTCGCGCACACCCAGGATGTACCTTTCTTCATATCACGTATTTTCCACACACCCAGGACGTACCTCTATTTCGCGATATCATGTATCTCTGGCATACCCTTGAACGTACCTATTTTCTCAAACACATGTATATCTCGTATATCCAGAATGTACCACTTTACGTCAGAGCATCTGTCTCTCTCGTACTTCCAGAATGTACCTCTTTTCTCCATAGTATCTGTCTTTCTCGTACACCCGAAAAGTACAGCTTTTCTCCATAGCATCTCTATTGTACACCCAGAATGTACCGCTTTTCGTCATAGCATATGTCTCTCTCGTACATCATGAATTTACCTCTTTTCTGCACAAGCATGTTGTGCATTTTCCCCCTAGTACAAACCGCATAGACTATAGAGAAGAACACATTAAAACTGACTTTCGCAAGAATATATTTTCGAATACAATGGTAAATTTTACAAAGTCGTTGATATATTTGCTTTAGAAATAATAGATAACCAATCCAACACAACTTAAGCTTGTTCCTACACTTTTGCGATCCTGAAATATTTAGCGGTTCATTTTCGTCATTATTTACAATGTACAGATAATTCGCCATTGGGACAATTAGTCACGTGAATATTAATTTGTGACTTTATTTATTTGTAAATTAATTTATTTGTAAATAAATCAAGTTGACAGAAATGTTCATGTCAGAAGCATCTAATTAGCATTAATTAGATGTACTATACCTAAGTGTTTAGATATGATGAAGAAAACTTCCATTCCCTTTCAAAAATGTTTTTTTTTAATGTTTATACAACCAGCAAGTAGGACCACTCAGTGATGACGAGTGGCCGTAAACTTCTCAGATAAAATGAATTTAAATGGGAATTGAGTGCATAAACTTGCCAAACTTGAAATACACATTCAACTTAAATTCTGGAACATCGTTATTTGAATTTTACAACAGAATCATTCCAGTAAACCTCGGAATTAAACGTATTAGTCATATAGGACGCAGCTATTGAAATTCATTGTGATATCAACGTTTTAACAAAATCAGGGGATGACTCAATATTGGGTCAAGTACATACGTTAGGGCCATTCTAAAAAGTAGTCTTGAATGTCGACATAACACACTAGGTGTGGAAATTTCTCCTTAAATTAATTTCAAACATCCTGTCTCGTTTTTACCTGCGGAAAATCTTAAGTTATGTGATATTGGGAATTCGGTCTGTAACTAATCTCAGTTGCATGTAGAAACATTACGAAAACGATATAGAAGGTGGATGATCTATGCCATGTAGAACGAACTGCATTATGGTCAGTCTTTTTTTTAAAGGAGTAGCGATAACAAGATTTTCAATATTGCCGTCAGCGGCCTTATTTCATACAAGATATGCAGCTATTTCATATAGGACCAACCAGAACACTATACAGGTCTTCAGGTGAAAACCTCATGTCATTACGACTTTATATTTAGAAGGGGTTGCGATAACAATATTTACAAGATGCATCCATGGCGGCCATATTGGATGTTAGATCGGTATCATTTGAACACCCTATGTTGATATGACCAACCAATCAAAAAGAGTGGCGATAAAAAAAAAATCAAACTTGCCACAGTGCCAAATATTCTCGACGTCCGATCGATAGCATTTTAACTTAGGACCACTAGTCATCATAAGACGTATTTTAGTGGATGATCCAGCGGCGAACTTATGCTTAGACAAACTAGGCAGCTGCCTTGGGCCCCAACCTTTGAGGGGGCCACCGGTCAGGGGCCGAAATCGTACACATTGAGGATACAAGTTTGGTTTTTGCTAAATTACCAAAAAGGGGTCCGGACTCTTTTAACTGCCTAGGGGCCCTGGGTCTCTATGTCCGGGCCTGGGAAGATCCCATGACAATGTGGATTTTTGTTCAGTAGAAGTAGCGATAGCTGGATTCCATGGTGTCCATGTTGTATTCCCAATAAGTATCACAGTCATGTTCGGCCAGCTATACACGATAAGACGTCTTGTACTGAAAATACTATAGGACAATCCCTTCAGGAGTAGTAGCGATAACATGATTTTGGATAACGGAATGGCATCATTTTCATTTAGAATCAGCTAGACCTTAGGACGAGGGGACCCGAGTGACCAATGGTCTAAGGCGCTCGCTTTTGTCTGCGTGGGTTGGAGTCCCGTGACAGGGTCGGATCAGATCAAGTATTGGGTCAGGTGGGTGGGGTGTACCAAAACTTTCAAAAGGGCCACACTTTCCTCGAAAGGTCACCAAATCAACGGTCTCTGTGTATATTTATTTAAAGTGTGCATAGTACCCAATAAAAAATGTCGTTATACTACCCATAACAAAAAGAAAAGACATTGCGATAAATGTTTGTGTAAAGTTTCATTGCATTCCCCGAAGTAATTGACCTTACGCGAGATGATGTATCGCTCCGCCTACCAAATTACGTGACATGACGCCCTGCTAACTCTGATAAACATACAGTATTTGGCAAACGTTTCACATTAAGTGATATAGTGATATGTTTTTAAAAAATGATTTGTACTATTCTTAAAAATGGACAATTTCAAAGTTGCATAAATTAAACAGCAGTAGACAATATTTATAGATGTTGCTTAAGTTCGTACAGTAATAACAAAAATGTTTTATTTCAGTAAATAAAAACGAATTTCAGAGCTGCTCGAGAACTACCGGTACTTAAACATGTAAACGGAAATTAGCTCCAAAAGATGCTAATGTATTTAGTAAATAATCTTATCCATATCAGTTTCATCTGGCTTACGTTCATGCTGCCTTGGATGTAAATAAATTAAAAATTAATAACAAAATCGTAAAGAGTTACTGTTTAGAAATATGGCATTGTACATAATAATTTAAAAGTTCTACTATGTTCGTCAGATGGATCTTTTATCCCCACCCCTCCTTCAGCCCAGTGAAAAAGTAGAGTCACTCAAGTGTCTGAAAGATGGAGACGATAAATCATTGTTTTTGGGAGAATCCACATTAAAGTGTAAATTTTCAAACTAAAGAATATTCAAACTTCAGAATAATGCAGTCCGGGATTCAGCGTTTCATGTAAAAGAAAAATAGTATACGCCAAAGCCTGAAAGTTGGAGGGGCGGTGGGGGCTATCCCCACCCATATTTTAGAAATGTGTTTGTATTTGTACAAGAATTTTGGATGAGCACGTCAAATATTTCTAGACAAATGAATTAATCTTTAAAAATCCAAAACATCTGAAGAAAATTAACGGAAAACAAGCTACGGCATTTCAGTGTAAAGTCAAAGCTACGGCATACACTTTTCAGTGTAAAGTCAAAGCTACGGCATACACTTTTCAGTGTAAAGTCAAAGCTACGGCATACACTTTTCAGTGTAAAGTCAAAGCTACGGCATACACTTTTCAGTGTAAAGTCAAAGCTACAGCATACACATTTCAGTGTAAAGTCAAAGCTACGGCATACACTTTTCAGTGTAAAGTCAAAGCTACGGCATACACTTTTCAGTGTAAAGTCAACGCTACGGCATACACTTTTCAGTGTAAAGTCAAAGCTACAGCATACACATTTCAGTGTAAAGTCAAAGCTACAGCATACACATTTCAGTGTAAAGTCAAAGCTACGGCATACACTTTTCAATGTAAAGTCAAAGCTACGGCATACACTTTTCAGTGTAAAGTCAAAGCTACGGCATACACTTTTCAATGTAAAGTCAAAGCCCAAGACTGAGATTTCTATTTCTAAACGTCTGTAATAAATTTAACTTCTGCGGAATTTTGGAAAAAACCTGGAGGGTCACGTGATTCTGTTTATATCACGTACGCCTAGCATGACCCTGACTACAACCAATCATTTTATTCTAAGAATAAAAGAAAGCTTCTTTTTACCCAGAGCTATTACAAAATCTCGTGTTCACGTATCCAATACAGTCTCGATCTCGCTATTATTAATTTTCACAACAAAAAATAAATAAAAAATGAACTTGTTTACGTGGTTAGAAAGTTTCAACTATTATTAGATATTCAGGTTGATTAGTCTAAAATAAAAATAACTGAACTCTATACTGGACAACGTTATAGTAGCATTAAGTATAATATTTTTTTAAAAAAAACTAACAAACAAGCAATATGAATTAAATCAATACGTAACGCCATCTATGGGACATGCTTTTCTACATTTATGCAAAACTAACATGCTAATAATTGTAATCACTTGTTTCCTTGTTCAGAAAAAAAAGCCTGTATCCATCAAAGATTTGTCTATGTTTCGGGATAGGAATAAAACTAATTCCTCTATTAAGACGACCTGGATATTGACACTTACAAGGCTTCCACTGCCTTCTTTTCACCCTTATCTTTCGAGAAATAAAAAAAGATTGCAGATACTGCAAATATGTATCACAATCAATTCATGATTGCCACAAGTAACTTGTAGGAGGAAAATGAATTACGTAAGCAAAGCATGAATGTGTGTCTAATTTACGCTCGCTGATTGGTTAACTGATCAGTATGATTGACAAGTGACGATATATCAGTTTTGAAGGAGCAATACCAATGCTGTGCTAATGGACGGGCGTACGGACGGACAGACAATGTACCGTCTCATTAAGTGAATCTGATTATTGACCAGCAGAGCATAATAAATCTCCTTGCCAAATTTGAGCGTAGCACTAATACTATTTAGTAAACTGTCGCTGTGTGTAATATTTGCAAAACTGAAATCAAGCACGCAAGCGGTACGGCAATCCTCGCAATACGTATACGGCTTCATCATCCATCAGTACTTTTCACACTGTACAACAGAGCGACACAACCTCTAAAGCAACAGCCGCATGTTACATTTAAAGAAGACGTATTGTTTCAGATCGACAACCAAATATTGCAGATATGCTGGATGCACAGACTAAATACAAATCTTCAGCACCATGGTCCACAGCTATCACTGGTGCCATTGCTAGTTTCATCGTTCACAATTTTCGGCCGGACAGTAATGTTTCAAACAAACGATTTTTTAAACATGGCATTAGTGATTGATCCACAACATGTTGTAACAGCTGGACAGGTCTTCTCTGCGAAACTTATCCCAGATATGTATTTGCAAGGCAAGGAGGATGTAAGAGCATGTTTGCACTTAGCATCTAAAGTTGCATAACTGACATTTGAACTGAATCATGTTACAGTAACTGCTTGTTTTATTTCTCTTGATTGAAAACTTCAAAGTTATGTGCTATAAACACGGGCTCTACCTGAGAGTCACGCAGGTGCAACTATTGCTGCAGTTCTGTTGTCAGATTTTAATGAGTGTGGAATTCCATCCCATCCTCCACTGGTAACTTGCAATGCTTCAAACATGGTTGTCACAGAATCTGAAGTAGGATGTAACCCACATATTGGTTGCTTTGCACAAATTTTAAATTTAAATGCCCATAAATACTTGAACATCAATGATGTTAGAAGACATCTTGGCATGATCAGGTGGTTTAATTTCCTTCTTCGTATTTTCTTAAATTCAAGGAAATTTCTCAATTATTTCAGTACAAAATATGCAAAATCAACATTCAAGTCATACATGCTATAAATGACCTGTATGTATTGATACGTATTACAATACAGATATGCCATATTGCAATATACTGTATTGCAGTGCATTTTTCCTGACAATACTCGTCCCATGCTGATCGACGGATAACCTCTTTACTCTATTGGAAATACGCATAATAAATATTGTGAAATTACCTTATTATACGTCAACACATCGTTATCGGTCGGTAAGGGAGACAGACAGTCGGATGAACGTTCATGTGACGTGATTTGCTGTGCTATAAGGTTGTCATATAAAAATGTAAAAATATAACGAACGTATTTTATTGTAAGTATTGAATAGCTTTTGTAAAAGTAGTACAGATCTGTCAGGAGTGAAAAACATCTCCATTACCATTTTATCTAACAATGTATCACGTGCTAGTTGACTTAAGATTGCGAGATATAATCAAACGATAAAAGTAAATAGGAAACATGGCGCCATAGGAACTAGCCTGCCTCACTATATCCCGTGGTAGGTTGACATTATAGATCGTGCACTCTTTCTTGGTTTTGTTTTTCTCCTAGATCGTACTCTCGATAATAAAAAGAAGGCCGGATATGGACAGTCGCCATCTTGTTTCCTCTAGTGAAAGTCCGAAAAACATTTCTACAGTTTTTATTGCTTTTCTGCGATATATTCTTGCTGAATACTTAGCTCTATTCATTAATTCTAAGCATAGTTATTATTTCGGTATTCATTCAACATTACGCATTCATAAAAAGTGGAACGCTGAATAGAATTCTACGCTCTCATTGGTTGAAGTCAATCTAAGAGTTAAATCTCCCAAATTTTCAAGCTCACCAAAACTGCACATGAGGTCTGTCTTTTAGCGAAGAAACGGTATTTCCCGCAAGGTATCCAGTTTGATTCCACAAGCAAAAAGGTCCCCAATCCCGCACCCTATCACTTTACCCATCCAATTCACCACCCTATCACTTTACCCACCTAATCCCCCACCCTAACACTTGACCCACCCAATCCTCCACCCTATCACTTTACCCACCTAATCCCCCACCCTATCACTTTACCCACCTAATCCCCCACCCTATCACTTTACCCACCTAATCCCCCACCCTATCACTTTACCCACCTAATCCCCCACCCTATCACTTTACCCACCCAATCCCCCACCGTATCACTTTATCCACCCAATCCCCACCCTATCACTTTACCCACCCAATCCCCCACCCTATCACTTTACCCACCCAATCCCCCACCCTATCACTTTACCCACCCAATCCCCCACCCTATCACTTTACCCACCTAATCCCCCACCCTATCACTTTACCCACCTAATCCACCACCCTATCACTTTACCCACCCAATCCCCCACCCTATCACTTTACCCATCTCGTGGGAATTATCGATAAGCTTTTTTAACAGAACACGTAACGCTGAATATACTATACTTTGACGAGTGATTTATGACCTTACTTCACAGTTTTTGTCAGGTTAGTGATTATAATTAAAATAGAATATTTAAAAATATGTAACGCTTCTGAAACGTATTTTGCAACATAGTCTATGAAGGCCCGACACACAAGCTCATATTGGCACACGACTGGAAAGCTTCTTCATTGACAAACAAACGAAACTCTGAAAAAATTGTTTAGCAGTGGGGCTAAATTAAAGCGTATATTTGCGAGTGATCGGATGTGCTTGATGAGGAAAGCAGTAGTGAACATGTACGAGTTAGTCCGTAATGCAACGAAAATGACAGTTGTTGCGGAGCAAGCAGACCCATTTCATACCAGTATTGGCAAATTTAACTAAGGTAAGTTTCAGATGCGAGTCAAGTGTTTGATTACAAGGGATATCTGCAAGAAGGAAGAAAGAGTGGATAGAGGACAGGTTTGGACATAATCCACGAAAATTAATTCAATCATAAGTCATGATAAGAAAGACCTCCATTAATTTTGCGGACCGTTTCATGACTGTCCTTTGTAACAATTACTTGGTCCTGAAAGGCATCCACCTAATGTGAGACTCAACTTGATCCCGGCGCAGTATTATGCCGTTTGTTAAACAATCGATTGGTTTACTCGTGGTTTTTACTTAGTTTCAGGTGTTTGGGGCAGTTTTGCATCCCGCCTGGCAATAGCGATATTATCGTTGTTGTATTTTTAGGTCGACAGCGATATTATGGTGTCACGGATATAAACACGGTCAAATTCATGTCAAGAATAAGAGGCGCCGGTAAGTTTAGTTCATTGCGATAAAATAGATACGTTATCAGGACATCGGATGAATTTGACTCGCATTATATTCTGGTCATCATAATATTTTTAAATTACGGGTACGAGTTCTTGACTGAGATAACGGATGTAACCCTTGACTGAGGTAACGGATGTAACCCTTGACTGAGGTAACGGATGTAACCCTTAACTGAGGTAACGGATGTGTCACAGTAGTGCTGTTTTCTTATGTGTCTAATGATTGACAAGGAAAAAAACCGGTAAGGGTATATCGTATTACATATATGTTTCACCGCTCCGGTGGCCTAGTGTTTAGAACGTCCGCCGCGGAAGCGGGAGGTCGTGGGTTAGATCCCTGTTTGAATCATACCAAAGACTTACAAAATGGTACTAACAGCTGCCTCGCTTGGCCCTCAGCATTAAGAAGTTAGTGCTAGGAATGGTCGGCCTGGTGTCAGGATAATGTGACTGGGTGGGACACCATGCTACATGTTTGCGGCAAGATGCCCCAGTGCTAGACATTACAATAAACTGCCTCACTGCAGACATCGTAGCGATACGACTGAAAAATTGTTTTAGCTACGTTAAAAATCCTACTCACACACACACATATATGTTTCAGCATATTTGAGCCACCAATTTAGGCGTATTTATATGTGTATGTTTGTGTGATTTGGAGTTTTAGCGTAGCTTTAACAATTTTAAAGTCATATCGTTAAGATTTCGGCAGTGTGTCAGTTTATAATATGATGTAGGTCTTTGGTATGTCTTGGCCAGGGCTCTAACCAGTGACCTCCCGCATCCGAGGCTGACGCTCTAACCACTAGGCCACGGGAGCGGTCACAAAGACAAGTTTGCTCGCTTCATTTTCAGAAGTAGAATGGGTTATTGTTTAACATATTTCGATAAAACATTTTATACGGGGACGAAGAGAGAGGTAAAGATCGGAAACTCGTGTAAACTTGTTTTTATCGGCATCATATTTTTCTGAAAGAAATTGTCATCATTAGTTACTAAAGCACATTTACCCGCTGTCTGAAATATTTGAAGTAGACACATTTTGGTTTAGCTATGGACGGTCTTAATATGATTGTTTTTAAACATAATACATTTGGAATCGAAACGTTATCAAAACATTTGTCCTATTTCAGTCGTTCCCCATGTTGTTTGCGTGAATTTCTTAATGTCTGCTTTCTCTGTTATTCATTGTAATAATTTGTATTTGGCCAATATAACAATGACGATGTAAGGAATAGTCGCGTGTGATACCAAATTTCATAGAATTCATAATGACTCCAACGTTTCAAAAGCAAACTTGAAGGAATTATAGCAAGACAAGTCAACCATGTCAAATTGCACGTTCTGTTCCAATCGTAGTATCTTGGCCTTTTTTTTTGTAAAGTCGAGAAAGCAATCTAAATGTAATATTCCAATGATACATTTATCTTCTTCCGGAGCCAATTTATGCCATGTTCCGAATATAGTTCTCAGTGGAAGCGAATTATATCCGAGGTTTCTTTCTCGACTGGGGAAAAGCACAGACGACGTTCCAAATGTATAGGTGTACTTGTATAGAGTATGATGGTGAGGATAAAGACCGTGGTGACAAGTATGAACACGGGATCTTTCATTCAGGTCTAGCGACGACGAATATACATACGTAGGATCGTGTCGAGGTTATATCGTACACAACATACATAGAATAATAGACTTGTCCATATTGTGCATGTACTGTTGTACTGGACAGGCGTTGCCATTGATTTTGTTTATGTACAAATTTTTAAGTATTGCAAATTTTGGTTAAGTAAAGTTCATTCGTTTATATGACAAAACGAAAACAGTGCGTTTTTTGGCAGTCTGTTTATATGCAAGGTCATTCATTATACATGGCAACGAAATTTCATTTGAACTTTTAGCGCTTTGAAAAGAAAAACAGAATTGTTCGGGTTTTTTTTGTTTTGTTTAAAAATGTTACCTAGTGAAGATTTGATATTACCTAAGCAAATAGAATATATTTGAATATTTAAACGAACGTCAATTGTATAAAATTTAATTCATCACAGTGAAGTCATGAAGGCTATCTTCAGATTTGGCATTTTGATATTCTTTTATTAAATTTTTAAAGTTTTATCATTTTCCACTTTTTTTTAAAAGACAATTTCTTTTAAACAACATACAATAAATTTGATCGTCAGGATCAGAAGACGTGATATAGCTGCCAATCGATGATACCCTATTTTTAAAAAAATCTTTGTCGCCATACAGATGAATACAAAGCATTACGTTTGGAAAGATTACATTTAGAACTGACATATTTAAGAATTCGTTTACTATTGACCACCTAAGATTAGTGAACAAAAGTTTAATTTTCCCTTAATAATATACAGATAATAATTGTACCTCAATTCCCCAATGGCTTTTTTCACTGAATTTTGAACGTAAAAAATGAGATCATATTGGCAGTTTGATCAAAATTTTGGTACATTTTTCATTGTGAGATTGTTTTTCATCGAAATTTTGGTACATTTTTCATTGTGAGATTGTTTCATTCACAGTTTGCAAAGATTAAATTCAATAAGAATAAAGTATAGTTTCAAATGCAAACACATTGGGCTATAAATAAATAAAATTTAGAAAATAACAAATAAAGCATATAAACGTTTTTCATGGTTTAATTTTACCGTATGATAATGGCCTTAAAATGTTGCATTATATTATCACATTCTAAGTGTAATTATCATCAACACAATTTGATGGAAGAAATAGAAAACACGATGATCGCACGCGTGGTATTTGTAGCTGTCGTGTTGACTCTTCACCTTGCCCCCCCTCCCCCCAATCTCACTCGGGGAAGTAATCAGTGGTTTTCACCGACGATCTTCCCGTACATTAAATAACAGCCCTTAATTTATATTGGGATATTTTTTCATTAAAATGTAGTTAATACTTTTGGTTTTATTACTTTTTTTTCTTGCATGAATTGGAAGAACTTTCCTCTGTATAACGTGAATAAGCAAATATACAACTCGGAACATTTTTTTTTCCAGGAAAGGTAAGGATAAACGAAAAAATCCCGTCCAAGCCCACCATTCCCTTATGAAAAATGCATTGGCGCATGTATTGATAATGTAAATTATGTACTCAGATATAACACTTATTATTAGTATTTATTATTTGTTTATTTATTATTATTATTTATTTATAGTTCTGCACATAGCTTGTAAGGTAGATGAAACTTTGATGTATACTCGTATGCATTGATTACCTTTGGGAATTGTCTTAACAATTTCAAATCAATCAAATAGTTGAAGTTTAGCCATTAATATAGATGTTTGAACTTTCGTTCTGCATATCATGCAATGGCAATGTAAATATTTCACTTGCTGTATGTACTCGCTTATAAGACGAGTCCAGCTGCAAACAACATTGATCCCAAACTTCATGCGCATGATACGTGAACAAATTCGGCGATATGTCTTTTGTCCTACTTATTACTTTACTGGGGGTGGGAGGCTAAGTTGTCTAAAGGGTTCACTTTCAGCGATCACTGCGGTCTTACCTTTGTCCGCGTGGGTTCGTGTCTCGGACTCTGCCAATGTAAGTGAGAAAGCGTGCCAGGAACTTCCTTTTGTGTCTGGGTTTACCATATTCCTCCTCCACTAGTTATATGGCCGCCCTGTTAAGCCTATCATTCGCTGAAAAATGGTCGCTTAAAACAACAATAATAAACACCAATAACAAAATGCATAGACTTAAATCTGTGCATCTGTGCAATTTGTCGTTGATATCTACTAAATATTTAGTTTAAAAAGTACGTTAAAAATGATCAATGGCATATACATGTAAGTTTATTGTTATATATCTACGATAGTTAATGCACCTGTAATTTTGCTATAGTATGTCTACGATAGTTACTGTACTTGGTAAATTTGCTATTGCATGTCTACGATAGTTACTGTACTTGGTAAATTTGCTATTGTATGTCTACGATAGTTACTGTACTTGGTAAATTTGCTATTGTATGTCTATGACAGTTTCGTCATATTATAGTTTAGGACTTTACATTTAATCGTAATCCAACCATAGATTTTGCAAACGTGTCGTTCAATCTAAGAAAAATCTGATACTCATAATACAAAATTTGATACATGTGCTTATTTTTGTCAAACAAATATATGAAAAAAACTGTGCTCACTTGTATTACATGTGATACAATTTCAAACTGTGCTCACTTGTATTACATGTGATACAATTTCAAATGTCCTCTTGAATAGTCTTCTTGAATGAGCAAAAGAAAAGGTGAACTTTAGACTAGTCTGCATGAACAATCACTTACAGAACCTGACCAATGAATGAGTTTATTGGCTTAAAGAGCTCATAAAAATTGTCGTCAAACGCCACTCCTTGTCATAAAGCAAACAGTCCTTAGTTCGAGCGCGTGCTAGATTGACAACTTGGCATGGCTAACGCAAGGCTTATTTAGTGATAATACGGAGAGATGTCGACTAGCTAAATTTTATATGCGGTCAATTCATTTTATAACACGACTAGTAATTGTCTTCAATAAAAAAAAAAAAAATAAACAGATCTTTAGCTTCATAGTTATTGTTCATGTAATTATGCTATTTTCAGCTATTTTGTATTTACGTAAAGTTATCAAAATAGAGATAACCTTGACTGGATTAAACGTGAAACTTGAGAAACCCAATAAAGGGTTTAGCTGGTCACATCCCAGGACAGGAAACTTGATAAATACTTGAGAAACCCCAAAAAGGGTTTAGCTAATCACATCCCAGGACAGGAAACTTGACTATCCCAATACAGGGTTTAGCTGGTCACATCCCAGGACAGGAATCTTGACAATCCCAATACAGGGTTTAGCTGGTCACATCCCAGGTCAGGAAACTTGACAGTCCCAATACAGGGTTTAGCTGGTCACATCCCAGGACAGGAAACTTGACAATCCCAATACAGGGTTTAGCTGGTCACATCCCAGGACAGGAAACTTGACAATCCCAATACAGGGTTTAGCTGGTCACATCCCAGGACAGGAAACTTGACAATCCCAATACAGGGTTTAGCTGGTCACATCCCAGGACAGGAAACTTGACAGTCCCAATACAGGGTTTAGCTGGTCACATCCCAGGACAGGAAACTTGACAATCCCAATACATGGTTTAGCTGGTCACATCCCAGGACAAGAAAGTTGACAATCCCAATACAGGGTTTAACTGGTCACATCCCAGGACAGGAAACTTGAAAAACCCAATACAGGATTTAGCTGGTCACATCCCAGGACAGGAAAAAGCTGGATGAAGACTCCTTCATAAGAACAACGAGACAAACTAACACCAGAATGGATTGTACTAATCATGTAGACAAACTAACACCAGAATGGATTGTACTAGTCATCTAGACAAACTAACACCAGAATGGATTGTACTAATCATCTAGACAAACTAACACCAGAATGGATTGTACTAGTCATCTAGACAAACTAACACCAGAATGGATTGTACTAATCATGTAGACAAACTAACACCAGAATGGATTGTACTAATCATCTAGACAAACTAACACCAGAATGGATTGTACTAATCATCGAGATAATATTTACGATAATATTTAAAATACTTAAGCCGAAATGACATTTGAAGCACGACCCAGTCAAAGCAACACAGTGTCCGTGTTCCACCTACTGCTTAAGAAGTAATATCAAATGAAGAAACATTGCAAATTAACTAATCACTGAAATAATCTCTCAGCTAATCTCTTTTAAATGTCAGTTTTCTTCAAGCTGTTCATTAAATATCGATTTCTTTAAAGTAACCAAGAAATCACGATTTCACCATTCATACAGAGTAGAATAAGCATAAAAAACTATCCGACTGTCAAAATTGACAAACCGGTGAATTTTATTTCACCTTTAGCATAATCATTTACATTTCAGAGTGTTAACAATGTGATTTATCCTTTAATGCACTGCTGTAACAACCTTGCTCGGATTT
This sequence comes from Unio delphinus, assembly GCA_029339505.1. Lineage (NCBI taxonomy): Eukaryota > Metazoa > Mollusca > Bivalvia > Unionida > Unionidae > Unio > Unio delphinus. Next base: position 679,796 of record JAQISU010000045.1, on the reverse strand, counting down.
GTATTTTCAGACTAGTAGAAACCAAATGAATGCAAACATGTAAACAACCGTCGCAATTGACTCGGCTTGTCTAAATTGTAGTCCTTTTAGCCAACAAATAGCAACAAATAATGACACAAAGACTCTCTCTCTCTCTCTCTCTCTCTCTCTCTCTCTCTCTCTCTCTCTCTCTCTCTCTCTCTATATATATATATATATATATATACATACATACATATATATATATATATATATATATATATATATATATATATATATATATATATATACATACATACATATATATATATATATATATATATATATATATATATATATATATATATATATATATATATATATATATTGTACAGCACTACCATTACCTAAGTTACGGCATCTCGGATGACTAGACCAGAATTCTGATGGTGAAAACAAACAAACAAAACAAACACAAATTCCAACATCAACAACACCCTTCATTTGAATTTATGTCTAAGACAAGGCATTTCTTTTGATTGTTTTACCTGTTGAAGAAGATTTGGGTATCACTTGATGTTACGCCTTACTGTTAATAGAAGATTCTTTCTCTACAGGGGTTTTTATTTTTTATACAGCAGCCATTCGAGGTGGCTAGTATTGGGATATATTTATTTATACAGCAGCCTTTCAAAGTGGCTAGTATTGGGATATATTTATTTATACAGCAGCCATTCGTGGTGGCTAGTATCGGGATATATTTATTTATACAGCAGCCATTCGTGGTGGCTAGTATCGGGATATATTTATTTATACAGCAGCCTTTCAAAGTGGCTAGTATTGGGATATATTTATTTATACAGCAGCCTTTCGAGGTGGCTGGTATTGGGATATATTTATTTATACAGCAGCCATTCGTGGTGGCTAGTATTGGGATATATTTATTTATACAGCAGCCATTCGAGGTGGCTAGTATCGGGGTATATAGTAGTGTAGCAAAAAGGTCTGCACCCTCATAAGAAGGAAAACAAACGTTGTTTGCTGGAAATTTTGCCCACACCCTACTCCCCATCTACCAAACCCACCCCAGGGGTGCGCTTGGGCAGTGTCTATTAGGAATAATATCTGAAGCAAGTTTAATTATTATTATTAGTAGTAGTTGTAGTAGTAGTAGTAGTGATATGGGGTGGACGGTTAGGGACATTTTGCTGGGTTTCTCCACTCCCGTTTTGTCCGGCTTTCCCAACCTCTAACGTAACTACACTTTTCTCAGCCATAAAATAACGAGGTATTTATTATTATTATTGTTTTAAAAAAATGCTTCTGGGTTGGAACTCGACACGGTAAGATCAACTTTTTATTTTAAAACCCGGCCGGACGGGATATCTACCGGTTGTGTCTGGCTTCATCCTTAGTGGTGACATATATATGCGGGCAAACTTGATTGATAACATCGCCTGTTATAAGTATTTCCCGGATCCAGAGAATGTTTGCAAAGGATTGAATTGTGAGACCCGTCTCGGTTTAAAATGGTACACTCTTCAGTTAAAAAAAAGAGAAAATTGTTTTCTTTTCAGTGTCAGCAAACGTCGTATACTAAAACAATAGCTGGGATGGTGGTGGTGGTGGGGGGAATGTCCCATTTTGCCAATAAATATTGTATGTATTGATGCCAGTTCATTGTTATTATGTGTTATATTCCGTCAACAGTATCTTTAAATTAACCATACTAGGAGGCAAGTTAGAAAAGAAAAAGAATAAAATATTAATTTTGCAGTACATGACAAGCCTAGATCACGTTGTCAGTCAAATGTAGGCACACGGAAATCTTTCGGTAATGTGACCCTTCATTGTAGTAAAATACGCTGACCTTTATAATTTGATGTATTCTATATTTATATTTAAAATATTAAGAAACGTAGACATTTAAGAAAATTAGTTTTAATTGTCGACACTTTTTATACTCCGTAGTAAGACCCGAATACGTCTTGCATCTTATGTTTTAATGAAGGCTTCTGATCTGCTTACACTTATGGGTTTTAAAAATTCGATTTGATCGTGCAGTCTAAGTTTCCCATGGTATTTCCCACCCCGTTTTATTTATTTTTCATTACATGTTTCAGTAACACAAGTGTCCTAATATCTGTAACGGGGAAAGTATGATGACACAAACTTGAGACTTTATATTAAAGTGGATCCGAACCACTCACTCGTTTCGGTCTCGCTCGACACTGTTTCCACCTGTACTGCACTTAATTCATTTCATATACACATTATATCCAAAGAAGGGGGAGCACGGGATAGCCTAAGTCTAAAAGCCCATATCTTTACCTATCACTGACAACTCGCAAATGTCTGCGTGGGTTCGAGCCTTGGGCTCGGCCTATGTGGGTGTGTGAGAAAGGTTGTCAGCATCTATACCGGTGCTTCTTATCGGTTTTTTTTCCCACCAGTTATGCTGGCTGCCACGTGTAGCCTATCGTGTGCTGAAAAATGGCGCTAAACCAACAGTATTAACAAACCTGGATTGTGATTTTTTTTCTTCTTCCGTTTAATTTAATTTCGCTACATTGCAAAGAATCGGGCCTGGATAACGATACCGTATCTCCATGACGTCATTTAGACTGCTATTAAACAGCACTAGAGTTGTTAGGGGCTCATCTCCTGTGCCTACGATTCGTGCAAAGAGGATGCTTATTAAACCAGGCTTATCATCCTCAGGAATAAAATAATTCCGACGGAATAAAAACTGAAATTAAGTTTCTTTACGTGTCAGGAAGGGGGGCATTTCAGCGCAGTACGATAAGTACCGTAGATTTTCATGGGTCTCACGCATCATTGCAAAGTTTCGGATGCTCTGTCGACTAATGATCCGGCACTGCCGAGTCCACTGTGTATGTTCTGTTAATGTATTCAAGAGGGATGCGTAAACCATGCCCCACCGGCGCATTTTGCGACGGAAGATCTGGTGGTACGATGTTGGCAATTTGATACGGAATAGACACGAATAGCTATGGTAGATTCAGATGGGCTTTCTACTTACCACAGCTTAGAAATCTTAAGTGTCTGTTGAAGATAGACCGTTATGGTGATAGATAAGACCAAATTTGTTTGGCTATTCTCAGAACGTGCATGGCCCTCACCCAGCAAGACTACTGCCTGCTTATCTATACTAATCACGTTGTTGAACATTCTTTATCACCAACACGGGCAAGTAAACACATTGTCACGCTGAGCAGGAAGCGAGCGGGAAAAAAAGAATAATTTAATAGATACAGACATTTCTTGTGTGTCTGGAGTGCGATATTCAATTAAATTAAAATAGTAAAATCTGTATACGGCAGTCTACTTACGAAAAAAAAGAGAAAAAAAGTGGCTCGTAAAGCCAAGTAACTGCTTTAGACGAGTCACCATATTAATGGAGCCGATCAGTTGTTACTGCATCCGATTGCAGTATACAATAAAATAATTCGTGTTGTTTTTCTCCGATTTTTATTCAAAATTTGCTAACAAATAGACGATATTACTTGCAGAAAACAAAAAGCAGCATTAAAACTTGAATGTTCCGCCAGTTGTCTCTAGGTTTCATAGCGTTGATCCTATAGCTCCTTTGAGTCGACTGGCTAAACTGTCTCAGATAGTCGTGCAACCAAGTTAACGTGACAAAAATGATTGATCACCCAAATGTAATATAGTTAGAATTTTTAGTCGAGTAAATATTCATCGTTTAATGTAAAACATCATCGTGAAATCTGACTATCTTTAAAATGAAGGAAAAACAACCTGTGATATTTGTATAAAGATGTAAGTGATTCCTTTTCAATACTGGAATTCTTTGATATAATGGGTTGCCTGTATCTCGTGACTTTAAAAATACAGAAACCACACGAATGCATACTCTACGGTATGGTAATGAGTTGAATATTTCAAGTTACGTTCTTTATACGATATTAAATAAGCAGAAGGAGTGAATAGTAAGTACTTCCATCAAGTAACTTCTCAATAACTCCAGTCTAAAGTGAAAAGAGAACGTTTGCGTTTTTGTACCACAACTCCTTGTGCAGAGATAGGTTAAGAAAAAGTGGAAATTTTTTTTAAAATATCTTTTTTTTAAACCTGAGCGAGTGTTTGTGTTTGCACACGTTTATTTATATAACATAATTTCATAAAAGTAAGAATTAGCAAATGTAATATGTATCCGTCTATTGGCCTTCACAACATGCACCCCAAGTGCAAGAGGCATCAAAGGCACACACCTTTACAGACCACTCACATCTCGCCTCTATCAGCCTAAGTTAGTCTCCACTCAGCTACCGTGGATATGTGTAATATATTTCACAAATTGTATGATATAAGTTTTATTTATGGAGCCCAAAGCTCTATCTCTACATAAGCATCCGCGTATGACCATGAACTCAAGAAAAGGAAGTCAGACGACATTTACGATGACTTGACCATGTATGATTTATTCGACGACAGTTTCGTCAACATTTGGTTCGTTTTATTTACTTCATATTTTGATACGAATAAATACAAAATGAGCAGTTCTTTTATCTACGCTTAGACCACCAAAACAACTACACTTTTTTTGCATGCTGTTCGTGTTCGCATCAATCGATAGTGAAGTAGTTTTAGGTACACATTTAAAACAATTTCTCTTCGATCGTGTAACAACCATTAGGAATGACGGGTACCCGATAGATGTTTCCCAAAATTTTGACAGCCCTAGCTTCGGTTGACGGCCAAGTTATAGCCAGACCTGCATGACCTGTGCGTTTCTACCTTATACTGAAATGTATATTTGGGCCTTGCTCTCTCTGTCAGTGTTACTACAGTATTCAAGTTTTGTAAATGCTCGACTTGTTCGATATGAACCATCCAGACCATGCAAGATGAAAATGCAGCTGCTGATTTTGTGAGTGACTAAATATTTAACTAAAATATCAAACTTACCGGTCAAGATTAAGTTAAATGATTCTCTGACATCAGTTGGACTGAATTTACTTTCAAGACATTTTTTTTGCCCCAAATTAATATAAGGTGAATATTCATTTCATTACCGCAAATGTTTATAAGGTAAATATTAATTTTATTACCACAAATTATTTAAGATAAATATTCATTTCATTATCACAAATTATTATAAGGTAAATATTAATTTCATTACCACAAATTATTATAAGGTAAATATTAAGTTCATTATCACAAATTATTTTGTGACATATTGGATTTAAACTAATTATCGATTGCCTGTTGATATTTAGTTTTAGACCTTCCAGATTGATATTTAGTGGACACTCCGTTCTTCCGTTTGCTCCTGAAGTCTGTTATACAAACAACAGGATCACTGATGTTTTTTTTTTAAACTTATAAATACTAAAGGATGAAACATGTTTATACAAATACGTTTCGTGATTAACTTCGAAAACATGGGTTATTAAGGTATCAGATAGATAAAAAAAAGAAAAAGTCTAAAAGAACAGTTGGAGTGATCGTTGGGGTGGATGCTTCCGCGTGGGTTATATTTTTTATGTTTCTCCATATATAGTTAACACTGCAGCAGACAAATGTAAGACAGGAAAATAGTGTTGCGCAATTTAGAAACAGGGTTCCTACGGACTTTGACAGTTTGGAAGAAATGAAGTATCGTTTTCAATGCCTTGAAAGTTTGGGTAAATCGAGCAGGTTACACTGAGGTGGTTAAAAGCCTTTGAAAAATAAAATAAACCCAAACATTTAACTTCTCTTCATAATCACAAATACAAATTGTCCAAGATTGTTAGATTTAGATGTCGGCACGTTTTACTGGTTTCTTTATTTTGATGACCCGTTCATTTTCATTGCCGCCGCAATAAGAACGAGCAATTGAATTTCATCAGTGAACAATATTGTAGTATTTTGCATTAGTTTTGTGTCGCATATGACATAATTTGTGTACAAAATGTTAGCGAAAATAGGTTTTGGAAATATATGTTTGTGGTCTTTAAATGTTTGGGAAAAGTCATTGAATTTATAGTTCAGAATTCGGATTGAATCTTGTAGAATGTATCCGTGTAAAAGCGCCCCCACCCCCCAAAGATCATTAATGACCCATTTATACGCGTGTTTTAAAATAAAATAAAAATAATCTAATCTACATTACTTGCAGATACTGACAATCTGTTATTGAACTGGATAATTCCAGAAATGAGTGTGTGTGTGTGTGTGTGTGTGTGTGTGTGTGTGTGTGTGTGGTTTGGATTTTTAAAGCAGCTTTAACAATTTGTCAGTCATATCACTACGATGTCTGCAGTTAGGCAGTTTATAGTGATGTCTAGCACTGGGGCATCATGCCGCAGACATATAGCATGATGTCCCACCCAGCCACATGATCATGACATCAGACTGACCAGAACTAATACGATTTTCTTAATGCTGAGCACCAAGCGAGGCAGCTGTAAGTACCATTTGTATCACTCGGTTGGGGATCGAACCCACAACCTACCGCATCCGAGGCAGACGTTCTAAGACAAAATAGTAAGTGTGACAAGTTTGCTGTTTCATCTAACTTGTATATGTCAGCAGAATATATTAAACAATTTTGGCTTCATATGAACTGATATAATCTGTTGACGATTTGGCAAGTTCTAGCTTTTTTACATGACCAGTATCGGAAGTCTCAAGACTTTGTTATTGTCATTTTTTAAATTGAAAATATATCTCACGGAATATTATTATCACGGTATATATGCATATCAGTGAATAATACCATATTTACCTGCTTACAACCCCCCCACCCCCCACCCCCAGCTATATACCCAGATCTGACGCCACGTGCTCTGCGCTGTTTGCTGGGAATCAGAGATATAGTAATCCCCCGAATACACTGACTTACCGGTGCTAATGTTTTATCAAATCTGGGTTGATAATGCTTGCAGATTTCGCGTCCTACACAGTCAGTGACAATAAACATTTCAATCGACCCGTATTATGAGATAAATAGATATATATCATTATTATTCCTCCAGACCTGTGGCCCGTGTCCTGTTAGATTATAATGCGCAACCTGCCTGATTGTAAACTGCATTAATTTACATTTTATCTCCGAAGTAGAAGAATGGCAAAGGTTGTTCAACAGTCTCTCTCATACAAACGCTTCCTTGGTTCGCTGACGACTACAAAGAGGGCTTGAGAAGGTGGGAGTTATTTCATGAACTTAAGCTTCGAAAGTGAATAATTTCTCGGTACTTGACAATTTAATTTGAATTTTAGAAAGCTCTCAAAATTCAGAAATTCTTATGTGGAGCAAAAGAAAACAAATCGTCAGGGCAAATCGTGTTTCGGTTTTGCAAAGAACCCATTGCTCCCTCAAGGCCCCTTGTGATTATTCATTTAAGATAACAGGGTGCGACTAGAGTTAAGAGATTCCGCATAACTAATTTCCATTTCATATTTTACTGGTGTGCTGATACAATGTTATAAACATAAATTGATAATACCTTATCATTACCAAGTTTTTCTTCATGAAAGTTTTACATAATAATGAAAGGGGAAAAAATCCTGCCTTCAAGATTGAAGCGTGGATAATTACTAGTATTGTAGTAATGTAGTTCTTTATTATAAATGACGACAATACAGGATGGACCTCCTTTATTCTTACAGTTCTTCAGTATTGGAAGTTATAAAACACTATACCTGACAAACGGACGTTATGAAACGTGTAGCTAAACTAAGGTAAGAAGACATTTTTAGGGTTACATCTAGTTCTTTAAGAACTATTCCGATAATTTAGTCTCTCTCTCTCTCTCTCTCTCTCTCTCTCTCTCTCTCTCTCTCTCTCCCCCCCCCCCCTCTCCATCTCTGTTGATGATGATGGACGATATTTTGGTCTGAATTCACCGATATACAATCTATGGAATTGATCGCAGACAGTTCTGTCCGCAACACATCGTTTACAGTTTAGATAATTACTGGTATTTCTTTAGTTTGAAGGGTCCTTTTGGCCATATGTATCGGCTTTTTCCGGATCAGACTCCGTGTTTGTCAACTGGCAAATCAACATGGAATGACACAACCACGTGTGACCATGATGAATTTGGTGGCTACGCACGGATGTTACCAAATAACGTTAAGTGTCAAAACCGTACACTTGTGTATTCCGAACAGACTCATATACAGCAAAATTGCATAGTTTAATAATGAAGAGGTGACATCATACCCACAAATCATCCATTACTGTAACTTTAGGGGGTGGGGGGAGCAGGTGCTGATTTATCGGATTAGTCAGTAACTCGTATTCATTATTTGTTGGGCAGGTCGTCAGGTTCGAGGATTAAAAACATATTAATTAATATTGTAAGTAATAGTTCTACATTAGGTTGATGGCCAGGATGTGAAAGTGATATTAGTATGTTTTAGTTTAGAATTTTATCAGTAGCTCAATTTATACTTAGCTTTCAGCAAATGCATGCTAGTCAATTTTAGTATAAAAATTGTGCTGTGCTTATCCTGTGCAAGATTTTTCATTAAGGTAGCTTGTACACACTTTTCATTAAGGTAGCTTTTATAGACTTTTCATTAAGGTAGCTTCGAGAGACTTTTCATTAAGGTAGCTGCTAGAGACTTTTCATGAAGGTACCGTGTAGAGACGTTTCACTACGGTAGCTTCTGTATATTTTTCATTAAAGTAGCTTCAAGAGACTTTTCATTAAGGTAGCTTCTAGAGACTTTTCATTAAGGTAGCTGCGAGAGACTTTTCATTAAGGTTGCTTCGAGAGACTTTTCATAACGGTACCTTGTAGAGACTTTTAATTAAGGTACCTTCTAGAGACTTTTCATGAAGGTACCCTGTAGAGACTTTTCATGAAGGTACCCTGTAGAGACTTTTCATTAAGGTAGCTTCTAGAGACTTTTCATTAAGGTAGCTTCTAGAGACTTTTCATTAAGGTAGCTTCTAGAGACTTTTCATTAAGGTAGCTTCTATACAATGTATAAGCTACATTTGATGTTGTGCGAGTTATATATATTCAGCCTAGCTGCCTCATCCTTTTTGATAGTTGTTAAGATCAGCTGTTGAACACGTGTCCATCTAGAGTACAAAAAAAAATAATAACAATATTCTGTATTGTGCCTCATCGTGTAAGTCTTAACTTTTTCGGAATTTTGTTGAAGGCCGGTTTTGCTGTGCCTTTGAACAATTTTGTAGTTTGCCAGTTTTAAAATGTAAATAAATCATTTTTGTGTATTTGCAACAATCGCCGTTTCGATGCAGAAATATCCGTCTTCTCATTATCTATGTTGATGCCATGTGCGAGATAATCGATGTTCTTGATTTGCGGTTTTTACGGCACATCAACACAGGTAGATTTAATAGTACCAAGGATATTGGAGTAAAGTGCTTTGCCCAGGACACAACAGGATACCGACAAAGGCTAGTCGTCAACTACTAAACCACTGAGCCTCACCATTATCAAATCCATTGCAAGTTTTATTAAAAAAACATGTAAAAAGTAAAGCCTACAAACAACATGCTTTTAAGAAGCACACACATTTTGTTATGATCACACACATTTTGTTATGATCACACACATTTTGTTATGATCAGACACTTTTGTATTGGATAGTATTATGGAAAGGAACGGAATTGGGAGGGTGGTGCAGATCCGATGCACCCTCCTTAAAAGTGAGCGAAAAAATCCAGAAAGTTTTCTAGAGCATATCAGCATTGTGTGTGTGTGTGTGTGTGTGTGTGTGTGTGTGTGTGTGTGTGTTTTATATTGGCCTTATTACATAAATTGGGACTTGTTACACGAATTGAGCCTTATTACATGACGTGGGCCTTATTACACGACTGGGCCTTGTTACATGAAGTAGTTGTTATTACTTGAATTAGTCCTTTTTATATGAATGAAGCCTTGTATGAATGAATCCTTATTACATGAATTAGGCCATATTACATTAATTAGACATTATTACATCAGTTAGGTCTTAATTACATGACGTAGGCAAGCGGTTGAAGTTTCAGACGTTTTGTGTGTAGTTTTCATCAGGGATAACGTAAATAAAAAGTTCAAAAACGAAAACAAGTTTAATTGTCTTCTCAATATTTTATGCCCAAAACGTCTACCTGTCAATCACCGTAAATCAGCATAAACTTTAACATAGCCCGGAAATATACGTGAAGATCGAGAAATGGCTCTTGACTATATGTACGCAATTTGTATTCGTGCCCTGTGGTTATTATTTAGGGTTTTGTTTGTACGTGGCATGTTTTTTTTTTTTTTTTTTTTTTTTGTTTGCACGTGCTTTCTGTTTCCTGTAATTAAAATATCAAACCGGATCAAATGATTTAGTGTCACTCATTAATGCTGCAGTAAAAACGGTGCGATGGTATAAAGTTCATACATAAACATTCATCTCAAAATACGGGTCGAGACCCAGAACTGGGTCGCACCATGTCAGGCAGTCGGTCGCCGTGCTGATGCAGTATTGTGATTTTATGACAAACCTAGTCAAAAGATATAATTGTTTGTGTCACAGGCATAAGCATTAGTTTTCAACTGGGTCGCGAGAAAAAAAAATTGAAAACTGCTACTAAAGATTTAGATGTGTCCAGATTTTAAGCATAATTATATCTAGACCGTTACTTTGTTTTTGATTTGCTTTCTGAGCATGTACACGCCGATCATTTGTGAGCCGTTTGGGGGACATTGTTATGGTAGCAAGTCTGACAATGTTGTTGCGACCAAAGTTTATTTAGTCCTTCATTTCGGGCATAAAATGCGTGGCAACACGGTTGTTAAGCCCCAGCATGTCCGCATACTCCATTCCGTAACAGATTAAGTGAACTGGTCAGATGTTCAACAGCACAGTGCCTCGAAGACCACAATAGGTCAAGAGACATGATGATGATGATGATGATGATGATGATGATGATGATGATGATGAATTAAGATTGCTTCACAAGTGAGAAATGAATAAAGTTAGTAAGACATGTTATTTTGTTTCTAGAAAATAACAAAATTCAGTTAGAAATGTGTAAAAAAAACTTCTTTCCTCATCGGCACAACCAGGAACATAATTTAGGTTATGAAATTTCGGTCAGACCGCCAAAAGGTACCCCAGCGTGATGCCTATTTAAATTGGTGAAAGTTGCCAACATTTTAATGTTACAAAAACGTGAGCATCATGAATGCTAAAATGATTTTTGAAGAAAAAAAATAATAATAAACCGCACCCCTTCAAATAAACTTAAAAAGTAGTGTTGCTCTGATTTGTAGAAAAAGAGAAACAATTATATCAAATGTATTGATTGAAAGAATAAAATTGTCTTGATGTAAAAGAGAAGAAATGACTGGTTAGAACGAAATTTCAGCTTCACCCCAGTTAAATGTATCCTTTAAATGGTCAGTCCATTTAGGGCCTGGCTTACTCGGTATCATGGTAGACTTTTAGTGTGCATACAATGCACATAATTCCTTTGGTTTACTCCAGTACGATGTGTGCACACCAACACCTTCATGGTAAATGCCCATCATAGATGTTCCACTGCAAAGAGAAGAGGGCAGGTGTATGCGTTGGTGTTCAGAACAAAGTTGGTCATAATTAGCTGATGGCATCTTGTTTCATGGTACATGCAAAACTCTCTGAACCAGATTTAGAGATTATTCAAGGATTATTTCCCATGGCTATATGAAACAAATGTATCAATCTATAAAGTTGAAATCAGAAACCACGTTTATTATATTTGTATTCAGTTCATCTTCCAGATTTTAAAATGAAGCGTGAAAGGTTTAAGACCTGAAATATTAACGTTAACAACAAAATTTAATGTCATTAATAATTTCCAAGTTGCGCGTGTACTTCATTTGTAAAATGACTCACTATGTCATCTGTAGTTACATGCCCAAGAAAAAGCGATCTGAAATATTTTCTTTGTCACCATGCCAGTATTGGACATTAATATTAGTCTGCTAACGCGGTTCCCTCTTATTTAATGAGCCGTCAAACTGGACACGAAAATACTCCGTTTACTTTACATGTTACCAACAATCCCTACCTTGTTCTGCAATACCAAAGGTTGCTAACTACGCACTTCTTCTTTCTCCGCTTGAAATTTGTATGCATCAGTAACATTATGAATTATTTCTGAAAACATTTTTTCAAGTAATTCATTTGATTTCAAGACCGCTTCGGTGGTCTAAGTGTATAGAGCGTTCGCTTCAATGCGAGAGGTCGCTGGTTCGAACCCCTGCCGAGTCATACCGAAGACTTTAAAAATAGTATTGACAGCTACCTCGCTTGTTGCTCAGCATTAAAAGGTTTGCTTTAGGACTGGTCAGCCTAGTGTCAGGGTAATGTGACTGGGATGGATACGGTGCTTCATCCTAGTGTCAGGGTAATGAGACTGGGATGGACACGATGTTCCATCCAAGTGTCAGGGTAATGTGACTGGGATGGACACGATACTTCATCTTAGTGTCAGGGTAATGTGACTGGGATGGACACGATGCTTCATCCTAGTGTCAGGGTAATGTGACTGGGATGGACACGATGCTGCATCCTAGTGTCAGGGTAATGTGACTGGGATGGACACGATGCTTCATCCTAGTGTCAGGGTAATGTGACTGGGATGGACACGATACTTCATCCTAGTGCCATGGTAATGTGACTGGGATGAACACTATGCTTCATCCTAGTGTCAGGGTAATGTGACTGGGATGGACACGATGCTTCATCTAAGTGTCAGGGTAATGTGACTGGGATGGACACGATGCTTCATCCTAGTGTCAGGGTAATGTGACTGAGATGGACACGATGCTTCATCCTAGTGTCAGGGTAATGTGACTGGGATGGACACGATGCTTCATCCTAGTGTCAGGGTAATGTGACTGGAAGGGACACGATACTTCATCCTAGTGTCAGGGTAATGTGACTGGGATGGACAAAATGCTTCATCCTAGTGTCAGGGTAATGTGACTGGGATGGACACGATGCTTCATCCTAGTGTCAGGGTAATGTGACTGGGATGGACACGATGCTTCATCCTAGTGTCAGGGTAATGTGACTGGAAGGGACACGATGCTTCATCCTAGTGTCAGGGTAATGTGACTGGGATGGACACAATGCTTCATCCTAGTGTCAGGGTAATGTGACTGGGATGGACACGATGCTTTATTAAACTGTCACAGACATTTTGGCAATATGACTAAAATACACACACACACACACACACACACACACATTTTAATTTGAATGAGTTATGACTCAGTATTGTCTAAGGTGACCTTGACACTGCATTTTCCGTCTTTGACACATTCAACTCTGATTGCTTCGGATGGAGAAGTCCCACGTAAGAGCTATGGTCTGTCTGATACTTTCAGTTGTGATTACTTGGGAGATAGATCCCTCCACCCCCACCCCCATGTCATCGCTTGTCTCTTGCAAAGAATCATCATTTGTTCCGTGCAAACTCGCATCCTCAAAATTCCGACTGATGAACGCAGAAAGCATAGTTTGCAATGAGATCAGCAAATATCGCACTAGTACATCGTGTTTGCAAGGTGTGTGGCCTGAAACGAAAACTTTATGGCTGAAATATCACGGGTGTTTCTTGTCCAATTAGCTGCAGAAATACTCGGCAATCTTTGACAGTTCTGTTCTTATTGTGATATATATTTTCAGACACTCCCATCACAGTGTTTCTCAGAAGAAAAATAAGTTTGCAGAATACACTGCCCTGTTTTATAGATATTTACGACATTCCTAGCTTAGGATTTCACACTAACAAAATAAGTTTGGAGAATACGCTGCCCTGTTTTATAAACATGTTGATGGTGCATTTTAGTCCAGACCAAGATTAAAATGCTGCATTGAAAAGTAAGGATCGCACTTGTGTAATTATTTACATTGCAGATCTCTTGAGATGCTCCATTATCTGCCAAGAACTTTAAAGCATCATTATTATGAGTAGGAAAAAGTTGTGTTAAATTTTTCTCTTGATCTTCCAACGTTCCTACAGTAACAAAAAAAAATCGTAAATTTCATACGAAAATGCCACGCGTGCTTTTGACAAGTTTGATATAGTGTTGCTTCTAAACTTTCATATTGACTCGCACGAGTAAGCGATTGGAACATTCTCAATTTCTCGGCCTTTTCCGTCAGTTAGAAAACGAAACTTCGGATGCAAATTGTCACGGTCATTGATAGCTATATTCAGAACTACTTTTGTTCACGTATCATAATGTGGCTGCGGAAAGAGAGACACCACAACCATTATTTCTCATCCTTTTCTGTCATTGAATATGTGTCCCGCTCCGCCAGAGGCGAATCACCAAACCGAATTATGGTCTTCTACATCCGAATGTTTATTCTTGCTATAATTCTAAATGTTGTCATATGTGATCTGTATCTCCATAAATTAGTGATATCACCTTACAATATTTAGCAGTTGTGGTATTTTCACTTGCCATCCGTTTATGGCTTGACATGTAAAAAAAAATAATACAAGGTTTGCTGTTTTGTTCAATAACTACATCTTAAGTTATTTATGAACTTCAAGGAATTGGTCAAACTATGTTCTAATTACACAGACACGCTAATGTTACAAAGGATATTGTACGCAAATTAATTCTTCTAGATCCCTGATTATTCAGGGAATTCATGAATATATGGTATCAGTACACACAATATCACGAATATTTCTCTATGGAATACAAAAAGTTATTACGGGTATGTTATGTGACCACAGGAACCCCTAATTTCAGGTGGCTACGTAGTGGGTTAGTGGGTGGCTGGGTGGGGAATCGGTGATTTGAGTTTCCGGATGTGCTAAAATATGTATGCCAGCTGTGCCATTATGGTCTACATTTTCAGCAAGGCGAATTAAATATGGCTGATTCCTATTTGGAATGATTAACCTTTGACTTAATCGCAAGTGTCGTATGTATCGCGCACTTTACCGTGTACCCTGTCACCCCCATGAATACAAAAGATTGCAATTTTTCATGTTTAATAAAGGTAAGTATTATTACTTGACATCACGCAGGAATAATCAGTTCGGTTTTCACATGTCCAATTTTCCCGTCATTGATTAAGCTCTTAGCACTCAAGCGTGGATGGTGGCATACCAGAAAAAACAGTTTACTAACGATCAATGTCACGGAGTGGTGTAGTTATTTTAACGGCTTATGAATTTAATCTATAATATGTACGGTGTGTTGGAGGGCATCAGTTGACGATACTATCAGCTATAGAAGAAAATAAAAGGATGGCCAGGGAAGGAATGTATATTTTGTCGGTTCACATGGAGTTACAACTTGAATAAATAATTTTCGAAAAGATTTGCTTTCTGATAATATGATACAGACATATGTATAAAAATATATTGTGAATTAGAATAATGAGACAGCGTATGTATAAAAAATATATTGTAATATAGAATAATGAGACAGCGTATGTATAAAAATATATTGTGATATAGAATAATGAGACACTGTATGTATACAAATATATTGTGATATAGAATAATGAGACAGCGTATATATGCTTGAAAAGTACATGGATTATTTAACCATATAACTTGTACAAAATTTAGAATCTCGTGCAAAGTTTTCTGCTCGATTGGATTTGTACTGAACTCCGTCTTCATTGTCCTCAGTAGAGCACGTATGCGGGTAGACATGCAGAGATGGAATCGACTTGAGACAGATGCAGGTGAAAGTTCTCACAACGTTCCAGCCAACGGTCTCCCAATATGTACCGTTTTTAACGTGGTTCAAAAGTGAAGTGCAGTATGAAAATACAAAAAAGTAGATGCAATTTTCTATTTTTAAGGATGATAATAACAAATTGACCGTTATCCACAAGGCTGACGTGAAAAGGCGATGTGAATGCAATCAATTAACGCAGGTAAATTTTCATGGCATTGTCACTTATTATCAGATGAGGCACTATAACAGCGGAAGATGAGAAGGACAAATGATAATGCTAACTGGCCAGGCGTGGTAATAGTCCACTGTGTAACCCTGTTCACTCGGGGGATTGTAACTAACAGCATTCACTTACTTGTAGTGAGATCTCACTGACGTAGGAAACACCCTTCTGTGCGATCCCGCTGGTGTAAACATTAGACGGATGGGAAATTTGAGAACTAGCGAATTCTTAGCATTTATTTCTTGCTAATTGGCCATTTTAAATATATGTATATCATAAAAGCTCCAGGATTTATATTTTTTGTGGGTAATTTGCAAATAAAGATCCCGAGATCTGGATGGCAACTTGCAGCTGGCACGAAAGATATGCAGAAAAGGAGAGGAAAATGGAGATATGGTGAGCTTTAGAAGAAAAAAAAAATGAAATAGCTTTTGTTTATTTTTATTGAGCATTGTTGGAATTTTCATGCCAAATGGTGATTAGGCGAAGACAAGGATATCGTGTATTTATAATATATAAGTGATACAGCTAGAAAGGAAGAAATTCACTTTTGCTGTCAGATTGTTTGGTGGTAGATTCGACGAATCTGTGTTTCTTGTTCTTATCCTCGGATACTGTTGTAGGATTGGAAAGGAAAGTGGCCCCTGGGGCCCTGAACAAGGGCGGTTATCGACGCTTTTCTTTGCAGCCTTGTATGAAAGTAAGTAACTAGATTCGTTTCTTATCGTTTTATATTCTTCCATCTTACTCTTCTGTGTAGACATTGGCATGTAATATACAAATATTGTCTCGAGTATGTTAGATTTGCTGGAGTAACAGTGTACTTGTTAATATTTAATGCATTGTTTTGAAATACTTTGCACACTTTGAAACCACTAGACAAACCACTTGAGCTTATTCAGCTAATGTTACGATGTATAACGCAAACAAACATGGAAAAGCAATATTACACCCTATGTTAAGTGTTAGAATTGTGTTATTACTTAATAAACAACAGGAAAGGTTTCTTTATATGATCATACTGTGATAAGAAAATGTCAGAATACGAGAAAACATGCCTTGCATTAGACACCAATACTCACGCACAGACAGACATACAATAATGTCGGGCATTTCTGGGCATGTAAGGTTTCCTTCACCAATATTTATGTAAAACCGAATTCGACTGATTGACGAAAATAAAATACTGCAATACTTACCAATTGTAAAGGCCTAGTTGTCGAAAGCGCTCACCGATACGAACACTGCCATCTCACCTCTGTTTGCGTGGGTTCGAGTCTCGGGCTCAGCAAATGTGGGCATGTGAGAAAGCTTGCTGTTAGCTTTTCGTGTGTCGGCGGTTATTTCTGGGGTTTACCTAGGTTTTTCCACCACCATTAAAACTGGACGCGTATAGCCTATCTTGTGCTAAAAAATGGCGTTAAACCTTTCAACTAACAACAGCAACCGTTTGAAAAGAGGCAAGTATCACCAGAATATTGTGTTCAGAAAAATATTAAATTTGGACACACCGGATACCACCACTGTATTTTCGTGACTCGCGATATGTCGGCCTATTCTGCGCATAAGTTTGAAAAGATGTGATATTTATTATTCGGGCTATGGAAATGAAATATATTACTTTGGACCGTTTGTGTCAGCAGTTTAGTCGAGTATTTCAGGTTTATAGCTGGTTTTACAAAATTCAACGTAATCATGCCAATAAATGGCGAGAACTATTAAGCAAACCAAACCGATCTTGTAAAAAAATTGTGCAGTTCAACATTTTATTAAACACAATATCCAAATATGTGGAATAGAAACAACACTGAATAGGATGTAATGTGTGTACAACATCTTGTTTATGGGGGAAAATTACTAAAGAATATAGAAACAGAAAATTTCTTGAGGATCCCGTTCTGGGGACAAGTTGGCACGTATAGCAGATTAAACTAAGTGTGGGACAACTTGCAAAATTGGAAGCTTGGATTAAAATGCAGTATTCTTTTAAGGTATACATTTCCATCTTTTATGCAATGTTGACATTCATAAATCACATTTTCATATGCAATAAGAATAAAAATGTGGGATATTTTTTTACACTACTTTTATATTCGACCATAAACTTAAAAATATACTCCAGACAGAACGGAAAGTGCTATCCCTGTATTCTAGAAGACCGGGGGTGCACAACATTTTTCTGTCAAGGACCAGAATGCATTTTCTAAGACCTCTCAAGGACCAGACTGCATTGTCTAAGACCACTCAAGGGCCGCAAACACTAATTTATTTCATATAATTACTGTTCACCGACAATATTTATGTGTTGTTTTAATTTGTCCTGAGGGCCGGACAGAACATGTTCGCGGGCCCGGGGGATTGTGCAACCCTGATATAGGAGAAACGTGAAACGTTGATAATAGTAGACAGAATTAATATTTAATACAAATAATTCTTAAGTGTGTGTGTGTATGTGTGTGTGTGTGTGTTGCCGAAAAGATCAAATATTGAATCAAGCGTTCACCATTCACCATCACCATGATATATATATATATATATATATATATATATATATATAATACTAACTTTCGTTAAGACTTTACTGTTATAACCTGTACCTATCATTGTATATACGTTCTAAATAAGTATAACACATATTAAAGTAATCTCGTAAAAGTAGTCATTTGCTTTCATTTGGAATGGTTTCTTATTAATATTTTATCAGTGGTTGTCTTGGTAATTTTACACTACACTATGTAGTCATATTGTACTGATATGGCGTTAAGTCTTATACATACACACGCACACACACACACACACACACACACACACACACACACACACACACACACACATATATATATTACTTGCATCAATCCATGCATATTTTATGAAGAATTTTTTACTAAATATTCTGTCCCAATACATGCAGACGGACATACATAAACGGTCATATTTATAATTAGAGAACGAGTAATACCAGCCTTTCACGTCGATATCCGATGTCTAGCCATTCTCACCTGAACCAGTTTATCAAGTAAAGTAGGTTAACAAGATTGAGTCTGAGGAAATTTGAGGAGTTGGAAATAAATTTTTTGAATAAACACAAACGTATTTAAAAAAGCTGAAAGCATGATGATCTAGCGATAAAATATATATGTGTGAATGACAGCGATATAATATGAATGACGTTTTCAAAATACACAAAAAACATCTGGAAGATTAGTTTAATTCCTTAGAATTTTCACAAAGATGCCATTTTCTTCAAGTTATATTTCCATAAAAGCAATGAATCCTCAGGTGTTTTGGAATCTTAAAGAGCTATTAAAATTAATTAAAATATAAAAATGTCTGAGCGAACGGAGCATTTTCAATGACCGAGGCAGCAGCAAATGAGTGTTATATCGTACACCATGTATGTCTTGAGTGTTATATGGTACACAATGTATGTCTTGAGTGTTATATCGTACACCATGTATGTCTTGAGTGTTATATCGTACACCATGTATGTCTTGTGTGTTATATCGTACACCATGTATGTCTTGAGTGTTATATCGTACACCATGTATGTCTTGTGTGTTATATCGTACACCATGTATGTCTTGAGTGTTATATGGTACACAATGTATGTCTTGAGTGTTATATCGTACACCATGTATGTCTTGAGTGTTATGTGGTACACCATGTATGTCTTGAGTGTTATATCGTACACCATGTATGTCTTGAGTGTTATATCGTACACCATGTATGTCTTGAGTGTTATATCGTACACTATGTATGTCTTGAGTGTTATATCGTACACCATGTATGTCTTGAGTGTTATATGGTACACCATGTATGTCTTGAGTGTTATGTGGTACACAATGTATGTCTCGAGTGTTATATGGTACACAATGTATATCTTGAGTGTTATATGGTACACCATGTATGTAATGAGTGTTATATCGTACACTATATATGTCTTGTGTGTTATATCGTACACCATGTATGTCTTGAGTGTTATATCGTACACTATGTATGTCTTGAGTGTTATATGGTACACCATGTATGTCTTGAGTGTTATATGGTACACCATGTATGTCTTGAGTGTTATATGGTACACCATGTATGTCTTGAGTGTTATGTGGTACACCATGTATGTCTTGAGTGTTATATCGTACACCATGTATGTCTTGTGTGTTATATCGTACACCATGTATGTCTTGAGTGTTATGTGGTACACCATGTATGTCTTGTGTGTTATATGGTACACAATGTATGTCTTGTGTGTTATATGGTACACAATGTATGTCTTGTGTGTTATATCGTACACCATGTATGTCTTGAGTGTTATATTGTACACCATGTATGTCTTGTGTGTTGTATGGTACACAATGTATGTCTTGAGTGTTATATCGTACTCCATGTTTTTTTAATAATAAGAAGTAAATTAGTAATGTCATGTCCTTTGTATTAAAATAACCATTAAGCAAAACAGTTCCGTAGTTAAGATCGGAAACTATGTTAGTGAAGCAGGTATACACGTATAAAAGTTGCACGATGACTGAATTCAAAGGATGCTGGGATTCATTTGGAATTTAAAATTTGATTCTGGTTTGTTGGAAGGAATAGTACATGTGAACACCATTGCTTTATTTTCATTAGCGTATATCTTACCTAATTTTCTACTTTGCTTTTACCAATGTTGTATATGTTTTTATCTCATTTATGAGTAAAAGGCGGGGAGATTAAAGTTTGCATTGAAGAATTGCTTTACGTAGACAGCAGGTTCAACCTTAGGTGTTACATGTTCGATGGAAAGAATTTCGCATTTAAATTTGAGCAACCTTCTTAACATACTGAATAATCACCTTAACATACTAATATAGTAATCACCTTAACATACTAATATAGTAATCACCTTAGCATACTGAATAGAGTAATCACCTTAACATACTGAATAGAGCAATCACCTTAGCATACTGAATCGAGTAATCACCTTTACATACTGAATAGAGCAATCACATTAACATACTGAATCGAGTAATCACCTTTACATCTGAATCTAGAAATCGCCTTAACATGCTGAAGAGAGTAATCACCGTAACATACTGAATATAGTAATTACCTTACCATACTAAATCGAGTAATCATGCATACTGAATAGAGTAATCACCGTAACATACTTAATAGAGTAATCACCGTAACATACAGAACACTTTTAAACCTCATTTCATGGGCTTAAGTGTCAGGTTCAAGATTACCAACAAAATGTAACGTGCTTGACCTTATTTGATAGTTGACTTGAATTTCCTGGTTTTTGGGGGGAGGTTGGGGTTGAGGCAGTTCTTGTTTGTTTGTAATATATGGGGAAAATTCGATGTCAGAGGTTGTAAAGTTTGTTCGACGTAAACTTAGAACAATTATGCTTTTGAATTTTCGCAGTTTAATGTATTGAGATATGTTCTGCTTTATTTCAGGGGTGCACAGCATGCGGGATGCCGACAAATTTTGTGCGATCCGCGCCCGAATCTTTGCTTTACGCACGTCTACTTATGCTTATAGACAAAGGTTTCAAAATGCGGCCTGCTTTGTTGCAATCTGTTTTCGATTCAGACCTGTGTAAAAGTTGAAACTGTGCACCGCTTTTTCGCAGTTAATGGAGAAAAGCTACTTGTTAAAAGTTGGCGTTTACTGTATGTTCTATGCAGACTGCTAGTTCAAGTTTCCTTGTAATATTTTGATTATCGCACACAGGAAGGAACCTTGCATATAACTTTCACGTCCGTTATTAAATAGGTTTTGCCCAAATCGATGCTTTATATAACCCAGTTTTTGTTGATTCTTCTACTGTGGCAATTTATGGGGAAAAGTGTGAGGTTAACTTGAATTTCAGTTTTATTTTATTCCATCTATAGAGAACATTAGCTTTTTTCACTTGCATGTTTAAATAGCATGTGCTTTGCCATATAGTTTAAGATTTCGGTTATATGTATATATCATTTTTTGTTCTAGGTTTGTCATAAGTAGATATCAGTGTGTATTTAAGTTTTTTTTATGTCGATATAAGTGTGTGTGTGTTTACGGTTTTTTACATGTAGATATAAGTGTGTGTTTAAGGTTTTTATATGTAGATATAGGTGTGTGTTTAAGATTTTTTTAATGTAGATATCATTGTGTGTTTAAATGTTTTAAATATATATTTAGATATAAGTGTATTTTTACGGTTTTTTATTTGTAGATATAAGTGTTTTTTAACCTTCGTAATATCTAGGTATCAGTTTGTTTGTATGGTTTGTTATATTTAGCTACCATTCTGTGTTTATGTTTTGTTATATGAAGCTACCAGTCTGTGTTTAAGTTTCATGATATGTAGATATCAGTCTGTGTTTGAAATTCGTAATATGTTGATATCAGTCTGTGTTTAAAATTCGTAATATGGCGATATCAGTCAGTGTTTAAAATTCGTAATATGTCGATATCAGTCTGTGTTTAAAATTCGTAATATGACGATATCTGTCTGTGTTTAAAATTCGTAATATATCGATATCAGTCTGTGTTTAAAATTCGTAATATGTTGATATCAGTCTGTGTTTAAAATTCGTAATATGGCGATATCAGTCAGTGTTTAAAATTCGTAATATGTCGATATCAGTCTGTGTTTAAAATTCGTAATATGACGATATCTGTCTGTGTTTAAAATTCGTAATATATCGATATCAGTCTGTGTTTAAAATTCGTAATATGTCGATATCAGTCTGTGTTTAAAATTCGTAATATGTCGATATCAGTCTGTGTTTAAAATTCGTAATATGTCGATATCAGTCTGTGTTTAAAATTCGTAATATGTCGATATCAGTCTGTGTTTAAAATTCGTAATATGTCGATATCTGTCTGTGTTTAAAATTCGTAATATATCGATATCTGTCTGTTCAAAATTCGTAATATGTCGATATCAGTTTATGTTTAAGTTTCATCATATATAACTGTATGTCACTTTGTGTTTAAGGTTTTCGTTATATGATTAGATGCAAGTACTGCATTTAAACTTAACTTCGGTATATTTAAACATTTCCCATGACTTGTTGTAATACAAAGGTTACATATATCACAATTTATAGTGATAGGTGTTGAAATTCAAGTTAATGTTTTGCTTGCTCTGTCGCTCGGGACATTTCAATTCCGTAAGGCCGACGTCTTGACTGCATTAAGAAGTCACAATAAATTTGAAATGGTGGTGGGGCTTTTTGACCTTCTCTTTGTACTCGTCTGTCTGTCCATCTCCATTCATCTGTTTAGGCTTGCGTTAACTTAGATGGAAGTTTAGGGTCTTGCTTAGTGTATGGATCAAATATGGCTAGAAATACATTGTCATGGCAGTAGTTGCTTTCTTGACTTTTTTACCTTGTGGTCAGCTTGTCACAAAACTCGAGTGTACAGTTATTTGGCCTGGTTTATGGAACCAGTATAACGAATACCCGATCATCACGTGCACAGTGTCATATTTTATGCATCCGTGACTGAGCAGTTTTTAAGGCCAATGCAATCAAACTTGCTAGGGATATGTACTTTGTACTGATACGTTGTTGTGTATTTTATATGATTTTTCTCAGACAGGTCACTAATACTTACATTTTATACTTGATTATCCTTATCACATGGTCGTTTGTTTGGGATTAGTGAGTTACAGACTACAAACTCATATATAAGTTAGATGTATATCTCTGTTTATATATCAGCGTCACGTGTAATCAAGCTAATCCATCTCCTGTTTTCTGAAAATGAACTTAAAAATACCCAGTTGATCGTGTTCCAAAGACAAAGGAAGCTGCTTGCGAGCTTTTATGATACCAACACGGGCGTCTTTATTGTGAGGTCTAACCCGGTAGCTTTATTATGAAAAAAGTAAGTTATATAACTTGTGCACATACACGAGTAAATAATTAGAACTGGACGTGCGATTGTTTTCATTTTTTCCCCACTTTAACCGAGATTTTTCAGAAAGTTGGATTTGACCCGATTATGTTTCACAACATTTGACCACCGCGTTGGCATAAGTGGCACGTGTCAAACGTCTGATTAAAGGATCATAAATATAATTATATATGTAAAATTCACTATCAGTTTGTGACAAATACAACCGTTTTGTAAAAGAAAATAATGTTTTAAACTATTTTATCATTATTAAAGTCGTAACAAGATTCGTCGTTATTTCCGTACGTTCTAATTGACGGAAATTACCGACGTACCAATACATACCACGAGAAGAAAATCAAAATACTGCTCGAATCATACCAAGCACCTGATAACGGTAAAAAAAATACCGCGCTAAGCTGGTTCGCTGGCAATACCGATATGGATAATTGAGTAATGGTTGCGTTTTGTATATTGTACAAGGTTAACGAGACTCGAGGTCTTGAAGATACTTTTATTTATTAAGTAGATATATGAGTATGACTATCATCACTCTGTGTACGGTACCCACAAACAATAGTTTATTTTGATGTGCGAGACGCTACCATCATTCACTTTACGGTACTCACAAACAGTAGTTTGTTTTATGTGAGAGACGCTATCAGCACTCTGTGTACGGTACTCACAAACAGTAGTTTATTTTGATGTGCGAGACGCTACCATCATTCACGTTACGGTACTCACAAACAGTAGTTTATGTTTTATGTGAGAGACGCTATCAGCACTCTGTGTACGGTACTCACAAACAATAGTTTATTTTGATGTGCGAGACGCTACCATCATTCACTTTACGGTACTCACAAACAGTAGTTTATTTTGATGTGCGAGACGCTACCATCATTCACTTTACGGTACTCACAAACAGTAGTTTATTTTTTATGTGAGAGACGCTACCAGCACTCTGTGTACGGTACTCACAAACAGTAGTTTATTTTGATGTGCGAGACGCTATAATCACTCACTGAACGGTACTCAAACAGTAGTTTATTTTGATGTGCAATACGCTGACAGCACTCGATATACTGTACTGACCGACAAACTAGACGCAGTAGCTATACGAGTATGGTGTACATTGTATTGTACTGACAAACAGTAACTAGTTTAATGTGTGGTACAGTATCATCACTCACTGTACTATACTGACAAACAGTAACTAGTTTAATGTGTGATACGCTGTCATCACTCACTGTACTTTACTGACAAACATTATCTAGTTTAATGTGTGATACGCTGTCATCACTCACTGTACTATACTGACAAACAGTAACTAGTTTAATGTGTGATACGCTGTCATCACTCACTGTACTTTACTGACAAACATTATCTAGTTTAATGTGTGATACGCTGTCATCACTCAATGTACTATACTGACAAACAGTAACTAGTTTGATGTGTGATACGCTGTCATCACTCACTGTACTTTACTGACAAACAGTATATGGTTTAATATGTGATACGCTGTCATCACTCACTGTACTATACTGACAAACAGTAACTAGTTTAATGTGTGATACGCTGTCATCACTCACTGTACCTTACTGACAAACAGTCTGGTTTAATGTGTGATACGCTGTCATCACTCACTGTACTTTACTGACAAACAGTAACTAGTTTAATGTGTGATACGCTGTCATCACTCACTGTACTTTACTGACAAACAGTAACTAGTTTAATGTGTGATACAGTATCATCACTCACTGTACTATACTGACAAACAGTAACTAGTTTTATGTGTGATACGCTGTCATCAC
Organism: Unio delphinus; assembly: GCA_029339505.1. Lineage (NCBI taxonomy): Eukaryota > Metazoa > Mollusca > Bivalvia > Unionida > Unionidae > Unio > Unio delphinus. The sequence goes on along the minus strand of JAQISU010000045.1, from coordinate 654,243 downwards.
TCACTGTACTATACTGACAAACAGTAACTAGTTTAATGTGTGATACGCTGTCATCACTCACTGTACTTTACTGACAAACAGTATCTGGTTTAATGTGTGATACGCTGTCATCACTCACTGTACTATACTGACAAACAGTAGCTACCATACGTTAGTTTAATGTACGAGACGCTCTCAGCAATCCTAATGACACTTAAAGAAATAAATGATTCACATCTCTTCCAATAGGAAGATGAATCAAAACCCAGTTCTGTGCTTATCGTTTTATGATATATTATTGGAAGAGTTCATTGACCTCTTATATTTGTAAATAAGAGACCGTTACGAAGACAGCAACACTGAACATGTTATGAAAGAAAAGAAGTCAAAGATTTCCAAATTATCTCAGTTCGAGATTTACGTTTTTGTCAAAGCAAGATGTGTAAGCATAACGTGTTAACATGTCGACCAATAAAAGAAGGGAAAAAAGACTTTTCCCCACTGATAATCCTTACAAGTACATGTTCTGTATATTTTGCATGTTTGTGAATATTTTAAGTTTGTTTGCCCTTGTAAAACGAACTATAACATTAACACCGATAGTCGTGCACTTCTTTCATAGAATTAATCCAGTAAATTACATCGTTCCCTTTCATAGTGTTTGACTATACATTTCGACTCATTACAGGTCAGCATTTTCCCTTTTCTAGTGTTTTGACAAAAAGGGTTCGACACGTTACATATCAGCATGAACCCTTTTCTAGTGTTTGACTATAAATTTTCGACTTATTACAGGTCAGCATGTCCCCTTTTCTAGTGTTTTGACAAAAAAGGTTTGACACGTTACATATCAACATGAACCCTTTTCTAGTGTTTTGACAAAAGTGGTTCTACGCGTTACATATCAACATGAACCCTTTTCTAGTGTTTTGACAAAAGTGGTTCGACGCGTTACATATCAACATGAACCCTTTTCTAGTGTTTTGACAAAAGTGGTTCGACGCGTTACATATCAACATGAACCCTTTTCTAGTGTTTTGACAAAAGTGGTTCGACGCGTTACATGTCAGCACGTCCCGTTTTTAGTGTCAGCATACTAAAGAATAAGAAGACATACAAAACGCATTTCATGGGGTTTCTGTAAATAAAATAACGAGGCAGTGCGTTTTCCAATAATAATAATAATAATAATAATAATAATAATAATAATAATGATAATAATAATAATAATGATAATAATAATAAATGGATAGGTTGGTGATTGAAATATCATGCGTGAATGATTTCACGAAATGTACTTTACAATGAGTGATTTAATTGTTTTGAAACAACTTCACCCTCACCCCCAAAGATGAATCCTAATCTGGGTTGTCTATGTGTCTAGTTGCGTCGGGAAAACATGGGGTAACACATGGATGTTCGCATGATTAAATATATTTAATAAAACTCTATTTTAGTTAATGGAGAATGCGATTGTAAACCGGCAGGATGAAGTAATCTTAGCACATGCATACAGTCTGAATTTGTACATGCATATAGTCTGATTTTGTATATGCATAATATAGTCTGAATTTGTACATGTATATTGTCTGAATTTGTATATACATATAGCATGCATTTGTACATGCATATAGTCTAAATTTGTACATGCATATAGTATGAATTTGTACATACATAGTCTGAATTTGTACATGCATATAGTATGAATTTGTACATGCATAGTCTGAATTTGTACATGCATATAGTCTGATTTTCTACATGCATAGTCTGAATTTGTCTGAATTTGTACATGTATTCATTCTAAATTTGTACAAGCATACAGTCTGAATTTGTAATGCATTTAGTCTGAATTAGTACATGCATAAAGTCTGAATATATATATATATATATATATATATATATATATATATATATATATATATATATATATATATATATATATATATATATATATATATATATATATATATATATATATATATAGACTGAATTTGTACATGCATACAGTCTGAATTTGTACATGGATATTGTCTGAATTTTAACATGCATGCTTTTACGACCCTATGGTATTAAATTGAGTAATAGAAAAGAACCAGAACCAACAAGTTCTTGTAAAATTCCACAAATATTTTTATCTTTCGAATTTAAACGTGAAAATTTAAAAAGTATTGTGAATTAAATCCCAAATAGTCCTATATGTTCTAACAACTTCAAATGTATAAAGTTCTAACTGAATCCTAGTGATATTCCAAATAAATTCTGATATTGAATGTCTCGATGTGACTAGTCACGAATGTGCCAATGGTTTGGAGTGTGGCGATGTGTTAACTGTATTTTGATGCATCGCAAGAATATAATTAAAACTGTACTCGTCTGAATTCACGATAATTCCAAATTAATGTTTTAGTCCAAGAATAGTATTGGGCACTTTTAAATCCAGAGAATAAATAACTTGAATAAATTACCCGCCTCAATCAGAATTGTATCACAACATTAAGACTATTTCAGTATTAGATGTTAAAACAAGAATGAATAATCTCAGTGTAAACAAGATTATACACCCCACTTCTTGAATTTCCATTTTCTGAAAATACTGAAGATACTTTGGAAATTTCCATTCTGGAACTAAGCTCAGAATTAAGATTTATCATTACCTGAAATTGAAGTGAACATGTTTACTGCTATTACTGTTCTGATAATGTAATCATCAAATGTATTATGTTGTTTTTAAAATAAATGTCACCAGTCAGGTACACCATTAACTTGATTATAAACAAAGTCAAAGACAAAGTACATACTCATTAATACAAACAACAACAAACACTAAAAATTGAATATACGTAACAATACATTTACATAAAACTTGGAATGGGCATTCATACATAACGATACGTGTATGCATCACTTGAAATGTGTATCCATACATAACGATACGTGTATGCATCACTTGGAATGTGTATCCATACATAACGATACGTTTATGCCTCACTTGGAATGTGTATTCATACATAACGATACGTTTATGCATCACTTGGAATGTGTATTCATACATAACGATACGTGTATGCATCACTTGGAATGTGTATTCATACATAACGATACGTTTATGCATCACTTGGAATGTGTATTCATACATAACAATACGTGTATGCATCACTTGGAATGTGTATTCATACATAACGATACGTGTATGCATCACTTGGAATGTGTATCCATACATAACGATACGTTTATGCATCACTTGGAATGTGTATTCATACATAACGATATGTTTTTGCATCACTTAGAATGGGCATTCGCACAGTCCATCATGAACAGGCAAGCTGGATCAATTGTCACTTTTGTTTTGGTAGGCCTGAAACAGAGTAGAAAGAAATGTTGGGATGCATACAGTCGAGAATTACATATGCATTATATGTGCATTGTAGCTTATTGGTACAGTTCTCATTACATATGTAATGTTGCTTATTGGTACAGTTTTCATTACATATGTAATGTTGCTTTTTGGTACAGTTTTCATTTCATATGTAATGTTGCTTATTGGTACAGTTTTCATTACTTTTTACTGTGATTCCGATTTTCAGGTTGATGTGACAACGTGATATGGCGAGTGCAAGATGTTTGATGTGCGTCTTTCTCTGGTTGGTGTCTGGGAGATCTACGGCGCTGGGTAAGTGTAAAACTGTATGCATCAAACACTATATGAAGTAGGCAAGTTTTGGGATGTTATAAGGACCCGACAAATTTACCCAAAAGTATCGGTCACCCAATGCTGAAAAAAATGTATACGACCCCTGTTTTGTTCTTCCTTTAAATTATACCTAGAGTGATATTAATCTAAGAGTAGCCATACAAAACTATGATGCAATGGAAAATTCAGACTTTCCCAACCGTACCACTTTTTTTCGCCGCCCCAAAAGATACGGTTTGGTGTTATGTAAAACGTTTATGATGATTGCTATAATTGCATTCATCTGGTCACTAATGAATGCAATCAGAAATCTAGAATTGCTTTTTGTTGTTGTTCGAGTCACATGTAGATGTTCCCCAACCCAACACCCATGACACTTTTGACATTTGTTTCTGCTTCATAGTATAATGTATACAAGTTGTATTGGTGTTGAGGTGACTTATCTAAAACTCGATCACGTATGACCTATTTTTGACAAAACTTTCACAAAACAAATCCGGCAGCTCTCATCATGCAGCATTTGTGTTTCTCATAAATTCTGCAAAAGAGTTCACTTTATTGAATTACCATTTTTTGTACAGTTTCTTTCAATTTTCATAGCATATACTCGACAGTTGAAATTTAAACTTGATTGGGTCATCGCGATAAAGGAAACCAGAAAACCCGAAAAGATATATAAAAAAAAAAACACCGAAAATACGTCATCACGCATCTTTCCATTGTTGGAATTGAGATTCGAATCCGAGACTGCAGGAGAGGAACGTGAGCACTTGAGCACATTCATAACTTGGATCCTGTCTGCACGAATAAAAAGTTGTACCAGTGACTAATCTGTCGAGAAAATGCTGACGATTTTATCGTAAAACATAACATCAGTTGCAGATGATCTGTCCAAAGACATCAAAATGTAGACGATTTTATCGTAAAACATAACATCAGTTGCAGATGATCTGTCCAAAGACATCAAAATGTAGACGATTTTATCGTAAAACATAACTTCAATTGCAGATGATCTGTCCAAAGACATCAAAATGTAGATGATTTTATCGTAAAACATAACATCAGTTGCAGATGATGTCCAAAGACATCAAAATGTAGATGATTTTATCGTAAAACATAACATCAGTTGCAGATGATCTGTCCAAAAACATCAAAATGAAGATGATTTTATTGAAAAACATAACATCAGTTGCAGATGATCTGTCGCAAATGTATATATATTTTTAAGAAGACAATAATGATCTGTCAGAGTATATTTCTAGTTCAATCGATACGTATGCATTATAGCAATTTATAGTGATGTCTTGCACTGGCTCTCCCAGTCATATTATACTGACACCCCCGGTCGCTCAGTTCTAACACTAACCTCTAATAGCAGAATGCTTAATGTGCAAGCTTTTAGTACCATTTTTATAAGTCTCGCGTGTAACTAAACCGAGGTTCGAATCCGCGAGCTCCCGCGTCCGAGGAGACGATCTTGCCACTTAGGCCATTGGAGTGGTAATGATCTGTTGGAAGATTTAAGATGGAAATGTAGACGATGTTTCTGAAATATGTTATTTCTCAAATTATGGAGGATATAGCAAAGCTAAATCTGGACTGTATGGAGGATGTGGCAAAGCTCGTTCAGGATGTTTTTTGCGATGGCGGTTTTGTCCGTCGATGCATTTACATGATCGACATGTCGAGTACCAGTTAGTGGAAAGTTGGTTTCTTAGAGTCCTACAACTTTTGGCAACACGTTTTGAGGCATTCAGATATACACTGGCACTATCAGAATAAGGCATAACTACCGGGACGACCGGACCTTTTACATCTCCCAAAATTCGTATCAAACTCTTGACGGCGAACGATGTATGGTTTTTGCTTGTTTTTTACCGATCCAAACCATATAATCCTCTCCTATTTAGGTTCAGAAAATAAAATTCAATCTTTCTGCACTTGTCACAATCTCATTCACAAGTCTCTGGTCAATCTTTTCATATTTAGCGATTTGATCCCGATTCTATATTTGATAGCCGTCAAGAAATGCAGTAACCATCTTGCATAAACGTCTTTTTGAATCTTGAAACGATTCTTCATTATATTGAAAATAGCTGATGAATTAAAGCCCATGGTCATAAAAATATCGTTCCCTGTGTATTGAGCAGTGTCATATGTTACAATGACAACGTCATTCTCACCAGTGGCAGACAGTGGTCTGTTGGAAAGTCAATCTTTATCCATTGATTCGTGATTAACTTTAGAACACTGAAACCACCTAATAACTTTACGATATGGTGGGAAATTGCATCCACAAATTTGAATCACGTCCGTCTCCAAAATTTGAGAGACTATCATAAGAGAGCCCCAAGTTGACAGCATGTTCATGCACAGTAGCAGAACTTCCCCTTTCCCAATATGCCGATATAGTACGTCATGTGTGTGTGTGTGTGTGTCTGTGTGTGTATATATATATATATATATATATATATATATATATATATATATATATATATATATATATATATAAACACACACACACGAATATGTCATCTTATGGAATGTTATTTTGTCTACCGATCGACGTTACATGTATTTGGCCAGTTCAATGAAACTAAACAAAATATTAGAAGTTAGCATTTACGACATGCCGTACATTGGGCATATTCCACGCAGGAAGATATTTTTTAATGACTTCAAAATGGGTTTTAGAAGAGGGAGACTAGACTAGGTTCAGAGAGATGAATATACGAATAAGGGCAATGTTCTTTTATGCACAGCGTCCTCTCGGATTTATATTTTAAACACAATCCTTGTTTTTATCTGCTATTGAATAATTCAGCGATCAAACCAGAAATAGTCCCATCCCTTTAAGCTATTCGTCATACGTGGTTCCACCTGTCATAGACCAGTTTAACTTGCTGGATGGTCTCTTGTCTGTAGACCGTCGGTCACCAGCATTAGTTTGCCAGCACTTCTCGTCTGAAATTAAATGGAGGATTTCCAGGAAACTCTACTCGTACTTTTAGTAGTTGGTCCTAAGTTAAAATAGTACTGCTTGGACACTCACTATGGTCGCCATTGTCTTACCTTGAAAACCATCACTACTTCTCTTGAGTTGATGGTCATTGTAGCATTGACCTTTCACCAGAAAGTCTTTTTACATTTGGTCTTAAATGAAAAAGGAACCCACCAGTATGGCCGCCACAGTGACCGTCTTGAAAATCTCGTTATCGCTTCTCATCGTCGCCGAGAATTAATATTGGCATTGGGTTTTCACGAGAAGATTTTATGAAATGAAGCCGATCTGATATCCAATTTGTCCAGTACATTGACCATCTTGGAAATAGTATAGCTATTTCTCTTGAATGGACGGTCGTAAAAAAAAATATTTTTTTTTTAAATTAAAAATACTTGTGATGTCTAGTTAGTCCTGAATAAAACTGGTGCTATTCAGGAAGTCAGTATGCCATCTTGGAAATCTTGAACGAATGATCCTATCAGCATGGGGTTTAACAGAAAGACTTGCGATTTTGTAAAGATGGTCGGAAATTTTAAAAAATGGTGCCTTTCCGATTTATGGGTATTAAAATGGACGTCATGAAAATTTCGTTATCACAACTTTTTCTAACTACTAGGTCATATCTATACAGTGCTTTCACAAAGAGAATTATCATGATGTATGTTGGTACTAAATGAAATGTTGCCTGTCTTATATCGAATACCATGACAGCCATCTTGATTTTCTGTCAACATGGTATTTCCACCACAAAGCTTCTAATGTCTTGCTTGTTCTAAAGGAAAATGGTGCCACTCTGCAATCTAATACGTCCATCACATACTTTTAAAATGTTATAGCTGAAAAAATCCGAGATGCTTTCAACACTCGGCAGTTTAAAGGAATAATTAATCTTTTCTTCGATTCCTGGAAATTCTTTTTAGCCAGTAAAGCCTCATTGCTTTCGATGTGCCTTATTTCGTTTCCGCACACTAAATCGAGTTCTTCATAGTCTTATATACTTTCGAATTGACATGCGCTTTGGGCAAAGAAACTTGTTGATTTCGGGCCTTGGTTTTTCAGTGTAAATGGCTTGAATGTGAGATAACAAAAACACTTTTATTGTCAAAAGGTCAGATGTCAGAGTTACCTTAACGCCTTGAAGTAAGAATATTTCCGCACAATATATAGTTTCTTTCACATCGATCACCAAAGTGTGTAGATGGCTTGCATTTGAGACAGGGGTCAAAAAGTCAAAGGTCAAGGTCAAATGAACTGAAAAAAAAGAAAAGCGATTTCCACGAAACTGTACAAGTTTTTCTTCTAACGGCCTTGACTTGACTGTTTTCGATTTTCCATTTGAGACTAGGATAACAAATATTGATTTTATGTCGGGTTTAGAAGACGAAAGTGTTGTGTATTTAATCCAGAGGCGTAGCGGGGGCAGGGGGATACATATGTTCCCGGGCGCCAAGGTACATGGGCGCCAAAATCAGAAAAAAACATTGGAAAAAATTGGAAAAATTGGAAAAAAACAGATTTTTATTGCGTAATTGACCAGTTTGCGACTGTGAAATCAAGAAAAATAGATCTTTTGCAGACTATGTAAACCAGTCTACGACAGTGACTGAGTGGGTCATGTACTATTTCTATAAATTTGCTTCTTTAAATACAATGTTTTATTAAAATTTAAATTGTTTTCCTTATTCATTGTAAGAGAAAAATATGATTAAACGGGGAGGGGGCTGGGGCGCAAATTTTATAGTTTGTCCCCGGGCGCAAAATATCATAGCTACGCCTCTGATTTAATCTGATCTGTATATTGACATTTCTCACCTTGGTCAGTAATAGAGGTTAGGGCCTACCTCACTAACGTTTTTTGTTCTTTTATAAACATCATACTTTTAGGTTAATTATTAAGTTCATTAATAATTGGAGGTAAACATATTTACGGATGTCCACGGTCTAATTTTTAAAAACAAAAGAAATCAAAAATATTCTAGAAGAACGTTATTTACGAATTTGACAGAAGAATCCCACAGCTTGGCTCTGATATTGTGGTATAGCTTGTTATATGATTTTTGTTTATTTCAGTATTAATTATTCCTGTCTTCAAATCTAAATCCGTCTTGTTGTTCTGCTCAGTTTTTACGTGAGGATTTGTTTTAAAAAACAATTTAAATTCCCCGGAATTACAGAGTGCTAAAATTTTCGGACTAAATCACGTGTTGGGGGTTATTGTGAATTCATTCAAGAATGGTTTGATTATATCATTTGGATACATCGAGACTTGGTACATTATCATATTTGAGACTAATGTCATATCAGTTTTCGATTTTTAATAAAATGTGTAGGACTATTTGGATTTAAGTCACAAAAAGTTCTTTTTAAATTTTCACAAGGGAAATAAATTAGTTTTGAATTTTACAAAACTTGTTGGTTTTCGCACTTTTTTGTTGTTTTGTGTAAAACCATAGAATCGTAACAAACAAGCCATCAGTTGATTTTAAAGTTCGTAAGTCGAAAGTCGTAGACACCGAGACTGAAAAAAGTTGTTTGGTTTCAGCAAAATAACCTCATTCCTGCTTCGTTTTGATTGAGACTTAATTTTGTTGGTGAGTTACATTTGATTTAACACCGGGAGAAGACCAGGAAACAACATTTGATTTTGGGTTCAAAAGGTCAAGTATCGGACGATTGATAGATTAGCTTTACAGTTCAAAAGTCGAATGATCCAATTGGCGGGTATATAACATTACGTTGGTGTTTCTCTTGTTACGTTATTTTTACAGCTAATATACCTATCCCCCTACTATTCTGAAGTATATGAGGTACATTGAAAAGAAACTTATGCAGTCAAAATGAAAAGAAGGCCATGTAGCACGATGTTGTTTTTACTTGGGGTTTAACGCCACTTTTCAGCGAAGGATAGACATCTTAATGTAGTAATTTCGATCACAAATGGAAATGATCATGTGACTATGATCTGTCCGTGTTTCGCTATAATAGTAAACAATCCGTAAAATGGCTGTATTACAATTATGACAAACAATCCGTAAACTCACTGTAGGACAATAATGGTAAACAATGCGTAAAATCGATGTATCACAAAAATGGTAAACAATCCGTAAATCCGTACAATCACTGTATCACATTAATGGTAAACAATCTGTACAATTACTTTATAATAATTATGTAAACAGTCCGTAAAATCACTGTATCACAATAATGGTAAACAATCTGTAAAATTACTTTAGAATAATAATGTAAACAATCCGTAAAATCACTGTATCACAATAATGGTAAACAATCCGTAAAATCACTGTATCACAATAATAGTAAACAATCCGTAAAATCACTGTATCACAATAATGGTAAACAATCCGTAAAATCACTGTATAACAGTAATGGTAAACAATCCGTAAAATCACTGTATCATAATAATGGTAAACAATCCGTAAAATCACTGTAGCATAATAATGGTAAACAATTCGTAAATCCGTAAAATCACTATCATAATAATGGCAAACAGTCCGTAAAATCACTGTATCATAATAATGGCAAACAATCCGTAAAATGACTGTAGCACAGTAATGGTAAACAATCCGTAAAATCACTGTAGCATAATAATGGTAAACAATCCGTAAATCCGTAAAATCACTATCATAATAATGGCAAACAGTCCGTAAAATCACTGTATCATAATAATGGCAAACAATTCGTAAAATGACTGTAGCACAGTAATGGTAAACAATCCGTAAAATCACTGTAGCATCATAATGGCAAACAATCCGTAAAATCACTGTATCACAATAATGCTAAACAATCTGTAAAATTACTTTAGAATAATAATGTAAACAATCCGTAAAATCACTGTATCACAATAATGGCAAACAATCCTTAAAATCACTGTATAACAATAATGGTAAACAATCCGTAAAATCACTGTATAACAATAATGGTAAACAATCCGTAAAATCACTGTATCACAATAATGGTAAACAATCCGTAAAATCACTGTATAACAATAATGGTAAACAATCCGTAAAATTAATTCAATCATCACGTGCTGCCTGCTAGTTTAAACCACAACGTTTACTCCATGTTTATTTAAATTTGTATCTGACATGTTCCAGTTTTTCGACATGTTCAATTTTTGTCTTTATATGTACATGTACATCGGTCATCACCATTTTGATTTTTTTTCTCGCTAACTGAAGAAATGACACATTTCGATGTTTATTTACTTCGTTACATTTGGCATTACAGGTTTTTGTTTTAATCTTTCGTGTACATCCATATATTCTTTTAACGCTTCTTCTATTTCATGAATAAACGTTTCGTTTTATTTCATGGAGGTCTTTATCGCTATTAATTGGAAAATGAACATTTCTGGATATTTACAAACAATGACATTGTTTTTATAGTAGCTCTCTCGTCTGAAGTTTGAAAATAATATTATACGTAACTTTGTATTGAACATCATTTTATTTCTTCATACTGTGTGATTATGTCTCATGAATATTTTTTTTCTTGTACATTTGCCGCATAAATATATTTTGTTCCAAAACTTTACACACTGTTATCATGTTATGTCATTTTTTTCAAAATAGTCATTGGGACGACATTATATTAGTTCGAGTGTCGTGCCATTGACAGCAAATGATCTAGTCTGTATACACTTCTTGAAAGGTTTCTCAACAGAGAATTAAATTTCTTTTTTACAAGGAAAGTAAACAGAAAAGTGGCTGTAATGAAAGAGTGCGATATCACTGACAGGGTCTATGCAAGTACCTTGAGGTTTAGTGGTCATAAATTTTCTTGAGGAGTCCTCTGACGTTTTGTACAACCCGCCATTTAGTAGCTAACAATGTGATGAACCGTCAAATTCGGTTTATTTTATAGTTGGTCGGATGATTTATATACAGTGGGAATTTTTAGGTTTTGTTTGTAAGTGTGCAGAACTTGGAGTTTATCATATGTCTTTCTTGTATTAAGCATTTGAAAATCACGATGCTGTACACGCTTTTAAACTGAATTGCCATGTTTACTATAATGCTTCCTTCTGCAATAAAACCACGAAATTAAATAGGTGGTAAGTGCTTTCAAGTACTAGGTACCGTCTTTCAAGTCGATTGCTCTTTATTTTCATTCTAGAGTTAATTTGTGAATTATGAAAACGTTAAAGCAATTATTTTAAGCCAGGTAAAAGCATGTTATCCAAAACAATGATTCCTCATTTGTCTTTGGCGTTGCTCAGTGATACAATGTAAGAAAATATGGATAGTCAGAAGCCAGGTTCTCGTAGAGCTCGCATTAGTGGAGGCCCGACACGGCGATCATTTCGTTTTGTGCCCATCTGCGTGTTGGTACGTCCGTCTGTATGTCCGTCCACGTCCATGAGTATTATCCGTGTTACAATTTTAGGACATTTAGTTTGTCATACGTCTAAGATTGTCCGTTACCTCTGCCTAGTCGAAAATCAGGCGCTCTTATCCATGACTTATGCCAAGCTTCGTCCCGTGGGGCACTTGACCCCAAAATGACCCATGGATGTCCAGTTTAGTCTGTAGACATCCATCACTAAATAAACGGCCTATATTTTGACTTAGTTCTTCATGCCTCGCATTTTCACAATTTAAGTATAATACGTATAAATAGGCACCATTTTGCAATAATTTCGATATATATATATATATATATATATATATATATATATATATATATATATATATATATATATATATATATATATATATATATATATAATTGCCATTTCTGCCGGCTGAACAACCAGCTTTTAAATGTTGGGTAGAGAACTATTTTTAAATAGGTTGATTTTTCAGAAGACGTCTAAAATTCGCAGAGGCACGTTTCAACTATTTCACAGCAGCAGCTACAGTGAGTACAAATTACACTTCAGTGTCAATGGAAATTTAAGCCGAGTTTTCATAAGGTATACATACGTCCCATGTTCAAGCGGTTGGAGGGAATGTTAAAATTGACCACGTTCGCCCCAGGCTGCTAAATAAACCTGAAGAGATATTGTCACAATGTCGAATGAAATTGAAAATAAACCACGCAGTTAACACTTGACGCTTTACGCCCCACCTGCCAATAGTCTCCGTGACAGGTCTCTTTACGAAAGGATTCAAAAGCTGGAAGAGTTAATTTAAACTCTATAGAAGTCTTTAATATCTCATTTTCTCTCTATGCTTAGGCAACCTCTTGCTAAGTTCATCCATTTGATACAGTGTGTAAGGGACACTATCCCCTTTATCCATCACTAGTCGGGAACAAAAGTCCCACAGGTGTCACAGGGACTTTAATTTTGTTTCTTCTGTTCACCCAACAGTAGAGCTACTAGAACTACACAGTAGCTGACCTTTTACATTTCAAATTAACAAGGAACCAATTTTGATCTTAAAAACTGAAATGTATGCGTGTTTATTCAACGGATTGGGGTTTGCACCTTCGGATAATTATTATTAAAATTCAGGCGGATAATCCTGTTTTCATGTTAATGCAGACCCGCTTCAAAGCCATTAATTCTTTGTAATATAATTTAAATTACATATCCACATAGACCTCAATCAATCAATAGACACTTTATCATACGCTTTATCTCCTTTCTAAGTATCTTTTTTGATAAATGTGGGAATATTTTAGCTGAGAAAATAACTTTGCGCACAGCTGACCCGTATATGAAGACGTTAATTTCCAATGTATAGTTTCTGTGCGATGTCTTGCACTGGGACAATAGGGTACGAATATGATGTATAATATGGTAATGACAGCAGGTATTTAGAAGGTCTTGTTGTCACTACTTTTGATGAATTGATAGTCATTTTACTAAGCAACTTCTTATGTCTAGTTGGACCAAAGTAACAATGGCGCCATTGAGACTTAAAATGTTCCTGCCACATTCACCATCATGAACATTGTGTTATCGCTATATGTCCTGAATTAATGGGTATACCAGCATAACATTTTCACTGAAAGCATTATTATTATTATTATTATTATTATTATTATTATTATTATTATAGTTCGTCATAAATCAAAATGAAGCTGATCCCGCTTCTAGTGTAGCTGACATAATGGCCATCTTGAAATCTTGTAATAATTGCTTCTCCTAGATTTTTGCTCTCATTGTGCTTAAAAACGCCTAAAACAACAATCCTCAAAACCCCGAAGATTAAATCAACATTGGGTTTCCAGCAAAAGGAAGTCATTGGCAGCCACGGTTGATAAAGGTGAGTAGCGGATTATCGCGTGGCTTATTATGACGTGATCCATATTAATGTCTTTTAAACTGTGCTGTATTTTGACCTGTGAGGTGGGCAACACCACACAATAAACAACAAGTGCGGAAAATGTTGACCTAAGTAATGCATGATGCAGATCAATTATTTCACGGTTTGACCTCTCGTTCGAGTTTAATCGTGTAGGTACGGTTCCCAACGAGGCAGATGTTGTCGGGTTCTCAAATAACATTCCTCTGGCCGTCATTATATCTAAGAAACAAAAGAACGTAAACGGAATATCCAGCTTGAATGCAAGCTTCAGAGTTAAGATACATTGGAGAAGCCAAATACCATAATTATTTTAACAAACGTTTTATACAAAGGTTTCAACATTCAAAACTCTATATAAAACAAAACAAAACGAACAAAAGACGACAACAGCAACAACAAAATAACGATAAACTGCTACATGTTTTAAAAGTTGTTGATATACAGTAGTCCCCCTCTTATACGGCCACCCCTGTTGCACCGGGAAAGTGGCCTTATAAGGCGGGTGGCCGTTCCAGAGGGGGGGGGGGGGCTAAATTTATTATGAGAAGTACATGTATATGTAATGTACGTAGTAAGAAAGCTACATACTTCAAAACATTAAATATCTTAGTCTAAATGAAACATTAATCAATAAAAGTTTTTTTGGTTATAATAACAAATTTATTTCAACTGAATATACGTTACTATTTTTGCTTTCTTGGTGTAGTTTGATATGCGAGCGGGTATTGTTGTCATGCACATTGCAAATGGATTCAAAAACGTCATTTACATCTTGGTACATACATAATTATCTTTCCATTTGCTCCATTTTCCCACTGCTGCTGAATAACCTTCTTATAGGTTATTACTTTGTTTATTCAAATTATTTCAACGTAAACTTGTTTTTACGAGTCTTTTGTACATACGGCATCCCCCTCCCCCGATGTCGTCGAGTAGAATACCCGACTTTCTTCGAAAATAATGTATCCGTTAACGTGATGGCATTTTAGTGTTTGGTAATGATTTATTCGGTTATTGCTGACTGTATGCGATTTAATTATGCAGACAAAACTTGTGTCGAGTCTACGAAATGCAGCCTTCGTAAAGGAAGCCATATTGTTTGGTCACGTAATTTTTCCGGTCTTTGTCTGGTACCCTATTGTCTTTTTTAAGGTTCTCTGTGTGCCAATGTACAAAATCTATTTTTAGCCTATGCTGACCTTGTTATGATTATAACAATTACGTCTGGTTATAATCAGCAACGAGAAGAACTCAACATAGGTGTTAAACCCCAAGCTCTATCAAAACATTCTTGAGCCCATTTCCTGTAAACATCGACTTTCATAGATAACGATATACTTTAAATCTTTAGTCGACACTTTTAACGGCGACTTGACACTCGGAGACGTGTATCTACGATAGAGATAATCAAAATTACTTACCTAACGTCAAGATTTGAATTAATTATTGGTTCTGGATACATTTAAAAATAAAATGCGGCCGCTCGTGAGGGGGAAAATTTTATATTATTGCATAAAAATGCTGGCCGCTGGTCGCGTTAGCCGGGTGGCTTCTCGTGAGGGGTACTTTTGAACAGAAACTCGTCGGCGCCAATGAATTCTGGCCTTTTGGAGCGGGTGGCCGCTGGTCAGGGGGGCCGTACAAGAGGGGGACTACTGTAGTCAGTATTGTAACTCAGAACAGAATCATATTCACAAAGTGTCTCCACTTGCGAGCAAACGTTTTCAAGTCAAAGTTGACATTGTTATTAATAAACATAAGCATATAGCATGCTCTGAATACAAGAGACTCCCAAATTAAGGGAATTTAAACAATTTTGGACTTTTCTTAATTCTACTAAATAAGTAAAGGCCGGACAAATTGAGACAGGAACTGTACAGCCAAATAAATTTGTATAGTTTCTATAACGGACCATCTCAAATAATAAATTAGATAAATTGAGACATACTTATTCATTTGAAAATAATACACCTCAATTTATACCAAATTCTAAATTTAATTTTTTTTAATTAAATCATTAAAAAATTACTAAATTAAATTTTTTAAATTTTATCTTCCATATTAGTGAAGATAATAACAAAATAAGACAACTGGTATGAATTTGGAGAGAGATATGGCTATCCTTAACACATACACAAGTATATAATATACTTTATAGCAATCACACATATAGCACTATACATATAGCACACATCAGGATATAAAGGGACCACTAGCCATGGTCAACAAAATTAAAAGTAGCCTTCTAGATTGGGTAGATCAAATCCCAACTAGAAAGGACTACTTAAAATACAATAGGGAAACAAAAAATACCCCTTTCAAACTATATTATAACCCCTATGGGGAAAACTAATTGGGGACCTTCAGAAGTAAAAGAATAAATAAAAAACAACATAACAACATCGGGGGGAACACACATATAAACTTTTTTTTAAAAAAAAATTTGATTGGGGGGGGGGGGGCATCTGTCTGGTGCCCCCAAAAAATAAAAAAATGAATACAAGAGACTCAAGTAGGGCCTGATATTGCTTGTCTCGATAACATTACAGTTACCGTAATGTCAGAACACAGTTATGTGTAAATTATTTCCCAATCTTCAAATCATATCTAATTTACCTTTTTTTTTTTACAAGTCTTGTACAACACGATTATTTCCTGGACAAATGGATAATTAATATGCATGTATGATTTCATAACTTATCCAAGATCTTCCAGTCCACAAATATGTATGGAACCAGTGCAGGAAGAATATCGTCGCTGCAAAAATAGCAACCATTGACCACTGAAAAAAAATACAGGCCCGGCCCTGTGATATGCAGGGCCCAAGACAGCAAACGATGAGCGCGGGGCCCCAAGCAAAAACAATTGCATTGCCTGAAAGTGCGAAGCCCAAGGCGGTTGTCTTGTTCGTCTTGCCCTAGGGATGAGCCAGAAATTATATTGCATGTCTCGTCCATTACTGCAACATTACCATTTAAATTAAATTGTGGAAAAACACTTCATTAGCTAATCTTAAACATGCTGTAGTAATTTTGAGCCATTTTGTGATGACGTTTAATTGTAATTCAGAATGGGAAACATATTCACCTGCATAAGCAACAAAGGGCATCTATGATCTTATTATATTTTTTACTAGAACTGTGAAATTAAATATTACTATTTCCTTGCAGGAAAACTACAGTACTTGACATAATAATATACCTTAAATTGTTGGTAGGAAAACTGTTGTACTCTTCATATCTTAACTATATAGTACCTCATATCGACAATATATAACACTATCCATATCTAAACTATATAGTACTCTCCATATCTAAACTATATAGTACTCTCCATATCTAAACTATATAGTACTCTCCATATCTAAACTATATTGTACTCTCCATATCTAAACTATATAGTACTCTCCATATCTAAACTATATAGTACTCTCCATATCTAAATTATATAACACTATCCATATCTAAATTATATAGTACTATATATAAACTATATAGTACTCTCTATATATAAACTATATAGTACTCTCTCTCTCTCTCTATATATAAACTATATAGTACTCTCCATATCTAAACTATAAAAGTACTGTCCGTGCCTAAACCATGTAGTACTGTCCGTCCCTAAATTATACAGTACTCTCAGTATCTAAACTTTATTGTACTTTCCATGCCCAAATTATACAGTAATATTAATATCTAAACTACATAGTATAACTACGTAGTACACTTAACTACGTAGTACTCTTTAATATTTGAACCTTGTAGTACTTGCTGTATCTAAATAACATTAATACTCTTAATGTCAATATTTAAAATATGTAGAAATTTTCATCGCTAACTCTATAATACTCCATATCCAAAACTATCTAGTACTCCATATTGAAAATATATAACACTCCATCTCCAAAATATAGTGCTCTATATCCAAACTATCTAGTACTCCATATATAAACTACTATATCACTCTCCATATCTCAACTCCGATATTGTACTTGTCGTATCTAAATTATACAGTACTCTCAATATCTAAACTGTATAGCAATATCCATATCAATATAGTACTCTATTTCTAAACGATATGGTATTCTCCATATCAAAGTTATGTAGTACTCTCCATATATAAATTCATCTTACTATTCAGTTTTAAATGACAGTTTTACATAACGAAATCTGGGTGGGAGGGGGTGGGCTAAGCCTCTTCGAGCTCAGTCTACCAGATCAATGTCTGTTCATGGAGCGCGGCAACCGCATGATCTAACAAAACTGCAATAGCTGTCACGTGATGATTATGATGCAGTTCTATTCAAACTTGTTTGTAACAAATTGCGATACCCAAGTAGACAAAATTTAATGATTTGAGTTCTTTAATTGTATAATCCAGTCAACGGAGAATAATCAATTTCACTGCTGTAGGGGGTCCATGTCTTCCATTCAAATTAGCAAATCAGAATTGTTCCAGTTTGCGCATGCTTGCAGATTCCTAAGTGCAATGTCATTGTATCTTAGGTGAACGTTGTTCTGAATCAGTTCAAAATACACGCATGAAAGTGGCGGTTGAAAAAGCATTTTTAAGGAATGTAACAGAAAATGTCAGATAAATTTAAAATAAAATAGAAATCGTGACGTCAGTTCCATGATCCCTTTGTTCCATTTTTTCCCCTTCAATTGAGGTATATAGCATTTTCGACGTATTGCTTGGTTTATAAGTGTGCTTTCAGCTTAACTTTAAGAAGCAATCAATGTTGAGGTCAATAAATATATTTCTTTTATATTTGTGTGGGATTTAAATTTTCAATTTACTTTTAACAATTTTTAGTCATGTCGCAATGTCTGCAGTGTGGTAGTTTATAGTGATGTCTAGCACTGATACATCATGCTGCAGACATGTAGCATGTCATATGTCCCACCCAGTCATCATGCCGACCTGTCCGAACACTAACCTTTTAATGCTGAGCGCCAAGCGAGGCATCTGTTAGTACCATATTTTAAATGAAGTCTAGATCGACTTGGCCGGGATTCAAACCCGCATCTGTGGCGGACCACACACATACACACACACACACACACACATATATATATTAGGCTTGGTTCTACGTAAATATTATAACGCAATATGTCATAGCATTTCTGAACGTACTGCCGCGATACGTACAACGATATACCACAATTATATAGGGACAAACAGTTCAGTGACCTAGGCTGGGGCCTGTGTATCTTTTAATTTATGTCTGTGAATAGTTGGAAAAAATATTTTGCTGTTTTTAAGCAAAATAACACATATTATGTCCATGATATTATTTGGAAAACAAAATTAATTATCTTGAGAAAATAAATTAAACAAATTTCAGAAAAAAATCACATCACCCCCACCCCCGAAAAGTAAACCAACACCTTACAGTAGATGACATTTCTAATTATGTGTTAATTATTGTACACAGAGTTCCCAAGCTGCCGGTAAATCGGGCAGAAAGTCGGGAGAAATGATAATTCCTTGAATTTCTCAAATATTGATTGAAGTCGGGAGAAACCTTGGAATATTCCGCTACCATTTGATGCCCGAAAGAATTACGTAAAGGAGTCGTAACTAAACTGATTGGGAGTAACATGTATCGAGTTCAAACCATTTATTCGGAGGGTGCTGGATGGATCATTTGGGTGCTTGCAATAAACATAATATGCTGCGTCAATCCAAACGCTCAGTTGATTAGATTCGTCTCGTCTTAATTTCAAAGTCAGCTCAAAACCCGTATGTTTCCTTACGTGGAAGTATAAAAAAAAAAACTCTTGCATCGCAAGAATCGAACAATGTAGCGGCAAAGCGTAGCCGCTTACCGGATGGCCCAGCAAAATTTAATGGTTGTTAGATCGAGTGATACATACATGAAATTGATATAAAAATTAGTTTTTTTTCTCAGAAATTGTGAACATTAAAATCATTATGTCTTCATTCTGCTGAAAGACAAGATAAAACTACGTCGTTGATGAAATATGACCTAGTACTCGCGATTTGAGTTGTACGAGTACAAAAATCTAACAACCCACCTTTTCCGAGAACAACCTCTGGAGCTTCATGGTATCACGTGACTACCACGTTGACATGTGCTCTATGCATGATACATCAGACAGGCCAGATTGCTGGTTTTTACAAAGAGTATCTGACTTTCATTTGCTATAATTGAATTCCTGTAAAACAACATTAAATTAGACTTCCGATGTCTTGATTTGAGATTTGCGAAGTTATGTGACTAGTAATGCAAATGGCGAGTACCGGGTCAGGTTTTCTCTATGCTATAGTTTCGTCAAGTTTGTAGTGGATTAAAGACATAACGATTATAATACTTGCCATTTCTGAGAAAATAATTTCCCTATTGATTTCATGCAGGGATAAGTCGATATAACACAAGTTTACATTTTCTAAGCCCGCTGGTAAGTGACTACCCTATGTCGCTTCCGCACGGTGGCGCAAATTGTTCGACATACAGTTAAAATGACCCCACACCCCAACCTAAATGTCCAAATGCGAAAAATGGCGTGGGAATATTTGGAGGAAACTCGGATTAGAAAGGGGACTGCTATTCGTTTTAAGCCAATCCAAATTGTTGAATCTCTGAGCTGAAATGAGGAATTTCGTCCCGTGTATTATATATTAAAAACATGATTCGAGCCCCCGTTTCAATACAGGTTTGGGACTGGTTTAAAGAATACGAAGACAATTTGATGTTACAGTCGGTTCATCCCTAGCTTATACAACATTATATAATTTTGAACGTCTAAATTGTCAAAATTGTAATCAAACCAATTGAAAATGTTTCTAAATGATGGATTTTAACTTCTTAATGAGATTCGATTAGGTTTTTTGGGATTTTTTTTTTCTTCAAATAAATTCAGGGTTAAACTCATTTCGTTATTGGGCAAGATTCTAATCGTTTGTGATTATTGTTTTTATTTATACTGTAATAGGAAATGTTAATATATATATATATATATATATATATATATATATATATATATATATATATATATATATATATTTCGAATTAAAGATTTGAAAGGAAACCAAACTAATTTATGTTCATTATATTGTTCCCACTCAGCAACATAATGCATGTCAGCAAAATAAAGTTATAGCTGATAGTATTTGAAACATAATGCTGATATTTGAGAGCATATCGACAAAAAATTGAAAGTGTTGATACTGAAGTGAAGAATTTACCAGCTTTACTATTCGTATAACTAATCAGTAGAATCATTGAGTGGAGAATACAACATCCGGGTAAGTTTTTTAGCAGAGAGGACCCTTGCTTTCTTAACGAACGAGAAAATATTGTGGACTTGCGAAACTTATTTAATGTTCATACAGAAAACTAGCATGTTCCTGAAATTCGTAGGATGATTCTCAACGTTAAAGAGGAATACACATACTTAATAGGATCACTTTATACACTAATAAATAACTACAATTGACAATAGACCATTTTATTCCGGATTTAACCGAGTTTCTCCGTAATTATCCGAATAACCTCCCGAGTCACTTTATACTCCAACCAATCAAACGCTGGTGGGTACATACCAAACTGGCGTCCATTGTTGTTTAGAAATATTTCAGAGATAAAACGTTAAGAAAAACCCGCTACTTGTATCAGAGGTTACAAAAGTCGCTTCAATCAAGGGGGCATTAAATTCCATCATCTGCCATGGATTAATGATTTTACATGTATTAGTATTGCGACCTGATAAATAGTTTTGTACTTGACCGTGAACATTATAGAGATCGAATACCGGTGACACCGATATTTTCAGCCTTTTCCAAGTCCAGCAAGTGGAGCTAATTAAATTATTGAAATTTACATGTAAATTATACACAGACTTTAAAAACAAAATTATAAATTCACTTATTATAGTGACGTTTCGGATGCATAGAAATAGTTTGAATAACCTGCTCATTGATTGTCAGGATTAAATTTGTTTACTTCGACACTGTTTTCTTACTTGTATGTACATGTCCAGATGTAAACAGCTCAGAACTACTCTCTCGTATGGAACCGCTCCGGTGGCCTAGTGGTTAGAGCGTCCGCCCCGGAAGCGGGAGGTCGTCGGTTCGATCCCCGGCCGCCCCGGAAGCGGGAGGTCGTCGGTTCGATCCCCGGCCGAGTCATACCAAAGACTTACAAAAATGGTACTAACAGCTGCCTCGCTTGACGCTCAGCATAAAGAGGTTAGTGTTAGGACTGGTCGGCCTGGTGTCAGGATAATGTGACTGGGTGAGACATCATGCTACATGTCTGCGGCATGATGTCTCAGTGCTAGACATCACTATAAACTGCCTCACTGCAGACATCGTAGCGATATGACTGAAAAATTGTTAAAGCTACGTTAAAAATCCTAATCAAACAAACAAACAAACAAACTTTCTCGTATGGCTTTGAAATCCGCCCTGTTTTCCAGAAAATAAGACAGGATGATTCCAATATTACATTTCGCCAATATCTGAGGCAGCATCGCTCTTGAATAGGCATTTTCCAACTCTATAAACGATGTTGACGTAGTTTACAAATTGATGCTGATTCTGAAGCGTCCGCCATATTTCGCCCACCACATATCGAGTGGCTATTGCGGTCAGCTGACCACCCGCCACGTGATAAAAATTCCGAGCAAATTACGAAGTTCGCCGAAGTCTCCGTGAAATGGTCTATTGTTTTAATCCGAAATTTTCCGAAACTTGATTGGCCATCGCATTGGCATACGTGATGCGTCTCAAGCAAACGATTTAAGGATAAAAATATAGGCAAAGCTAAGGAAGTATTTTTTTTTCTTTCTGATGAACGAGTTTGGTGCGGCATAGGAAGGAATATCGAGGCCGTCAGGCCTACCGAGTATCAAACGATTTTTTTGTTGTTGCCATTTGGCACAACGCACTCGTGTGATTTTGTATTTATTCAATATCCCATTTTTAGTCATGCATTCTTTCCAATTTTTAGAATGTATACTTTTTAAATTGGAATTAGGCATTTGGCATTTTATGAAGATATTGTACGATCCTCTGAAATATTGTGACCGGTGTAAACAACCATAGGCCTAGGCATCGATGAGACCGGTTTAAACGGCCATAGGCCTAGGCATCGATGAGACCGGTGTAAACGGCCATAGGCCTAGGCATCGATGAGATGGTGATTTACTCTTTAGATTTTTTAAAAAAAATTATCGTATAGGGAATATATGAATGGAAATAATTTGCATACACATTTGAATATTCCTTACTTCTCCAATTGGACCATAGTTTTTTTTTTAACCAGTAAGTGACCCATTCTTATTCACCATACCTTCTGAACACACACTCTAATTAAAAACTAATTTCAGAGCAGATTTAGGAAGCTTATTGATGTACGATATATTCAAAAGATCTAATTTTATGTTTTTATCACAAAATATCGTTGATGCAACTTAAAGGTGATAAATTAAATGATATATTTTTTATTGTTCTGTTTTCTGGTCTGTATTATTTACTTGAAAAGAAATCAAATTTAAAGTGTAAACAAAAGTCCCAGAATGTGCCTCGGTAAAAAAAAAGTCTTAACAACAACATTGTTCATACTTTCTATCCTATTCAAAACAGCTTGAAGATCCATGTGAAATGTCTACCTTTATGATGAAAATCTTTGTCGGTTTTATCCTCAGATTTACTAAATAAACTCAGTTTCTCTATAATATTATTATGCAAAGAGTTCCTCCAATTAAACCTTTTCCTTAAAAATATATATTTTTTTAAAAAAAATATTCAAAGACCAGAATTTTGAAACTGAAATGATTTCTGGTTGATGTTGGGCGAGTCTTTTTTTGGGTCTATTTTATTGTTTTGTTTAAATGTTATTCTTTTTTTTTTAAATAAAAAAAATAATTTGGTGGGATGTCTCTTTTTCTGTTGCTAATGCTCCAGCTGGGAACGACATCAAACAGGTGCATTGTTCAACATTTGTTTTGTGTCCTTTTTTCACTGTTTTCATGGAATCACTTTGCTCCAGGTCTGTAATTAAATACATTGTACAAACTCATAAGAAGATCCAATGATGTATCCGTATTTACTCTCCATTAATTATCCAATGATGTATCCGTATTTACTCTCCATTAATTATCCAATGATGTATCCGTATTTACTCTCCATTAATTATCCAATGATGTATCCGTATTTACTCTCCATTAATTATCCAATGATGTATCCGTATTCACTCTCCATTAATTATCCAATGATGTATCCGTATTTACTCTCCATTAATTATCCAATAATGTATCCGTATTTACTCTCCATTAATTATCCAATAATGTATCCGTATTTACTCTCCATTAATTATCCAATGATGTATCCGTATTTACTCTCCATCAATTATACAATGATGTATCCGTATTCACTCTCCATTAATTATCCAATGATGTATCCGTATTTACTCTCCATTAATTATCCAATGATGTATCCGTATTTACTCTCCATTAATTATCCAATAATGTATCCGTATTTACTCTCCATTAATTATCCAAGGATGTATCCGTATTTACTCTCCATTAATTATCCAGAGATGTATCCGTATTTACTCTCCATTAATTATCCAGAGATGTATCCGTATTTACTGTCCTTTAATTATCCAATGATGTATCCGTATTTGCTCTCCATTAATTATCCAAGGATGTATCCGTATTTACTCTCCATTAATTATCCAATAATGTATCCGTATTTACTCTCCATTAATTATCCAATGATGTATCCGTATTTACTCTCCATTAATTATCCAATGATGTATCCGTATTTACTCTCCATCAATTATCCAATAATGTATCCGTATTTACTCTCCATTAATTATCCAATGATGTATCCGTATTTACTCTCCATTCATTATCCAATGATGTATCCGTATTTACTCTCCATTCATTATCCAATGATGTATCCGTATTTACTCTCCATTAATTATCCAATGATGTATCCGTATTTACTCTCCATTAATTATCCAATGATGTATCCGTATTTACTCTCCATTAATTATCCAATAATGTATCCGTATTTACTCTCCATTAATTATCCAATGATGTATCCGTATTTACTCTCCATTAATTATCCAATGATGTATCCGTATTTACTCTCCATTAATTATCCAATGATGTATCCGTATTTACTCTCCATTAATTATCCAATGATGTATCCGTATTTACTCTCTATTAATTATCCAATGATGTATCCGTATTTACTCTCTATTAATTATCCAATGATGTATACTCCCCTGATGTACTGTTGACTATTAGTTATAGGTTCATGGTACACACCGTCCCGTTTCGTTAAAGTCGCCAGTTAGATACCAATTTAAGAGTCTAATTAAACAGGGGCAAAGTCCAAATGTCGAGTCATTCCTAATCTTGACAGGATTCTTGTCTTTCTTGCTTTGTCTCGATTTTTAAACATTCATTACAGGAATTTAGCTATAACGTCCTTGGTCCTCTCTGTCATGATTGGAAATGCCAGCTTCATATAAGATTTCAATGCCAAGCATTTTGCTCAAACTGTTGCTGTCAACCTTATTTATTTCAAATCCTAAAATTAGTTCCAGGCAGGGTGTACGATACGGGATCGCACACTTGAACATCTGTATCGAGTGTCAGATCAGCAATGTAAGATTAAATTAGTATGTAATAACATTTGTAATATTCGCCATTAATTTATGACATATAAGCATTTTGTATAAAGGAAGTTATTTATTCAACTAATTTGTCAAGAATAATGAAATTATGATGCCAGTATAATTTAAGTCATAACAAGAATTAAATGCACAAATCGATTTCTGATTTTCTTAAATTTAAAATTAATTTTACTTTGGGGGATAAAGCAAGGGTCGGCGACAAAAAACAGGGACAGTTGGCCGCCTGGAAACATATTTTTGGGCCTAACCATACATTCATTATTTTCCTGATTTTTTAAAAAAATTTAAGAATAAAAGTTTTGATCTCTTTTAAGTTGAAAAATTCTTTAACTTTTTTTTAATGAATTTACTCCAGAATTGCAATTATTTTTCAACCCGTATATTATATCCACTTGTTTTATTATATTTTTTTCATCATTTATGATTTTTGTGCATTATTGTGTATCTTTTATAAGCACGCGAATATGGAAATGTATAATGTATTTATATGCATCCGCTTGTCTTTTATTAATTTCGTTTCCGCACAAAAACTGGACTGCGCGTGGGATTAGGAATAACCGTGCTGATTTTGGGTTAAAATGTTCGAAGCTCAAAGTCGCGGTGACTACATGACAAGTGGTTTTTGAACAATAACTCTGTTTCACTGCCATCGGCTGTTACGGTTTCAGAGTTCATGACGGGTAACTCTGTGTGTGTGTGTGTGTGTGTGTGTGTGCGCGCGCGCGCGATTTGGATTAACATAGCTTTAACAATTTATTATACCGATTTCAAGCACAATGGGTTATAAGTAGAGAAAACCGATTAAAAAAAATACAGGGTTTCCTCATACAGATGGCACGCATCTGAATAGAAAAAAAAACATTTTAATATAAACCCATTGTAAGAATTGGATACCTTAATAACGTCCACCTTTATATAATGGTTAACTGGGCTCAGCGGACATACTATCCTGTATACAAGTCGCGTATTAATCCGTCCCTTGCGAGGTCTTTTTACGGAAGAACATAATACTTTTCAATGGATGGGGCGTTATACGAGTCTTAATTGTAAACAAATGCCAGCCCCAATTTGCATGAAGAAAACAGTTTTTGCATTGATTTGTCGGAATAATTATAACCTTGAAGTGAAAAGATAGATGATTCTTCTGATTTAAATTTTAAAAAAGACTTCCTGTCAGAAAGAAAATTAAAGGACCTCTCTCCTTCAATTTTAACTGAGCCGTATCGTACTGCTCTGTTGCTACTAGAGCGTGACGGTCGCGACCGTTTTAACTATGCAAATGAATTTCTTAATACACGTATTGTTTTAGATACAGATATGTCACGTGAATTGACGTGTAAACATGTACTTTCCCTGTGTAAGGTCAATCTGTCAGCATAACGTGATATTGTATAATGTGTCCCTTGTTATTTATGAATATAATAATCTAGACATAATAAAACACAATAATGTTCTGAAAAAAATGGTATTAGAGGCCCATTTAAGTATACAGTTTATCAAACGTTTATCAGCTTAACAAATTCTATCACTGTTTACTGCACAACAGGTTGACGATCAGTGTCATCTGGATCGTTAGCTCTACAGGTCGTGGAGCAGACGAACGTAGGGGAAGATACTTCGTCTGTTTGTTAGCACAAGTTTTATCGCTATTTCTTTTAACTGACTAGAGGGTGTTCTAATGAAACTCACAAACAGTGGTTTCGTTGGTCCAAAAAAAATAAAATTGTGCTGTTCGCCATCTGCTCATATTGGAAAACCTTGTTATTGATACTACACCTAAATGGACGGTCGCATCAGCATGAGGTTCTCGTTGGAAGATTTTTTTATAGTGTGTAGCTGGTCATAAACAAAAATGGTGACGATCTGATGTCAAGTATGGCCGGAACATTGGTCATCTTTACAGTGTCACTTGTGTATGCATGATCTTGATTTTTAAAGTAACTATAACAATTTTCGTCCGCTTCGTATGCTTGAGTGCAGTGTGGCTGACACAGTTTAGGAGTATTTCAAGTAATATTCCTTCATTCACATTGTGGCTTACGCGTTAGCTTAGAATCACACCAAATGGTTACTGGATTTGCATCGTGTCCAGGCTAGCAAATATTTTATCTGACGTCAGGATCAATTGCGTTCAAGGCTGTTTACTCCCATTGCATCCGCATCAATTTTTCATGCTGGTGTGTTGTTTCTTTCTTGTATGTGCTATTTAAAATAAAACTGATACATTTTTTTTTTAATTTTCTGTGTTTTAAAGGATACGAATCTTTGCAGTTTATTTACCAAACATACACGTCATCAAACTTTTATTGAATACTATTAAATATAGATTCTCTCTTTTTTTTAAAAAAGAAAAAAGCATGAAACAGATTTATAGATAAGCACGAATCATTTAATTAGGTGAAAAGTTGTTGTAAAAATGATAGAGCATTTCACGCTGGACAACATGTATAACGTGCCAGATGAATCCCAGGCTTAATGTTCGTTTTAATCAATCCGATACACAACATACATATCGTGTCAGATAGATCATTCAAGATCACTTTTTCTGTAACAATATTATATTTTCTGAAATGATAAAGGACTTAAAAATGATTTTTATTGAAATTCTGTTTATACAACTTGGATTCCAGTCTTCAAACCGTGATTAACAGTAATACCAGCAAAGAATCATTTAATTTCAGATGAAAGTTGTTGGCAGCTTTGAATTGTTGAACTCTTTTGTCAGTTTGATTGCTAACATATTTATCATATTTGTGTAGCGTTTTGGTCCTTGAATCCCTTTGTACGGAGTTAACCGTTCAGTTTTATGCAGAGTTAACTACCCGGTTGTGTTAAGCCAGATGTTGAAGGCCTGGCTGGGTGAACTGTACACGTAGGGCCTCTTTTAATGCAGTCATCATAATCAACTTGAATTAGTATTATAATTATTATTTTAGGTCCACCACATCAAGAGGAACAAGTTCAGTATCACCAAGTAGCGAAAGTGGGACAAGCTAAAAAGTTGTTGTGCCCAGTTGTTGCAAATCCTGATCCAATTGAACGACAGTGGTTTAAAGACAGTACGGCTATAACAATTAATCATGATTGGAGTAGATTTCGGTTGCTAAAAGATGGATCTCTCCGGATTAAACCTGTAGAGCTTGAAGATGCAGGGCAGTATGTGTGTAAAGCTACAAATGGTTTTGGACGTATCAGTATGAACTACACTCTGACAGTTCTAGGTGAGTATAATTTCTTATCATGCCCAGTGACATGTGAGTTTGATAATGCATTCATGCCACTGATTTGTGAGTATGATTTTTATTCATGTCCAGTGATTTGAGTAGGATTTGTATTCATGCCACAGACTTGTAATTTATATTCATGCTCAATGACTTTTATTATTTGTATGCATACCACTGATTTGTGAGTATGATTTGTATTTATGCCATTAATTTGTATGATTTGTTCATGCCTAGTTATTTGTGAGTATGCTTTTTATCATTCCCAGTGAAAATGTGATTATGATTTGTATTCATGCCCAGTGATTTGTGAGTATGATTTGTTATCATGCCCATTGATTTGTGAGCATGTTTTATTATCATGACCTGTGATATGTGAGTATGGTTTGTTATAATACCCATTGAAAATGTATGATTTGTTATTATGACCAGTGATTTGTGAGTATGATTTGTTTTGATGCCCAGTGATTTATGAATATGATTTATTGTCATGCCCAGTGATTTGTGAGCATGTTTTATTATCATGACCTGTGATTTGTGAGTATGATTTTTTTTATAATACCCAGTGAAAATGTGAGCATGATTTGTTGTCATGACCAGTGATTTGTGTGGATGTGTTGTTATCATGCCCACTGATTTGTGAGTATGATTTGTTGTCATGACCAGTCATTTGTGAGCATGTTTTATTATCATGACCTGTGATGTGTATGATTTGTTATAATACCCAGTGAAAATGTGAGTAGGATTTGATGTCATGCCCAGTGATTTGTGAGTATGATTTGTTATCATGCCCAGTGATTTGTGAATATCATTTGTCATGCTCATTGATTGGTGAGTAATTTATATTCATGCCCAGTGATTTGTATGATTTTCTGTCATGGTCAGTTATTTGTGAGTATGATTTGTTATCATGCTCAGTGATTTGTATGAATTGTTATGCTCAGCGAGTTGTATGATTTGTTATGCTCAGCGAGTTGTATGATTTGTTATGTTCAGCGAGTGGTATGATTTGTTATGCTCAGCATGTTGTATGATTTGTTATGCTCAGCAAGTTGTATGATTTGTTATGCTCAGCGAGTTATATTTGTTATGCTCAGTGAGTTGTATGATTTTTTATGCTCAGTGAGTTGTATGATTTGTTATGCTCAGCAGGTTGTATGATTTGTTATGCTCAGCGAGTTGTATGATTTGTTATGCTCAGAGAGTTGTATGATTTGTTATGCTCAGCGAGTTGTATGATTTGTTATGCTCAGCGAGTT
Organism: Unio delphinus; assembly: GCA_029339505.1. Classification (NCBI taxonomy): domain Eukaryota; kingdom Metazoa; phylum Mollusca; class Bivalvia; order Unionida; family Unionidae; genus Unio; species Unio delphinus. Next base: position 624,138 of record JAQISU010000045.1, on the reverse strand, counting down.
GTATGATTTGTTATGCTCAGCGAGTTGTATGATTTGTTATGCTCAGCGAGTTGTATGATTTGTTATGCTCAGTAAGTTGTATGATTTGTTATGCTCAGCGAGTTGTATGATTTGTTATGCTCAGCAAGTTGTATGATTTGTTATGCTCAGTGAGTTGTATGATTTGTTATGCTCAGCGAGTTGTATGATTTGTTATGCTCAGCGAGTTGTATGATTTGTTATGCTCAGCGAGTTGTATGATTTGTTATGCTCAGTGAGTTTTATGATTTTTTATGCTCAGCGAGTTATATGATTTGTTATGCTCAGCGAGTTGTATGATTTGTTATGCTCAGTGAGTTGTATGATTTGTTATGCTCAGTGAGTTGTATGATTTGTTATGCTCAGCAAGTTGTATGATTTATTATGCTCAGCGAGTTATATGATTTGTTATGCTCAGCGAGTTGTATGATTTGTTATCATGCCCCTATGATTTGTTTGATTTGTTGTCATGCACAGTGATTTGTATTCAAGCCCGGTGATTTGTATGCAAGCCCGGTGATTTGTGAGCATGATTTGAAGAATGGGTTATCACCGCTGTGAGACTTTTCTATCAGAACTTTGTGTAAAATCTCAAATGCACTGTATAGTTTGGGGGCCTTGAGTGTCTCAAAGCATTTTCCTTTAATGATCATCGCAATTTTACTGCTGTTTGTGTTTGAGTTTTGGCTTGTCTCATGTTGGTAGGTGGGAAGGCTTGCCGGTAGCTTCCTGTAGGATTTTGGTTCATACTGGTATTTACCTAGAATTCTTCCTTCACCAGTTACATTTGCTGCCATATGTAGCCTGTTATGTGCTGAAAAAGGTCACCAACATCAACAAAATATTTTCACATTTGTTGAGTAAATTGAGTAAACGTGTTTTATATTTACTTGCCTGGGTTTTGGCTTCCCTCATGTTTATCACTTGTGTCCTGATTAGAAAATTGTAGTCTTCAGTATCAACACTTCATATTTTTATCATTAGTGTATACTTTATCATCTGACTTTATATTTTTATCATTAGTGTACACTTTATCATCTGACTTTAGTTATATCTTTTAGATTGTAACTTATATAACAATTAACATAGCATATTCATATACAATAAAGTACTCACATTTTCATTTGGGGGATTGTGTAGGGGTGTTTTTCTTCTTTTGAGCTGAAATATTTTTTTTTTTTTTTAGGTCATGACAATATATTCCCCCAAATATAATGTGGCATTTTTTCTTTTTTAAATCAGCAAAGTATAATTTTCCAGCTTTGAAATTTGTAAATTAAACAGAAAAAGTGTCAGTCCCCTGCCACATAACATTGAATTGTTGGTTTTTAATATAATTGCAGTCTATCATGTTTTGTATTGTGGTGCATTCAGAGATATATAGCATTAAAAATTATGGTTTGTGGCACTCGACTCTAGTACATGCATACTTAAAGAGAAGAATGAAAAAGTATTTGTGTGTTGACCTTTGTATAACTAGGTAATTATTTCAAAATTTGTGTGTTGACCTTTGTATAATTAAGGTAATTATCTCAAAATTTGTGTTGACTTTTGTATAATTTAGGTAATTATCTCAAAATTTGTGTGTTGACCTTCATATTATTTAGGTAATCATTTCAAAATTTGTGTGTTGGCCTTTGTATAATTTAGGTAATTATTTCAAAATTTGTGTGTTGACCTTTATATAATTTAGGTAATTATTTCAAAATTTGTGTGTTGACCTTTGTATAATTTAGGTAATTATCTCAAAATTTGTGTGTTGACCTTTGTATAATTTAGGTAATTATCTCAAAATTTGTGTGTTGACCTTTGTATAATTAGGTAATTATCTCAAAATTTGTGTGTTGACCTTTTATAATTTAGGTAATTATTTAAAAATTTGTGTGTTGACCTTGTATAATTTAGGTAATTATCTCAAAATTTGTGTGTTGACCTTTGTATAATTTAGGTAATTATTTCAAAATTTGTGTGTTGACCTTTGTATAATTTAGGTAATTATTTCAAAATTTGTGTGTTGACCTTTGTATAATTTAGGTAATTATCTCAAAATTTGTGTGTTGATCTTTGTATAATTTAGGTAATTATCTCAAAATTTGTGTGTTGATCTTTGTATAATTTAGGTAATTATCTCAAAATTTGTGTGTTGACCTTTGTATAATTAGGTAATTATCTCAAAATTTGTGTGTTGACCTTTTATAATTTAGGTAATTATTTAAAAATTTGTGTGTTGACCTTGTATAATTTAGGTAATTATCTCAAAATTTGTGTGTTGACCTTTGTATAATTTAGGTAATTATTTCAAAATTTGTGTGTTGACCTTTGTATAATTTAGGTAATTATTTCAAAATTTGTGTGTTGACCTTTGTATAATTTAGGTGTGTGTTGACCTTTGTATAATTAGGTAATTATCTCAAAATTTGTGTGTTGACCTTTGTATAATTTAGATAATTATCTCAAAATTTGTATAAGTTATTAGTACAGTTTCATTGGCATTGCTTTGGAATCATGGGCCTCATTTACTTATAAAGGGATATTAAATATTACTAAACTGTATTTATTTCAAGCAAGTCTAGTTTCTTGTAGTAGCATACAAAACTGGAAGCCAGGATATTATAGTCAATGTGTATGATGGTTTCATACCGAGCTTCATCAAGAATTATAACATTACAGAGGGCATCATTTTGGAAATGATCTTGCTTTATTAACATTTAACTCTTGCAATATTTCAAACTTTTGAAAAGTAGTCTTTGTATGTATTATATAGATAAGCCTAAATTACCTGGTCTGGTGGCATGTGCATTGTACAGGTGAGCTGGAATTACCTGGTGTATAGCACATGCATTGTATAGGTAAGCTGGAATTATTTGAGTGTTGTGACATGCCTTGTATAGGTAAGCTGGAATTATGGGTATAATGACATTGCATTGTACAAGTATGCTGGAATTACCTGATGTAATGACACATACATTGTACAGGTATACTGGAATTACCTGATGTAATGAAAGGTGCATTTTACAGGTATGCTGGAATTATCTGGTGTAATGACACCTGCATTGTACATGTATGCTTGAATTACCTAGTGTAATGACATGCATTGTACAGGTAAGCTGGAATTACCTAGTGTAATGACATGCATTTTACAGGTAAGCTGGAATTACCTAGTGTAATGACATGCATTGTACAGGTATACTTGAATTACCTAGTCTAATGACATGCATTGTACAGGTAAGCTGGAATTACCTAGTGTAATGACATGCATTGTATAGGTATACTTGAATTACCTGGTGTAATGACATGCATTGTACAGGTAAGCTGGAATTACCTAGTGTAATGACATGCATTGTATAGGTATACTTGAATTACCTGGTGTAATGACATGCATTGTACAGGTAAGCTGGAATTACCTGGTGTAATGACTAGCATTGTACAGGTAAGCTGGAATTACCTAGTGTAATGACATGCATTGTACAGGTAAGCTGGAATTACCTGGTGTAATGACATGCATTGTACAGGTAAGCTGGAATTACCTGGTGTAATGACATGCATTTTACAGGAATACTTGAATTACCTAGTGTAATGACATGCATTGTACAGGTAAGCTGGAATTACCTAGTGTAATGACATGCATTGTATAGGTATACTTGAATTACTTGTGTAATGACATGCATTGTACAGGTAAGCTGGAATTACAAATTCAGGCTTATTTTTAGCACAAGAGAGCGATCCTTTTATTAGCTGTATTCTTACGTCTTGTATAGTTTTTACAAGTACATTATGCAAAGAAACTTGAGCCACAGTACATAAAAGTAATGTAGAGGTATAACAACAGTCTCCAGTGTGCTTGTTCCAAACAACTTCACCTTCTATCTGCCACTCTCTCAGAAGTTCATAATATAGCATACCCTATACATTTCAAGGAAACATGCCACTAATTATTTCACAGACAGAGAACCAGACTAATGGTGGGAGAATAAGATATTGGATACCAAATATTATGAAATGCACCCATTGGCTAGTACATTGAATTATTTTTTTGCCATTGTACATATCATAAACTTCAATCTATATATTGCAGTTGATAAAAAATAATTTATTTTTATTTTGATATCCTGTTTTTAATTTCCTAGTGATAAACATCATATGGACTCCTAGTGTGTAGTTGTGCTATTAGGTACAGATCAGGAAGTTCCCCATTATTAGACTACACAATAAAAGCGCTGTGAAACATTTTTATTTAAAGACTGAAAACAATTTACTGCTTTCTAACTCTAGTGTGTACATTGTGTTCCAAGATAAATGAGAACTTATTTTTTTGTTATATTTTTTTTAATATATTAACGTTCATTAAATTAATATATATTAATGTTAAATTGGGTGGAAAATGAATTAAAAAGCATGGTAACAGCCAATATTTTCAAGACCATATATGTTAGATTTGTATTACATTATAGTAGTTCATACAATTTCTGGACTTAAATATTTTATAAGTGGATAGAAAAAATAAATTCAACTTTGAACCTGAACTAATGATTGTTTTGCTTATAATGACCATCAGACTTTGAAACCACTTTAAATATGCTAATTGTAGCCAGAGTTGTTTTTATCCACTTGGTTTTCTTTCTTCTGGCTGAGAGGGACATAACACAAGAAGATAAACATGTCAGAAGAGTTTTCTTTTGCAGGATGTGTGTGTGTGTGTATATATATATATATATATATATATATATATATATATATATATATATAATCGCTTCGGTGGCCTAGTGGTTAGAGCGTCCGCCCCGGAAGCGGGAGGTCGTCGGTTCGATCCCCGGCCGAGTCATACCAAAGACTTACAAAAATGGTACTAACAGCTGCCTCACTTGACGCTCAGCATAACGAGGTTAGTGTTAGGACTGGTCGGCCTGGTGTCAGGATAATGTGACTGGGTGAGACATCATGCTACATGTCTGCGGCATGATGTCTCAGCGCTAGACATCACTATAAACTGCCTCACTGCAGACATCGTAGCGATATATCTGAAAAATTGTTAAAGCTACGTTAAAAATCCTAATCAAACAAACAAAAATATATATATATATATATATATATATATATATATATATATATATATATATATTCTTACTACTGGCATGCATATTTCATCCATTTTTCAGTACAGAGGCTGATCTGTTGTCCTTGGTCTCATTTGATGAGCACATGCAAGAAAAGGTTGATTTTAATAACTAAGATGGATGCAAACATCCAACACAATATATGCACACTTCTCTCCAGTGGCATTTTCTCTCCACAAACAGGTCTAGAGAAGCAAGTACCAAAACTGCGACCAGCATTCAGCATTTTTTTTAAAAGATAAAACCCACCACATTTTCACATGTTCTTTATTTGAAAGCAAGGATATAATGCAACCTACATTACCTAACCCTAACCCTAAGCCCAAACCATGCAGCTGGCATTTAATATGCCTTGTATATGAACCCATTCATTTTCCAGACAAAATATTTAGGAGAAGTTAAATGGACATCAAGAAATAATTATATGATAATGTCCAGGAAAGGAGATTATTGACCTTAGTTTTAAAGCAGGGAATAAAATACTCAATTTATTGAATTTGTCTCTATAGTTGTAAGAGAGGACCAAATCTGTTGAGTTGAATTCTTCTCTATAGTTGTAAGAGAGGACCAAAGCTGTTGAGTTGAATTCTTCTCTATAGTTGTAAGAGAGGACCAAAGCTGTTGAGTTGAATTCTTTTATATTGTTCTAAGTAATGACCAAAGCTGTCCAGTTGAATTTATGTCAATAGTTCCAAGTAATGACAAAAGCTGTCCAGTTGAATCTTTTTCTGCTGTTATAGGTAATGACCAAAGCTGTCCAGTTGAATTTTTTTCTATTGTTACAAGTAATGAGCAAAGCTGTCCAGTTTAATTTTTTTCTATTGTTACAAGTAATGGTAGGGGTCATCTAAGCTTTCTTGGCACGGTCATCTAAGTTTTCTTGGCAGGGGTCAAGTGAGACAAAAATGTTTAAAGTACTTGGCCACAGTTTCTAATCATCACTAATTATGCATATTAATTAAAATGCATATTTTCGAAATGACAGGCTACATGGCAGCAGGCTGCATATTGTGAAGGACTGGATTCATGGTTGCACAAACCTCGCAAGGTTTAACATAATGGTCAGCTCTGACTTTCAAGTTTATTTATTATGAAATGGATATGGTTAAATTTGCATCCCAAATTTAAAACATGATGTGATTTAGCTGGTAGAACATCAGACTTGTACCATAAGGGACATGGGTTTGATACCTGTCCAGGCCAGTCTTGTTTGAATGTCAGCTTGTGTTCTTTGTAAGCTATTTTAGTTCCCCAGCATGAAATGGCCTATAATGTATTGTCAAATGCAATATAAAAAAAATAAGCTGCCAGTCATGATTTGATACTTTCTACCTACCTACTGCTATGTAAAATGTTTGTGTTTGATTGTTGGTTTTACAGTGCACGCAGATGCATTTCCAAATCTTCTTCAGTTAGCATCTGTGGCCATCCTTATGCCATACCAAACCTCTGACTTTGAGAGAAGATTCAGCAATCAAAATCGAACCAAACCTGTAGGAACAAGCCGTCAAGAAGAAAGGGTTCTTAGATTCGTGATGATTTCAGTTTTAACAAGGCATTGGTAGAGTGGAGGATGAGGAAGGACAGGAGGCTGTTTAGGAAATAGTTACCATATTTGAAGAATAATGCAGTCACAATTACAGTCAGTCTAGATGCAGATGTATATATATATATGTTCCAGTTAAGAATTTTTCCTTAAAAAAAATTTTTTTTTTCATCCATGAAAGGAAAATATGTGTTCTGATCTTTCTTAGTATGGATTTTGTAACCAATCAGAATTGAGCATTTGACACACAGGAAGTACATGACACTGATTTTTAAGATTGGCCAGAGGAGTTACCCTATTAGCAGTCTATGATTTGATTCTTTATTGGTTAGTGTGTAGATAGAATATTGTTATTAGAAAACACAAGACTTTGATTTCAGTATTAAGTCTTATACTATAATATACAGAAGACATAAGCATTGAATGCACTTGTTATACTTGCTATTGCTTATTTTGAATACATTGAGGTTTTTTTTAACAGCATACTAGAATGTCCCCCTTATGGCTATGTTGGCCTCCCTTTTTCAGAGTCAGTGGGGGCAAGTACCCACATTTATCAAATCATTGGTGCAACCCTGTGGTTAAATGGCATAATGATGCAAGGTGATTGGCTGCACTCCAGCATCAACCTGTAAAGATGTGCATTTAACTGTAAAGATGTGCATTTAACTGTGGTGCATACACTAGTATTGGCACTAATGCATTAAAAAAAGAACATTTTTAGAATTACTGGAGTTAGATAATCTGTTTTCTGCCACTTAATTCCTTTTGTGCAAGTAACCAAATGTCAGATAATTGTAACTAACAAAATTGCTGGCAGCATAGTGCTATGTGCTTAGGCTCGAATAAACAGTAACATAGAAAGAGTGAAAAAAACAAGCTTGTAAAAACTTAATAAACAATTTATTGAGCACAAATATTTTCCAGAAAAGAAAAATAAACTTGCGGTTTTAAGAATCAATTCCAAAATTAATCCAAACATAATTCAAAATATTATCTAATAGAGAAATTGCAAAAGTCCTGGTAATAAAATGTCCAAATAATTCCAAGTTCGAATCCCAGCAAAGTATCCAAGATGGAAGACGATGTCACTTGATGAAGTCAGTTCTTGGTAATAAAATTCTATGAACACAATTCTTTTCCAGATAAATAACAAAATAATTCCTCTTGATCCAAACGAATTGACATAATTTCCAGTACAAGGTAATTTAAAATAACCAAAATGACACACAACTTAATATTCTAAAAGCCCAACTTCTACTCGATAGATTGCTCTCAAAACATAATTTATATATCTGTTTTTATGTAAACAAGAAAGGGGTCACATGATCTTCTAGACTCTCTTAGAACAAATTTACTTTAAAAAACTGACGTACCCACCGTATAACCCAACTAAAATAGAAAGATGTTTATACAAAGCTCCATAATGTCCTTGGAACCAACCAATCATTTTAAAAGCTTGTTTACAACTCTGAAGCCAGGTCAGAAATGAGGTCAACACCTGGTGTTTATTTTGTAAAGTACAGGTCACCCCCAACACTACCACCACCATGAACGAATCTTAAACTTGAAATGCCAAATTTGAATCTAACAGACAAACAATAAAAATAAATATAAATGACATATCAAATATACGTAACAATATAATTAAAATTTATATTTTACACCAAGTCCATGCCAGTGTACAAATTGCTGACTTAATGTTAAACTTTTCTGACTGATTGCAAATGCATTCAACTTGTACACAGGAATAAACAAATGGCCACTAAGGTTATCATATTTGAACTTTTCAAAGAGACGACACTTTGGAGAGGTAATTGATCTGTATCATAATACAGATATGATATCTGTGTTTTTGGATGTTGAAAAAATTATATGTGTAGAGAGATTTAAGGACAGAAAATGCGGCATCCCTAGTCTGACAACTAGCTTCATTTCAGTCAAAACTCTCCTTATTTTCTGCATCATCACTATCTTGTTCGCATTAATCATAACATTTTCAGTATGTAATGTATACATGTATTACATTCTTAAAAAAGGGATACAAAATTTAGAAAGCAAGATCATCAATGGTACTTTTTTGTTTAAACTGTACAGGTACATATATTTTAGTGGTCTTTTAAACTGTACAGGTACATGTATTTTAGTGGTCTTTTAAACTGTACAGGTACATGTATTTTAGTGGTCTTTTAAACTGTACAGGTACATGTATATATTTTAGTGGTCTTTTAAACTGTACAGGTACATGTATTTTAGTGGTCTTTTAAACTGTACAGGTACATGTATATATTTTAGTGGTCTTTTAAACTGTACAGGTACATGTATTTTAGTGGTCTTTTAAACTGTACAGGTACATGTATTTTAGTGGTCTTTTAAACTGTACAGGTACATGTATTTTAGTGGTCTTTTAAACTGTACAGGTACATGTATTTTAGTGGTCTCTCTTGGCAGTGTCAATACTACCAAAAAGCTCTCTGTTGTCAACACAATGTTGTTCATGGTGTTTCAGCTAAATGGAAGCTTAATTAATTATACATGTATTGTTAAATTATTGTGCTTATCAAGGTCTTATATTTGAATGCACTTCTTGAAATTCTCTTGAAAAATACCATAACTGTATGTCTCTGATACAAGGGTACATCTTTGTATACTGTTACATTTATTGATTATGATTTCTGTTAAATATAGTGTTTTCTGCAGACACAGGGTGGGGGTTGTGTTACAATTTAGGCAACTGAAACAAATAAGCCATTATATTGGTGGGATTGAGTTTATAGACTTATTGATAAATCTGTGATAACAAGTTTCCCTTCACAGCCAAACAGTCTTTTTCTGACCATTTGTTCTGAAATTAGTAGTTTTCTTTGTTAATGGTTAAAATAGTGTTGTCGTTACAGCTTAATTTTGAATTAAATAGCTCACAAAAGTCATTTCCATTTCATACGACATTTTTGGAAAACCATTTCTGATATAAAACTTTCAAAATGCCACCATGAAAATGATAACTTTATTTGAAGAAACCATGCAAGATGACAAATTAATATATACATATACTCAAGGATTGTTATAATTTTGTGGAAATTAATGTACAATCTGTTCTTAAAATTGAAAGTAGAATGTGAATAGTAAAGACATTTTGCAACTATATTTATTCCCTGAATTAAATATGTGGCTTGCACATTATTGACTGCTAGCAATTAACCATTAATCATAACTAGGCAGAAATCGTTTTGTATTTATTTTCTTTTGTCCATGGCAGCTCAGGGAAGAAAGGTATCTTTCTTTGTCTGGCCCTTTCCCACCTTTCCAATTCTGGGCATACTTGAAAATTAAATAGTCTGTGGTGCAAGTACTGCCAAGTAGTGCTCCATTCCTTCTTGAGAAATGGTTAAGTAGTCTGGTGACTGCAACTACTCTCTAGTAATGCTCCATTCCTACTTGACAAATAATTAAGTAGTATATGGCGTATATGTGGATACATGAAATGTGTGTTACAGGGCAGAATGAAAGCCATATTTGACTGGCAGTGCTCTGCTTTGCATAGGTACTGCCTCAGACCTAACTGACAGTGTTGATACAACTCAATTTTAGGGGTAAAATCTTTTTGGGTGGTGGCTTCATTCCCACCCAACAAGTAGATGTAAATGGTTGAATGTCCAAACATGTCTCAAATCTAAGATAAGATGTTAGATGATGTTGTCAGTCAGCATGTAGAACTAAAAGTATGCGAGTGCGAGTCGTAATTAAATGTGATAAAGAAAAACGTCATGTGTGTCATATTCTCCAAAGCACAGTTAGATCAGATTATATGCAACAAGAATTGTCTGTCTTTCATTACAGTTTATATTATGGGAATTAACATACACTTTACTGTATTTTCAGCTGTTGTTATGTGTTTGATATCCATGTGAGTCGTATTTTACCCAAACACATGAAAATTGAAATTTGATGCATATCATGAAGAGTAACTTAACTCTATCAAAATTATTCACTGTGACCGACTTTTTTTAACATGTGATATTATTTTATTAGGTCATTTTTTCAATACATCCTGTTTATTTCACTTTATTACATATAAAGTCTTCAAACTTCATTTCAACCCATCACTGATGAAACTTTATTTGTTGATGCATATTAGAGTTTTCAGCAACAAGATTTCCTTTCACTACATGGTGGCCTAGTTGTTAGCTTAGACAAAGCCAGTGAGTAATGAGTTTGAATGCTGTCCAGACCATACCTCATTGCAAGGCTTTTAAATTCCATTTCCTTGATATTGATCCACCAAATCAGTCTGCATACTGTCAGCTGATATTGGTCCACCAATCCAGTCTGCGTACTGTCAGCTGATATTGATCCACCAAACCCGACTGCATACTTTCATCTGATATTGACCCACCAAAACAGTCTGCATGCTGTAAGCTGATAATGATCCGCAAATCAAGTCTGCATACTGTCAGCTGATATTGATCTGCAAATCAAGTCTGCATACTGTCAGCTGATATTGATCCGCAAATCAAGTCTGCATACTGTGAGCTGATTGCAATCCTGATTTTCGCTCAGATTTAAATTTGTATCCATTTATTGGTTTAAATATTTCATGGATAAAGCTCAAATGATTTTATACCCTTCAATAAAGAGCGAGTATGACTATTAGTGATGTCAAATTCAATAGTTTTTATTCCCAACCATGACATTGGTACGGTGTATGGGGTTTTAGCTTTGTCCATCTAAATGTCCATCCAGTTATCCAGCATTGTCCATCCAATTGTCTAGCCATGTCCATCATCAGATAGTCCAGATTTATCTAATTGTAAATCTTTGTCCATCCAATTGTCTAGCCTTTGTTATGTTTTGAATTTCCCATTTTTGTATTTACAAATATCGGTGGTCATATGAATCCATGAACTTGCAATATGGAAAGTTCCTGTTATTGGCCAAGGTTATCATTATACAATGTTCCATTTGTATTTATTGTGAAATTTCTAGGCAAGATGGGAATAATTAAAGGGGACCAGTTCAAGGTGACCTTATCTACTGAAAATGGACCCTACAATATCTCAAGCATTTTTATCCCATATCTAATAAAACATCTAGTCAGAATGTCTCATCATTTTCTAGTTTCAAGGTGTGTGGTTGAATGTTTGAAAAAATGTTTCCTATTCTGTGAAATGCACTGTCCTTGTATTAATTCGTATGGAATTTTATAGTAAAATATATTATTGAAAAAAATTATTAAAAAGAAAATTCATGAAAATTTTATTTACGATAAAACAGTGTAAAAGATCAAGAACAGGGGTACTAGCAATCCTGACACTAGGTCCCACATGTTGATCACAAAAAAGTTGTAGTGTCAAACATAATAATCAGTCTTCTAATTATACACTCAATCAACCAGTCACTCTCATAGTTTAGTGATAGATTGATAAATGTGTATACAGACAATTGTAAAAGCTCAAGGCATACCAAAAATTTAGTCAATTCTACGTACTTCTTAATTTTATTCATTAGGGCCTTCATTTGCAGTGAACTAAGTCCTGTTTATTGTGCCACTGAAGGGTCACATGGGAAGCTTATTGTAGTTGAGTACAACAATCTTTCCATCATGATTTGGCACAATTTTGACACAGTAAACAATCTGCAAAGATAGAAATGATTTTTACTCCCACGTAAAAATCTTGCAAACCATTTAGTTCTAATACAGCAAAGATGCTTAGCAGTATCCATTGGTAACAATGGCCTTACAGACCTTAACCAGACTTGTCTTGGTAACCATGGCCTTACAGACCTTAACCAGACTTGTCTTGGTAACCATGGCCTTACAGACCTTAACCAGACTTGTCTTATGAACAATGGCCTTACAGACCTTAACCAGACTTGTCTTGGTAACCATGGCCTTACAGACTTTAACCAGACTTGTCTTGGTTACCATGGCCTTACAGACCTTAACCAGACTTGTCTTATGAACAATGGCCTTACAGATTTAACCAGACTTGTCTTGGTAACAATGGCCTTGCAGACCTTAACCAGACTTGTCTTATGAACAATGGCCTTACAGACCTTAACCAGACTTGTCTTGGTAACAATGGCCTTACAGATCTGAACCAGACTGGTCTTGGTAACCATGGCCTTACAGACCTTAACCAGACTTGTCTTGGTAACAATGGCCTTACAGACCTTAACCAGACTTGTCTTATGAACAATGGCCTTACAGACTTAACCAGACTTGTCTTATGAACAATGGCCTTACAGACTTAACCAGACTTGTCTTGGTTACCATGGCCTTACAGACCTTAACCAGACTTGTCTTATGAACAATGGCCTTACAGATTTAACCAGACTTGTCTTGGTAACAATGGCCTTGCAGACCTTAACCAGACTTGTCTTATGAACAATGGCCTTACAGACCTTAACCAGACTTGTCTTGGTAACAATGGCCTTACAGATCTGAACCAGACTGGTCTTGGTAACCATGGCCTTACAGACCTTAACCAGACTTGTCTTGGTAACCATGGCCTTACAGACCTTAACCAGACTTTTCATGGTAACCATGGCCTTACAGACCTTAACCAGACTTGTCTTATGAACAATGGCCTTACAGACCTTAACCAGACTTGTCTTGGTAACAATGGCCTTACAGACCTTAACCAGACTTGTCTTGGTAACCATGGCCTTACAGACTTTAACCAGACTTGCCTTGGAATCACATGAATTTAGTCTAGTTGAATAAGACTGGAGTAGCGCTGTGTAGAACTCGTGGAGACACACAAGTCTAGTTAATCAAGACTGCAGTAACTGGATAGATCTCATGGAGTTACGCGAGTCTAAATTGAACAAGATTGGAGTAACTGTGTGGATCTCATGGAGACACAAGTCTAATTGAATAAGACTGGATTAGCACTTTGTAGATCTCATGGAGACACACGATGTCTACTTGAACAAGACTGGAGTAGTGCTGTGTAGATCTGATGGAGATACATGAATCTGCTTGAAGAAGACTGGAGTAACTGTGTATATCTCTCATGGAGGACACACAAGTCTAATTGAAGAAGACTGGAGTAACTGTGTATATCTCATGGAGGACACAAGTCTAATTGAAGAAGATTGGAGTAACTATATCTCATGGAGGACACACAAATCTAATTGAAGAAGACTGGAGTAACTGTGTATATCTCATGGAGGACACAAGTCTAATTGAAGAAGATTGGAGTAACTGTGTATATCTCATGGAGGACACAAGTCTAATTGAAGAAGACTGGAGTAACTGTGTATATCTCTCATGGAGGACACACAAGTCTAATTGAAGAAGACTGGAGTAACTGTGTATATATCATGGAGGACACAAGTCTAATTGAAGAAGACTGGAGTAACTGTGTATATCTCTCATGGAGGACACACAAGTCTAATTGAAGAAGACTGGAGTAACTGTGTATATCTCATGGAGGACACAAGTCTAATTGAAGAAGACTGGAGTAACTGTGTATATCTCATGGAGGACACAAGTCTAATTGAAGAAGACTGGAGTAACTGTGTATATCTCATGGAGGACACACAAGTCTAAATTGAACAAGACTGGAGTAACTGTGTATATCTCATGAAGGACACAAGTCTAATTGAAGAAGACTGGAGTAACTGTGTATATCTCTCATGGAGGACACACAAGTCTAATTGAAGAAGACTGGAGTAACTGTGTATATCTCTCATGGAGGACACAAGTCTAATTGAAGAAGACTGGAGTAACTGTGTATATCTCATGGAGGACACAAGTCTAATTGAAGAAGACTGGAGTAACTGTGTATATCTCATGGAGGACACAAGTCTAATTGAAGAAGACTGGAGTAACTGTGTATATCTCATAGAGACACATGTAAACATAAAGTAAAAATATAAGTACAAAGTACAGATGTAAGTATAAAGTACAAATGTAAATATAAAGTACAGATGTAAGTATGAAATCCTATTGTAAGTATTGAGTGCAAATGTAAGTATAAAATACAAATGTAAGTATAAAATCCTATTGTAAGTATAAAGTACAAAAATGTAAGTATAAAATCCTATTGTAAGTATAAAGTACAAAAATGTAAGTATAAAGTACAAATGTAAATATAAAGTACAAATGTAAGTATAAAATCCTATTATAAGTATAAAGTACAAAAATGTAAATATAAAGTACAAATAGAAGTATAAAATACAAATGTAAGTATAAAGTACAAATGTAAGTATAAAATACTATGGTAAGTATAAAGTACAAATGCAAGTATAAAATATAAATGTAAATATAAAGGAAAAATGTAAATATAAAATCTAGATGTAAGTATAAAAAATATTACTATAATAAACCGTCTCAAAGAAAACAAGATGTAAAGATTTTAAAATGTAAAAATGTAAATAAATGTAAAGATGTTAAAATTGATAAGCTATACAAAATAAAGAGAAGAAAAAAAATCATTCAATTTTTCTTCTCTGTTTGAACTTCTCTTTGATTGCCCATAATTACAATGTGACTAGTAACCCAACATATTAGAATACTTTTTCTACATTTTACGGACGCATCATGTTTCTACAGGTAGTTTTTATTTACCTGTAAGGACACATAGTGTTGGGTACAGTTTTTATTTACCTGTAAGGACAAATTGTGATTTTGCAGGTACAGTTTTTATTTACCTGTAAGGACACCTCGTGTTTCTGCAGGTACAGTGTTTTGTTTGTTTGTTTGTTTAGGATTTTTAACATAGCTTTAAGAATTTGTCAGACATATCACTATGATGTCAGCAGTGAGGCAAGTTTATAGTGATGTCTAGCACTGGGGCATCATTACGCAGACGTTTAGCACAATGTCCCACCGAGTCACATTATCCTGACACCAGTCCAACTAGTCCTAAACCTAAACTCTTAATGCTGGGCGCTAAGCACAATTATTGTAAATCTTTGGTATGACCCGGTCGGGGATCAAACCCATGACCTCCCACTTTCGCGGCAGATGCTCTAATCATGAGGCCACTGGAGCAGTTAGATACAGCTTTTATTTACCTGTAAGGACGCATCATGTTTCTGCAGATACATTTTGTATTTACCTGTAAGGACAGGTGTGTTTCTGCAATCAGTTTTTATTTACCTGTATGGACAGATCATGTTTCTACAGGTACATTTTGTGTTTGCCTGTAAGGACACATCCTGTTTCTGCAGGTAGTTTTTATTTACCTGTATGGATACATCATGTTTCTGCAGGTATAGGTTTTATTTACCTGTAAGGACACCTGTTTCTGCAATCAGTTTTTATTTACCTGTATGGACAGATCATGTTTCTACAGGTACAGTTTTTATTTACCTGTAAGGGCACCTCATGTTTCTGCAGTAGTTTTTTTTTTTTTACATGTATGGACATATCATGTTTCTATAGGTACAGTTTACCTGTATGGACACATTGTGTTTCTGCAGGTAGTTTTTATTTACATGTAAGGACACACAAATGCACTGCTTAGTTGTAGATACATAATTTTTAACAATGCCATTGATTTGCAATTGAACAATATTTCTCCTTTCAATCTTTAAAATAAAAAATCTCACTAATTTTCAGATAAAACATCTCCAGGCATTGTCAAACAAGAAGACATTACAAACACTGAACTTCCAGAGGACGATTCAAGTACGGAGGGAGGTAAGCTTCTTCACCAGTAGCTCTAGAGTTTATGTACACCAAAGTCGACCAGTTCTTCTTCTTTTCGTACCTTAGGTAATTTTATTTCAAAATATGATGTTACCTCCCTTAGAGCCCATCTATGTCAAGGAACGATCTTTCTTAGTCAAACAAACATCTTTGAAAGGAACATTTCCAGAAAAGTTTGAAGAAAATAAACTTTAATTACCGGTAAGGGAACCCATTTTTTATTACTCCATTTCTCATTTATTTCATTTGATTGTGTAAAAGAGGTTGGACTAAATGAATTGTGATTCCTAAATCATTTGACATGACATGACATCAATTTATTTTGGAATCATCTCCAGGTGACATTTTGAGATTGTGCAGGGCTATAATAAGCTGCAAATTTGCATATATTGTGCATACAAATTAAGTAAAATGCAGAAACAGTTGAAATGTAATAAAGTTATGCAAAACAATTTAACACTATGCATTGAATTTTAAGTCAGCATGTTTGCCTTCGGCACTTTTCACTTTATTACGTATCGTGTTTGCCTTGGTTTTATATTATGTATCGTGTTTGCCTTGGGCACTTTTCACACTTTATATTACGTATTGTGTTTGCCTTGGGCACTTTTCACACTTTGTTACGTATCGTTCTGTCAATATAATCTATTTTTAACTTTCCTAGAGCGAAAATAAGTGGTGAGCTGATTATGACAACTTTGGAAGGTCATTCGGACTTGTGTTCAGATTCGATTTGTTTAGTATTTTGAAAGTGGCAAAAGATCAATATTGTAAAGAATTTACACAAAGATAAAATGGTTGAATTTCCCAACGTTTTTGATCAACAACATGGAAAGCTACTCCAATTTAGAAGTGACACTCGGAAAATGCCTGCATAAAATTAATTTAAAAGTAAAAAGAAATGTTTCACCAAAAGAAAATATTTGCAGGAGACTTTTGAATTGTTAAGAAAGCTTTCAGTGGGTGATACAGATAAAGAGAAACTTCAAAGTCAATGTAATAATGTCATCGCATTTGAAAACTCATTCCCAAGAAATTCAGACAATTATGCAGCTGTTATCAAACTGGGCACCGTAACATGAAGTGTGTTTGTGTGTAGTTTACGTTTCTTCTCTTTGGTTTTGTTTTTAAAAGCTTGGCAACAAAACATTTAAGCTTTATTTTAGAATGTAACTGCTTTAATATATGGTGGATATCAGATTTATGGCAGTGTTGAGGTGAAGGAAACTGGAAAACCTGGATGAACCTCTAATCCAGAGTAAGCAGCCAGGTTTCTGGATTCGTCTTTTCTGCATGGGTTCGAGTCTCAGCTTGACCAGCAGCAGGGAGGGTGAACAGTGTGAAAAAGCTTGCCAAGAGCTTCCCATGGGCCAGTGTTTTTTATGAGTTCTTCCTCCAAGAAATTAAACTCGCTGCCATTATATATAAATTAAACGAGCTGCCATTATAGTCACGGGTTGGCAACCTACGGCACAAGTGTTGCAAGGTGGCACAGCATGAAGTTTTGTTTGGCACACGAAGGGCAGACGAAAATTGCAGTTTTAACAGTGCTATTCTCCTTCTGGTGGCACACACTTGATCATTTTGTAATTTGGAAAAAAGTGGCATACTTTGTAAAATAGATTGCCGACCCCTGGCTTATCAAGTGCTGAAAATTGGCATTAAACCCCATGAAACCGGTTGCTACCATCTTAGATGAATACAAATATAATTGTTACATATTTCCCACTTGTGACCCATGTAAATTAAAGTTAGTTCTGTTCTGGAATGTACATTGAATTGTGCATGTGCATGAAGTGATCTTGTCTTTTTATGTTATCCTTGGATGATTGACTCAGTACTTAATTTAGAGAATTTATACATAGAGTGAAATCAGATGTATGCCATAATTCCTTGAGGATCAACATTTAAAACTTGTTATCTAATGAAACTTTCCCATACTAAAAAGAGAATGACAGAAGCTGATGAATCCCCTTCAGTATTTTACAGCAATAACTTTAAATTTTTGATGATAAAAAGAAAGCATGACCCAGATCTTGTTGCAAGAATCCATCGTGATTTTTGCAAATATAAAAATGATGATAATCTTGTGTCTGACTCAGATTGGTCACTTAAATTATCAGTGGAAACTGTTATGGTACAGTTTTTAATAATGAATTTCTCGAAATGCCCAGAGTAAGCTTCTATGTACTTATTACAACTCTATCATCACAGCATTGTTAACTAGACTTGTTGAAAAGAAATGCATGGTATATAGTAACATTTGAATGGCATTTGGATTGTGTGCATTTTGAAGTCCACTGCATGTTCATTGTTTATTTCTACAGTTCCTCCAAGATTTTTGCAAGAGAAAATGAAAAGACAGAATATTGTTCGACCAGTAAGCAGTTCTGTGAGATTAAAATGTCGAGCAACTGGTAAGCCTACCCCACATATTCAATGGGTGAAAAACAGTGTTCTAGACTTGGATTCACAACAAAAATGGACTCTGAAATTACAAAAGTTAAAAGAAGACGATAGTGGAAATTACACGTGTATAGTCTCCAACAGATTTGGAATTATAAACTATACTTACACGCTTGAGGTTGTTGGTAAGTTCTTCCCAGATTAATTATTACCATCTTTATTTATGACAATTTGTTGAGTTTTTTTTTATACTTTTGCAAATTATTTATTAATGTCATCACTAACACTGACATTTTTACTAAATTGTATTGGAATAGATTTTTGCATGTATGAATGCGGGATAGTTCACACACAATTATGCCAGTCCTTTTTAACAGTTTTAAGTGAAGTTTTGCAGGTAAATACAAGGTCTTGATTGCAACTTTGTCAAAAAGTAACCAAACTTCAAATGGCTAAATGAGGGGCACACAACTCAACAACAAGGTCTGTGCTGTTCCTCAACAAATATAAAAAGGTGATGGACAGAGTATAAAGTTAGTTATCTGAAGAATATAAGTGATGTTTTTATTTACAGACATGATATCTGACCGCCATAAACAACAACAAAAAACCTGAAAAAAATATGCAGAGGGATTTTGGGGTCCTAATTAGGCCAATAGGGTCACAAGGGGCAATGTCACTAGTATGAGGGTCCAGGGGACACAAGGGCCCAGTCCAAACAATGTATTGTATACAAAACTGGTCCTGATTGACCTTATTATTGCAAACATGTTATTTTATTCCACAATAAAAAAAAAATAATTTGACAAAAGAATCAACTTTTAACAATACTTGAAGGATGTTGTTGTATAAACTTGTTCTCCAATAATATTAAATTTAAAATATGCATAGTGTGCACATGTCATTCAATCACAATAATTTGTCACATTTTTTTAGCAAATACTATTTTAAACTTTTCTCTTTTCAAAAAAGAATCTATCAAATAAGCCACCCAAATACATCAGATATATACAAATAATTACATAAATTCTCCTGGCTTTTCCCCAACTAAACACAACCTGTTGATACTGATGTACCAGTCTTGATATTTTCCCCACTAAACACAACCTGTTGATACTGATATTACAGTACCAATCTTGATCTTTTCCACCCCCACTAAACATAACCTGCTGATAATGATGTACCAGTGTACCAGTCTTGATCTCCCCCCCCCCCATTAAACACAACCTCTTGAAATTATGTACCAGTCTTTATATTTCACCCTACAAAAGACAACCTGTTGATAATAATAATAATAATAATAATAATAATAATAATAATAATAATAATAATGCTTTATTTATAGAGGGTGACTCGTTAGTCAAGGACTATTCTCCCTTGAGGCCCTCTTAATGAGAGGATAACAAATGCACATTATATGAAGATACTGTAGCAATAATTAGTGCTTATTTTAGCATGTTTAGTACTAAAATACTAAATTCTATTATCTATTAGAAACACATGCATGCTCATGATATCTCTTCTTAAATACCGGTACTCTAATATTTTCAGCCGATTTTACATGTAGTGGAAGCTTATTCCACAGAACTGTACCAATGAAAGTATTGAAAACTCTTTTTGAATTGCTCTGTTCATGGTTTTAGTACTAGAAGGTTTCCATGTGATATTGATCTCAACTGGTATTGTGTTGAAAAAGGCCTGAATAAGTCCTGAAGATACTCTGGTGCAGTTCCATTTAGACATTTATATAAAAGAACTGCCTGGTAAAAATCTATCCTGTCATATATTGTGAACCATTTGAGTTCTGTAAATAATGCTTTTGAGGGATGATCAACAGATGTATCTAAAATTACATGTGCTGCTCGTTTCTGGAGTTTATAAATCCTGTCAAGCTCAGATTTAGCACAGTTTCCCCATACATTAGAACAGTAATCCATTGTTGGAAGAATATATGACTCGTAGTATAGATTGCGAGTTTCCATAGGTAAATATTTCTTGATTCTGCTGAGAAGGGCAATTTGGATGACAGTGTTTTACAAAGCTTATCAATATGGTCATTCCATAATAAATTATTATCTATGGACACACCTACAAGCCTTTCATGTTTGACATTTTCTAATGGATGATTATTTATTGCAAGAGATAGTTTTGGGTTCCCTGACTTGTGTAGCTTTTGTGTCATCCCCAGAATCATATTTATTTTACCTTCATTAATTACCATCCTATTTTGTTGTGCCCAGTTTTGGACTCTAATAAGGTCTGAGTTTAATCTTGTTTGGATAACTTCAGTATCGGAACTAGATGTATACAAGGTTGCATCATCTGCAAACAATTCTGTATTGGTGGATTCATTATTTAATGATAGATCATTGATATAGATAAGGAAGAGGAGAGGGCCCAAAACAGAGCCTTGAGGGACTCCTGAATGAATAGTGCGTGTTTGAGAGCTAATATTGCCAATGCTTACTTGTTGAGACCTTTGGTTTAAGTATGATCTAAACCAGTTTAAAGAAGGATTGTCAAACCTGTAACAGTTCAACCTTTGCAGCAGAATTTCATGATCAACAAGATCATAAGCTTTATTGAAGTCAAGGAAAACAATCCCAGTCATATGTCCATTATCTATTTCCTTCAGCCAAAGATCAATTAATTTGGTAAGTTCTGTTTGGCACGATTAGTACTTTCTAAATCCTGATTGTGCTTTATGAAATAGAGAGTTTGTTTCAAAAAAATTATAGACCTGAATGGCTACATGCTTTTCAAACAGTTTTGACAATACAGGTAGAATTGATATTGGTCTGTAATTTTCTGGATCCTCCTTTTCTCCTTTCTTAAAGATAGGTGTAACCTTTGCACATTTCAGTTTTTCTGGAAAATTACCACTCATTATACTTAAATTTATGATATGCGTTAGTGACTTTGTTATTACTGGTGCAGCAATTTTAAGAATTTATGGACCAATACCATCCAATCCAGAGGATTTATTAATATTCAACTTAATTGGCTTATCAAAAACATCAGCCTTACTAATATTAGCTATTGAAAAATAATTATCTTCAGGAATTTTAGCTCTTAAAAATAACTGTAGAGCATCAAGTTCAATTGGGATGTTAGTCTGGTTCTGAATACTGTTACTGGAGATGGTTATGAAGAAATTGTTGAACATATCCACAATGTCTTGTACAGATGTTGCTATATCATCATTTTGCTTAAGTCTAGGGGGAAGACAACTGTTCTTGGGTGGGTTCAGCTCTTTTAGATGCTTCCACAATGTTTTGGTACTCTTACTTTCATTAATAGCCTGTTTATAGGAGTTCTCTTTTGCCTTATCTATCAGGTGTTTAATTTTATTCCTCCACTTTCTATAGCTTTTCATGTCTTTTTTTCTTGTGGAAATTATCTCTTAGGTGCCTAGCCTCATTGATCTCAGGGGTAATCCACTTGGGTGTAATTTGGTGTTTAATCTTTTTGTGTTAATTGGGGCATGCTTGTCTAAGGCTGCATGAAACATCTGATACCATTTGTCTAAAGCATTGTTGACATCAGCTATGTTGCAGACTGATTGAAAGGGTTTGCCAGCGAAATCATTTAAGAACGTTTCCTCATCAAACTGTTTAAAGTCCCTGTATTGTATTTCAGTGTGTTGCCCACTTTTAGATGATTTCAGAACATGTCTAGTTATACAGACACTGATGTATCAGTCTTGATCTTCCCCCCCCACTAAACACAACCTGTTGATACTGATGTACCAGTCTTGATATTTTCCCCTACTAAACACATCCTGTTGATACTGATGTACCAGTCTTGATCTTTTCCCCTACTAAACACAACCTGTTGATACTGATGTACCGGTATTGATATTTTCCCCTACTAAACACAACCTGTTGATACTGATGTACCGGTCTTGATATTTTCCCCTACTAAACACAACCTGTTGATACTGATGTACCAGTCTTGATATTTTCCCCTACTAAACACAACCTGTTGATACTGATGTACCAGTCTTGATATTTTCCCCTACTAAACACAACCTGTTGATACTGATGTACCGGTCTTGATATTTTCCCCTACTAAACACAGCCTGTTGATACTGATGTACCAGTCTTGATATTATCCCCTACTAAACACAACCTGTTGATACTGATGTTCCAGTCTTGATCTTTTCCCCAACTAAACACAGCCTGTTGATACTGATGTACCAGTCTTGATATTTTCCCCTACTAAACACAACCTGTTGATACTGATGTACCAGTCTTGATCTTTTCCCCCACTAAACACAACCTGTTGATACTGATGTACCAGTCTTGATCTTTTCCCCAACTAAACACAGCCTGTTGATACTGATGTACCAGTCTTGATATTTTCCCCTACTAAACACAACCTGTTGATACTGATGTACCAGTCTTGATATTTTCCCTTACTAAACACAACCTGTTGATACTGATGTACCAGTCTTGATATTTTCCCCTACTAAACACAACCAGTTGATACTGATGTACCAGTCTTGATCTTTCCCCCTACTAAACACAACCTGTTGATATTGATATTACAGTACCAGTCTTGATCTTTTTGCAGCCTTGATGAATATTTAGTTTGCTTTCCTTTTTGTCATGACTGACATTTTTGGCAGAGTGATCAATCTTATTCTTTTCTTAAGAAGTGAAACACATTGTATTGACTGTAATTTGTGTTTTTCTGTACACAGTTTCTTTTAGAGGTGCTGGTTCCTGCTCACAACATGTCAGTCTTGTGGAATTGAGTTTTCTTGTGAATTGACACACTACATTTTTATTGACTTTCCAATCAAGCCACTCCCATTTCCATTCATTTTTCTAACCATAATAAACTCAAGATGCCATGTTTTGAAAGCATGCTTTTATCTTTAAATTTCCATCAGTTTCCATTATACAAAGATTGATTGGATGAGTCAACATTTTTGATCTAGTAGAATTCTCTTTACAATGATCATGTATTAGATAAAAATTAATACTTTATAGGATCTCAGGCCAGATCATTTTTTAAAAGCCAGGTTAGAGATGATATAAAAAACAGACTACATTGAGAATCTGAATTTTCTTTCAAACAGAGAAAGTCATGTCTATTATTTGTGTGAAATTACAATGATGTATGTAAGCAATTTACCTGCATGTACTGTTCAACTTCAATCATATTTATGTTCAACAATAAAATCCCATTTTACAATCTCTTTTGCACATATCTTCAATTCTTGGTACTTAATTACAGTTATTAGGTCAATTTTAAGTATTTTGTTCATAAAAGAGATTTTACATAAAAGGTAAATGAAGCATGAGATTGAACTCTTCAATAACTGGATTTTGACAATCCATCAATTTATTTATTCATTAACAGCATCGTAATTTAAAAGCCTA